>CM034157.1:305080836-305097766 GCA_019776745.2 Taxus chinensis | reverse complement strand
AAACATCAACTCATCAAGTAACAACTACTCATAACCATCTTAAAATAACCTATATCTTAGATGCATAACAAATCACAAAAATCATGCAAAAAACTATCAAAAACTGAGTTTTCTCTTTTTCTAGCTTTCTTAAAACTTACAATTTTATTCATATCCATATAGAATGACTAATTTTAGTTACATTGAGATTATTACATTATCTCCATCACCCTCACTATATATTCTTACTCATTTGATCAGTTACAACATGACTTATCATGAGATTCCCTTCATGGAGGTTACTTTTACCTACTAGGTATAATTTTAGCATGATTAGCTCTTCTCATGACATGTGACTCTAAAGGACCTAGTTACACAATTTTTTCCTCATTCCACCCTCTTACATAGTTTCCAAGGTTCAAGAATACATTATGACTTCAAAATCAAGCCAAAATGCCTCTTCAAATTCAAATTGCATTCAAGAGAGAAAATTTCACTTTTGAATCTTCAAAATCCCAAAACTAGGCTATCTACATAGAATGACTCCTAATGACTCCTAAGAATCATGAAAAAACTTAGAAAACCCATAATTGATGTCTTCATGGTTTATTTATATAGATAGAGTGATGCTCATGCATCATTTTCTGATTTACGCAATGAACTGATAAGAAGTTGACATGTGGCACTTTTTCAAAGCTTTTAGAAGAAAGTGTAATTTTTAGTTGGGTCCCAAATGTACTTTTAAAATTTTTCTCATATATTTTAATCTGGGAATCCATTTTTTTATAACATTTGTTTGTGTTGGAATTTTCATGACGAGGGCTTTCTAAAGAGATCAAACTTGAAGTAAATGGTACAATATTTGTGGATATTTTAGTTATAGAAGCTTGGGTGGGAAAAATTTATCTTTATGAATGCAAAGTAAAATTCAATTGATGGAAATGATATATTGATTCTATTTCAACCCCATATGATTTTAGAAATGAATATTCCCCTTCTGACCACACAATATGAAGAAAGATTGATCTATGCATTGTGGAGTGGACATTTGGCATCATTTCCTTCTTTCATCTCATTGATTGCACGCTCCTTGATTGATTTACCTTTAATTCACACAGATCACCATATTGACCATTGATTAGGAATATACATAACATATTATTCTAGGGTTATGGATATTATTGTATAAATGTGAGGATTTTCTTAAAAAATGGGTTGGAAAATTCATTTATGCACAAAATAGATTGTAAATTAGAGGGTTTAAGCTCTAAGTAAGATATTTTGAAGGTGTAACGACTTTGTAAAGATTTGGATAGTTCTAATTGTTGTTTTTAGGTTCATGTTAAGGTAGTTGGTGATGTTCAACCATTAGTAGTATTTGAGAATCATATTTTTTATATTGTGGATCATGTTTTCATGTGTGCAAGTGTTGAAGAATGTACACTAAAAGTATTATAGACTACCCATAGTTTTCTCACCAAGGTTTAGAGATGCCTGATATCTCGGGAAACATGATCTTCTCATATGGGTGGGATTTTTTACCCATAGGTTTATCAGATGATTTCATCCCATGGTTTTTGGTACCCACGGTATTGTAAAACTACTTAAACAGTTGCTTATTAATGTACTTTTGATAGGTGAGACATATCATTTTAGGTTTGTACGAGTTCAAGTGTGAATTCATGAGAATTTTTTGAGCATAGCTCGAAACAGATCTGGGTATTGTATTGAGAGAGTGGTTTCTTGTAATAAAATATGAGAAAGTGATTCTTGGTGGATGTAGTCTAAATTGGGTGAACCACGTTAAATAGTGTGTCTACATTGTGTTCTTTTGATTTCTACTCTTTTATTTTCAGATCTGTAAAGTTTTCTGCATATTAGTTTCTACTATTGTGATTATGTATGGGATTGTTTCACATATTTTATCCCTAATTTCCTACCATTTGTATCAGAGTCTGGTTTAGTTTTCTAAAGTGTTGAATCAGATGGAAAGTTTTAGCTTCAGTGGGAGCTATGGCAGATGATGGAAGATCAAGGGTTGATAAATTCAACGGGCATAATTTTAGTCTTTGGAATATGTAGATGGAAGATTACCTTTATTAGAAGGATCTTTATATCTAGTTGTCTAGAAAAGAGACCAAACCCTCAAGTATGAAAAATGTGAAGTGGGATTTAGTAGATAGGAAGGCACTTGGGACAATTTGGTTGTCCTGCATCTTTGGTATTATTTAATGTTTCAAAAGAAAAGACTACAAAAGAACTTATGGATGCATTAGGGAAGTTGTATGAAAAACTACATGCCTTTAACAAGATATTTTTTAATGAAAAATTGTTTAGTATGAATATGTATGAGAATGGTTCAATAGAAGATCATTTAAATGATTTTAATTTAGTTGTCAATATGTTAACTTTGGTTACAATATAATTTGATGACGAAGTTAGAGATTTATTAATTCTATGCTCTTTACCCGAGGGTTGGAATAGCCTAGTAATGATGGTAAACAACTTGGTTCTAGCTAACTCAAAGTTGAAGTTTGAGGATGTTGTAGGGTGATTCAAAGTGAGTAAATATGAAGAAAAAGCTCTGAGGAATATTCTACTTCAGAGAATGCTTTGAATGTGGAAACTAGAGGGAGACAAAAGAATAGAGGAAGCCATGGAAAATTGAAAGATCGGGAAAGGTCAAAATCCAAAAGCAAGATGGTATCCTAGCACTTTGGAAAGTCTGAGCATGTAAAGAAGGACTATTGGTAGCTTCAGGACAAGAAGAAACAATAGGAAGAAAACACGGAGGAAAATGTGGTAATGGGTAAATGTATGAAAGGATGCTTTAATTATTTCTTTGCATAATATTGTTGAATCTTGGGTTTTAGATTCAGGGGATTCTTTCCATGCTACTCCACATAGGCATTATTTTGTCGATTATGTTCAATGGGATTTTTGGGCATGTTTTTCTTGGTGATAAGCCTTGCAACATAGTTGGAAAAGGTTTGATTCAGATTAAGATGCAGAATGGGAATACATGGCTATTGAAGGATGTCATTAATGTACCTACATTAAGATAAAATTTGATATAAACGGGGTAGTTAGGAAGTGATGGTTGTATTGTGATATTTACAACAGACTCTTGGAAGGTTACCAAGGGTGTTCTTGTGGTGGAAAGATGTAATAAGGTTGGAAAATTGTATTTAACCAATGGTAGCACTAATGTTTGTAATCTTATGGCTTCAGATGAAGATATAACATTATGGAACTATAGGCTCGGTCATATGATCCATAAGAGCATGGATATCATAAAGAAGGATTTTTTTTTGGATATATAGAAACAGGTTTGGAGTTCTGTGAGAACTGCGTAAATGGGAAACAAAAGTGTGTAAGGTTTCTCAAGGTTGGACCTACGAAAGAGAGAGTAAGTTAGAGCTAGTACATTCTGATGTGTGGGGGATGAATTTGGTATCATCTCTTGGGGGTTCAAATTATTATGTTACTTTTATTGATGATGCAATAAGGAAAGTTTGGGTATATTGTATTAGAAGCAAATATGATTTATTTAACACTTTTATTAAATGGAAAGCCTTGGTAGAGAATGAAACAAGTTTTAAGATAAAATGTCTCAGGTCATATTATGGAGGGGAGCATTGCAACAATGAGTTTGATGATTACTGATCTAAGAATGGAATCCACAGGAAAAAGACAGTTCTAGGACCTCCTTAGTAGAATGAGGTGTCAGAAAGGATGAATAAGACAATAATGGAATGTGATAGGAGCATGAGGTTACATGAAGGACTGCCTCTTTCTTTTTTACAGAAGCGGTGAGCATAGTTGTGTAGTTGATAAATAGAGGATCCTCAAGTTCCTTGGATGGAGGCATACATGAGGAGGCTTGGTATGGTAAGAATGCTGATTACTCATTTATTAGAGTCTTTTGATGTGAGGTGTTTGTTCATATAGAAAATGATGATAGGACCAAGCTAGAGGCTAAATCAGAAAAATGTACTTTCATTGGTTATGGTGGTGATGACTTTGGATATAAATGTTGGAGTATTAAGGAAAACAAATTATCCGATCTAGGGATGTGATCTTTAATGAGAAAGTTATATATAAGAAATAGTTGTAGGAAAATAGGGAATAATCCAAGAAATAATATGTAGTGATAGAGGATCTTCTAGATGGAAAAGTGACATATGAATCAGTTTAGGAACCTACTCATCAAGAACCCCAAACTCCTATATTGAGGACGTATTCTAGGGTAAGAAGATAACCTAAACATTTTTCTCCTTATCTTTATTATTTATTACTCACTGATAGTGTAAAGCTAGATAGATTTAATGAAGTAATGTATGTAGATTCGAGGAAGAAGTGGGATAAATCCATGGATGAGGAGCATCAGGCCCTCATGGAGAACCAAACACGGGATTTGGTGAATGAAGGAAAAATAACATTACAAAATAAATGGGTGTACATAGTTAAAGAGGAAGGAGGCAAGAAAAGATACAAGGCCCGATAGCTGGTCAAGGGGCTTACACAGAAAAGGTATATATTTTGATGATATTTTTTCTCTTGTAGTAAAAATGACTTTTATTATAACTATTCTTGGATTAGTGGTAATAAAATATTTGCACTTAGAGAAGCTAGATGTAAAGATTGCATTTCTCCATGGTGATTTGGAGGAGGAACTATATATGAAGTATCTAGAGGGCTATGAGGTCAAAGGTAAAGATGAGATGATGTGCAAATTGAAGAAGAGCTTGAATGACCTGAAACAAGATCCACATCAATGGTATAATAAATTTGATAGCTTCATGATGGAGAAAGGATACATTAAATGCCATTCTGACCATTGTGTGTATAAAAATAAAATTGAAGATGACAGTTATATTTTCCTATCCTTATATGTGGATGCATGTTTGGTAGTAATAAAAGTACTTAAGAAAAATCTAAGTGACTCCTTTGCTATGAAGGATTTTGGCGCAACAAAAAAAATCCTTGGTATGCAGATATCTCGGGATAGGAACGGAAGATAAATTTATATCGGAAAGATTACATTAAGAAGGTCTTAGAGAGGTTTAATACACATGATGCTAAACCAGTTGGGACTCCTTTGGAAGGCCATTTCAAGTTATTAAAGGAGATGTGTCCCAAGATAGAGCAGGAGAGAAACCAAATGTCCAAGGTACCTTGTTCATCAGCGATTAGTAGTTTGATGTATGCCATGGTATGCATTAGGCCTGATATTGCCCATGCAATGGGAGATGTGAGTAGATTTATGAGTGATATAAGTAAAGATCACTCATAGGTAGTAAAGTGGATCCTTTGGTACTTGAGAGGGACCATGGGGACATTTTTGTGCTATAGTGGATTAGACACCACTTTGCATGGTTATGTAGATTCAAAAATGGCTGGAGATATAGACAATAAGAGGAGCATGACAAGTTATATTTTCACTGTAGGTGGGACAACAATGCACTGGATTTCATGACTATAGAAGCTTGTGGATTTGTCAACCATGGAGGCTGAGTATGTTGCTAATACAGAGGAAAGTAAAGAGATAAGTTGGTTACAAAAATTTCTTGAGGAGTTGGGGCATAAGGAGGAAGGGAAGCTACATAGTGATAGTCAAAGTGCTATACACCTAGCTAATAACTCTGCTTTCCACTCTAGGATGAAGCATATACAACTTAGGTACCATTTCATATAGATAAATTTAGAGAAAGAGAAGTTAAAGCTGTAGAATATTCATACCAGTCAAAATTGTGCAGACATGATGACCAAGGTGGTCACAAGGGAGAAACTGAACTTGTGTTTACATTTGGTTGGTCTTCATAGATGACAATGAAGGGTTGAGAAAATTTTTCAAAGGAAAACTTTCCTCCATGTGGGATATTGTTATGTTGTGGAGATTATTTTCATGTGTGGAAGTGTTGAAGATTGTACACTAAAAGTACTATACACTATCCACAATTTTCGTGCCAAGGTTCAAGGCCAGGGCGAGACTTGAGCAGGGGTCTAGGGGCGCAACTGCCAAAATGGTTTGGCCTTGAAAAACATGCCCAATATCTCAGGAAACATGCTCTTCTCATATGGGTGGGGATTTTGACCCATAGGTTTATGAAATGGTTTTAGCCCATGGATTTTGGTACCCATGATATTGTAAAACTACTTCAGTAGTTTCCTATTAATGTACTTTTGATAGGTGATACATATAACTGTAGGTGTGTGTGAATTCATGAGAGTTTGTTGAGCATAGCTCCAAACAAATTTGGGTATTGTATTGAGAGAGAGGTGGTTTGTAATAAAATATGAGCAAGTGATTCTTAGTGGACGTTGCCTAAATTAGATGAACCATGTTGAATACTATCTCTACATTGCGTTCTTTTAATTTTTGCTCTTTTATTTTAATATTTGTAATATTTTCTCCATATTAGTTTCTACTATTGCGATTATGTGTGGGATTTTTCTGCATATTTTATCCCTTATTTCTTGACAATATTTTATATGATTCTCTTATCTTGTTTTCAAATGGACATGCAAGATCAATTCTACCATGAATAATTTTTTTCTTTCTTGTTGTAAATGGATCTTGAAATCAATAAATGGTGAATATTTTTTGTAATCCTATATTTATGTGCCAAATAAATTTAGAAAATCATTATGTATTTGATTGTGTGATTGGGAATTGAAGGATTGTTTCATTGTAGTGTTACTTTGCACCATTTGTTTCAGTTCTAAATATCCTTTATGTAATTACTGTGAATGCATATATCTCTACATTGGGGGTGTCCTTTAGCATTAGAAGTTTGGTATGGTGAATGCATGAGGCTTCATTCTTAGGTATCTGTGCTAAGGTTTCAAGTGTTAATCTATATTGTTTCCCTTTCTTGTGTGTCCATGAAATAAACCTTTGAAGAGTTACTTTTGTTTGATTTTAGGTGTGAATGCATGAAGAATTATTAAAACAACATGGTTAATTCATCTACTTCATCTCATTCTCCCCTTTCATTTTCACTATCTATTTTACCTACCCCATTAATATTTCCTCTCCCTTTTCATACCCAACATGATATTTTCCTGTAAATCACATTTACCTTACATATTTTTAGTGTATTTTCCATTAATTATGTAGATTAACATCTCAAGTATCATTTCATTCCAAGTTGTCAACATATTCCTTCCAGAATGCTGCTTGTGATCACACCCAATTTGTCTTTAGTGTCTTGTGTATGATGTATCAAGTTTATTAAATGTTTGTGTGACCATTATTGCCAATGATAATTGCCTTATGTTGTTGCATTTTATCTCCTATTGATTTTAAAAAAGTTTGAAGTCCTCAATCATAATATCTCCCTCTCTCTTTCAAGCCACCCCATAATTCCTCTCACCTTGGCCCAAGAAGAGCCATAAAGTAGCATTGAATAAACACACCTTTATTAAAGTAAAACCATTTCATCCCTTCAAGACTTTATCATGAGGAAGAGATAGAGCCATCCTCAGATCTAAACAAAAAACTAATATGTTTATCTTCCTTGCTTGCTCCCTGCCTTTGACTTCTTATAATGTGCCACGTGTCCATCATGGATAGGCTGCGGAGCTATTCTTCATTTTTACCTTTTAGACAACAAAGGTCCCTCTTCATGAAAATATACATTTTAGCCTTATTTAGGGATGTTATATTAGGAGGAAACACCATAACTAGTGTTGTTTATAAGGACTTAATTGTCTTAGTTCAATTTTGAAACTCTTTCTGAAGTCTTGGCCAAAGTGCATTGGTTAGTGGTGTCTTTTGCATTTTGTATTTACTCGTCAACACCACCAACACCTAAATATTTCCATTGTTGGGGAATTGATGTTATATTTATAATTTCCTAGGGTTTAAGAAATAATAATCTCAAGTAATCATTTGTTTTCTGTTTCAATAATTTAATTAAGTGCATTTATGAAGTTGATCTATCATGTCTAGAGTGATATCTCTAGTGGTGACTCCATTATGAGTTTTGGGATTGACTATTGTTGTACTAATTTCTATAAGTTTTTTTTGGATCTAGATTTAAAAAGATAGAAGGATTGAGATCTTCATTAAAATAAAAACCCAATAAAGATATATGTCTTGAGTTAGGTACATACACAAGAAAAGGAGACAAGTCTATAAACTAGTTGCTGATCAAAATTCGTAAGGTAAGAACATGCAAACATATGATCAAATTGGTTCTACTTTGATAGAATAATATTTGAGTTCTTCTAATAGGTCACAACCTAGCATCCCTTTTTTCCAATTCCATAGATTGTTTGAAGAAGTTTGTAGGCCTATAATTGTAGGAGGTCCTCATTTGATAAATTGGTAAAATAACAACCCTCCTCTTTTGGTTCATAGACCTGATGTTCATAATATTGTTGATCCTATTATTGAGAATATTATTAATAAAAACATGGATCATCCTCCTTTATATGCCTATTTCATATTTAATGATTTCAGGCCCATAATTTTTGGGGAATTTCTTAGATATCCAAATAATGTCCATAATGAGATCAAGAATAGGTTGCCTAAATTCTATGGAAATAATATATTTAGTGGTGATAAATATATTCAGTTATTCCAAAACATTATGGATGATTATGAAGTGGAATATGAATATGTTTTCTTGAAATTATTTATGCACACTTTAGAAGAAGATGCAAGAGAATGTTTTAATGCCTTTCCTTATGGTTTAATTGATTCCTGTGATGAAATGATGAATTCCTTGAGAATTATATATGGAGATAGAACCGATCCTAGGTTCCTCCTATCTAAATTCAGAAACATAAATAAAAATCCCAATGAGTGTGTACAAGATTTCATCACAAGGTTTAACAATACTTTGATGAAATTTCCAACTAATTTGAGACCCAGTGATGAGTCTTGTTTAATCAAAATTTTTAATGCATTTTACAAAAAAGAAAGCTATTACATGATAAATAAGAACATTTCATTTTAAGGTAATAATTCAACATGGCCATTCAAATTGAAAATAAAATCAAATCTGAGGGAAAACAACCTAAAAGGGAAGGGGTAAAACTTGTCAATCCTTTAAAATAGAAAACAAGTAAGCTAACTAATCTGGAATAAATAGTTTAGATCTTGGTAAGGGTTGTTAAATAAGTATCCTACAAACTAGAAAGAGCTAAGAAAGGGTTGTATTCAAGCCCTTTAGCTCAAAAGAAGAATCAAATAAAAATATTTTTAGAGGAGATCATAGAGAAAATGATAGAGGAAAGATACCTATGGTTCAGAATGATAGGAAGTATCCACCTAGGGATAATAAGGAAGTTATAGATCCATTGAGTGTAAGAATGGAAGAGGTTAAAGAAGAACACATCATTTATTGGTGTGATACATTTTTTATTGCCTCATGTTCCTTGTAAAAAATTGACCTTAGAGGAGAATTTGTTGGATGAGAATTTGATGATGTTTGATCATCAAGTAAACTTCAAACAAGACGAAAAATTTACTGATCTTATATGTGAAATAAATATTGATAATTTGGCAAAGTGTATACAAGGGATGTTATCTTCCTCTTGAAAATGATGCTAAAATTGATATGGTTCAATCCTTTGAATTATCCAATAATGGATTTGAGTACATAAGATCTTTGATGATCAAGAAGTATGATGGATAATTTCCTTCTATTGAGGATAGGGAATTATTGATCAATGCAATTATTGCCCAAAAAAAGATTAAAATTTGAGAATTAGGACAGTGAAGAGTCTTGTCATAGCCTCAAATTCCAAGGTGCCAATCTTGAATAATGTTCCTAAAGGAACCCCCAAGAGGAATATACCATACAAAATGTAGGTTTTTTAGCCAAATCCAAGAATTCCTTTTGTTGTTGTTATTTAAAAAGAATGTATATCATCTGAAAAATAATTCACTCTCCCTCCTAACACATCCATGCCCAATTACACTTTGAGTGACATGGCCCAAATCTTAAGCCAAATGAAGATAATTTTCCATTTAGTATAACTATTTAGGATTCTTGAGCATAAAAAAAGGGAATTTGAGTTCTTGGTATTTTTTGATAATGTTGTTGCAAACAAAGAGAATCCTCCTCTTGTTCTTGAAAATGAGGTTGAAGAACCTTAAGAGGTCATTGATCCCTCCCATAGATTTTATTTGGACATATCATTGGTTGAGATTAAATTACATGTGGATCCTTATTACACTACATTAATTGTAAATGGTTGGCTCCTACACAATTATATGTTTTACTCAGGTACTTCTTGCAATATAATTCCATTTGTGGTCGTGAATGAACTTGGTATAAAGATAAAAAAAATTCATATCGAATATGTTATGCCATGTATTTAAGAGAAGTAAATATTGTTGGATGTCTTAAGGGACTGGTTGTGCAATTAGTAGCTCACCTAGGCAAGTACTTGATAATGAATGCCATTGTTTTGGATTTACCAACCAATGGGGAATGTAGTTATCATGAAAAAGGGAAACAAGTGTTGGATATAGTGGGAAAATAAATATTTCTTACACCACCATCTCTTTAGAAGGAAATTTGGTAAAGCTACATAGAGAATACAATTTAATGCACTTGATAGAAGAATCTATGAATGCATCATATGAGGTGTTGTATACAAATGTGGATTTGGATAATTTTTTTGGTAACGTAGAATTTGAAGATTAATTTCTTGACCTTGAAACTCAGTTTGAACACACCAATGCTCCTTGGACTATGTATTTTGATGGAACATGTTATAGTCTTGGAAATTGACAAAGAATAGTTTTGTCCCTAACCAAGGACCCTTTAATTTTTCTTTCAAGTTATTCTTTAAGTGCACAAATAACATTGTTGAACATGAGTCACCCATACTTGGTTTGAGGATTACTTGGAGACATGAGATAAATGACTTAATTTTGAAAGATGACTTTGAATTGGCTATTAATCTAATAAAAAAACTATATGCAGCCAAGTGTCAGAGGTTGAATTAATATAGAAATTCAACATGGGATATAATTGAGATGTTTGACTCCTTAAACATTGAATACCATGAAAGAGGTCAAAATTCAACTATCAATAGGTTTGAAATATTGGTTTCCTAGTATGATAATGAAAGTATATCCCCATATTGAAAGTTTGAAGTTGAGATGTTTTTTAGGCCTTCCATACCTAAAAACATTCAACATTGAAAAGTGTTTGATAATGAATCTCACATCATGAAATTCGTAATTTTACAAGATGAGTTTGTTAATCAATCAATTGGTATTGAGAATATGGTAGCGGTATGTGATGGAAAGGAGACCCTATTTGGGAAGGAGGTAATTCATTTGAATACTAACCCAATCCAAAGAGGGTTGGTCATCCTTGAAATCTCTTTTGATGGTGCCAAAAAAGCTATAAGAAATTCACCCAAAATCGAAGAGATGTAATTGATTGCAACCTAGGAACTTGATAAGATCTAAGAAAAGTTTTATTGGGAAACAACTTGAATGCACTTGAAAATAGGCCTATAGAAAATTGTTAAGAAAATATCATGATTGTTTGGCATGGTCTTATTCTGAGTTGAAATATTATAGGGAGGATTATTTCAGCATGTAATACCTTTAAAACCTCACACCAAGCGTTTAGGAAAAAACAACCAATCAACCCCATTTTTGCAACTAAAATGTAAGAAGATGTTAAGAAACTCAAGGATGGAGGCATCATTTGGCCTACAAGATATTTTTCATGGAATTCTAATCTGGTTCCAATAAAAAATGAAAATAGGGACATTAGATTATGTATTAAATTGAGAAATTTAAACATGGTTTCATTGGAAGATAACTACCCTGTTAGGAATATTCCTTGGATTAGTGCTCACATTATTGTTTGTAATAGTTAAATGTAATATTCATATATTACATTAGTAAGTTAGTGCGTTAGCAAAATATTAATATTGTTATATTAATATCATATTTGTGTGAGAAAAATAAAGATTGTAATATTCTTAATATGAATCATAAAACAACTCATTATTAATAATATAGTATATTTTATTAGTTGTGAGTTTGTTGAATAAAAAAATCACGTAGCTATTTAAGAATTGTGTGAGAGATTTATGGGTTTGAGAGTGATTCTAGGAGAGATAAGAGAGGATTTCGTGGGATTAAAGGTTAGATTTGAATCCTTGTATTAAGGATATCAATATCCTTTATATTTTATGCTCTCTCACCATGTAATTGATACAAGCTCCATGATATTGAATACTAATAAGAGTGTTTTTATTATATTTTGTTCTCTGCAAGATTGTTTCTTATTGCATTATTCTATTATTTAATGTAATTGATGTTATTTTGGATTAGATAAACTATAAATTTCATATCATACCCTTTTCCAAGCATGGAAAAACTTTTGCAAAAGGTAACATGCTTATAAATGTTGTCAATATTGGATGATTTCTCAGGTTAAAATCAGGTGGTGGTTAAAGAATAAGAGAAATACAAGAATACTTTCACCACTCCCTAGGGAACCTATGTCTATGTCAGAATGCCATTTGGTGTAATGAATATAGGAGCTACTTTTCAAAGGGTAATGGATGTTGCATTTTATGTATTCATAAATGTGTTTATAGTGGTTTATCAAGATGATCTAACAATATTTTCCTAAAAGAGAGGTGAGCACTAAAAACACCTTGAAAATATCTTGATCAAATGTAGAGAATTTGGTATCTCATATTGAATCCTAGGAAATTCCATTTTGGTGTGCAAAAGTAAAGTTGTTGGGGAAAATTATATCTCAAGATGGTATTATGATTGACAGAGGGTGGAGGCAATTGAGAAAGTACCTATTCCCCATTCCAAGGAAGTTATACAATCTTTCTTTAGTCAAATTAAAATTGTAAGAAGGTTTATATCTAATTTTTCTAAGATCCCTCTTCCTAATATAAGTATGTTGAAGAAATATCAAGTTATAAAATTGGGATATGAGGTATTGCAAGGATTCAAATGAGTGAATTATGCATTGAAGAATACCCTTTTGTTGACTCTAGGTTATAAGGAATTTTCAATTTTCTCCTTTACATTTGAATTTACCATTGCCTCAATTTTATTGCAAAAGGATGATGAAGGAAATGAGAAACCAATTTCATTCTTCAAAATTACTTACAAGGATCCAAATTGAAGTACAAAATCATGGAAAAATAATCTTTTTCCTTAGTAAAGGCCACTAAAATTTTAAGACCTTACATATTTCTCTGGTCAAAGTAACTTTCTTGAAACTTCCATTTGTTTTAGAATATCTTTGAAGTAATAAAATTTTGGTTTTTCTAGGTCCTTAGGGATGTCTATGAGTCATTCTTATTGTCCTCTTAGGTTCCAGAGGTTTACATTTTGAATTAGGAGGTTTCCTTACAATTTTGGCAATTTGAAAATTTGAATTTCTACGGCCAATTTTGGCTTTCTAGTAATAGAGGTGTGGAGGGTACTTCTTTCAAGTTTGATTTAATGTCTATATTATATTTTTTTGGGTCTTGGAGCCCTCATGATGCTTTATGGGTTTGAAAATCCAAGTTACCATTGTGTACTTCTTGAATGTAACTCCGTTGTCTTGTTTTTTTAACTTCTTGGTTCTTGAAGTTAGTTATGGAGGCACTCAAACCAAAGAATGTATATATTCACCTTGTAACTACTTTAAAACTCATTTATCAATCAAATAATTTGAATTAGAGCTCTAGGTAAGGAAAAAAAGGGTGTTTTTAGATGTTATGCTGACTCTTGCATGTATATTGCATAATATTGTGGGGATGTGTGAGTGTAACAACAATAAAAGACTGTAAGATCAATATTCTTATGAATGAAGAGCTAATTTTCAGGTTTCTATGGATTTATGATATTCCTTGTAGTTGAGATAAGTGAAATTCATGGTATTTATTATTATAATAGAGCAAGACACATGGTACAATATGGTTCTAGAAGATAATCTGAGTTTTAAATGCCTAAGTGACAGTTGTTCCTAAAGAATTAAGTGCATATGAAGCCTCTATTGGGTGTGGGAATAATTATCAAACCATTGAAATGGATTGAGATTTCTAAATGAGTAGGAAATCTGTAAAAAACCTCTCTCAGGCTACATACCCTGTAAACTATGAAAATACTCCCTCAAATTCCCACAGATGAAAACTCCCCAAATTTATAGAAATATATGTGCTAGTTTCTTGAAGGAAATGTAGGGAGAACCAATTCAATTCATCATCATGGTGAAGATGTTTTCATGACAGTGTGGTGTCATAATTGTCCAAGGTTTGATGAAATAATGCCTAATAATTTAAATGAAATTTTTTGATGTCTACCAAGCCAACCTTGACCCATATATAAATGATATTTAGGAGGTATTTTATATTGATATCTCATCAGAAGGAGAAATTTCTTGACAATTTAGATTGAAACATTGTAAAAGAGTAAAGAGACCTAACTTAGACCATGTCTTGGTGATTTTTGAAGCAATCCTTACAAAGTGGACCATAAATAAAATTGGAACACTAAATATTTGGATAAATGGGTATTTAAGTCCCCATTTTAACAACGGATGTATCCTTACAAAAAGGAGTTATACAACTATTTGCTGTAGGATAGGCCTAGTAAGAGATTGTTGGTTTAGAAGGAGGAATTAGGAAGGAAGTAACATTTACAAAAAGAGTTAGAAATTTTTTTTTTACCCACATTTCAAAACCCCAAAAGGGTTTTCAAAAATGTACTTATTCTGGTAGGGTGAGCTGTAGATTTCTCTAAACCATAATCTCCCAACCTTATTGTTCTCGAGACCTTATTATTCTCAAGAAGCCGTATTTGGTATTTTAGGCAAAGCTGGATCAAGTGGCCAATTTTGTTGGAACTAATTATGGCATACAATAGCAAGGCCAGAGAATCCTAAACATGTTGAGAAGGTGCTTGGATCCCCTTTGAGTCATTTGTACAAATTTGGAAGCTTTGGAGGCATCTTGACTTGACATGAAGGAGCATGCAACTAGTTCTTTGTGGTTGTACAAAGGAGTGGAAATAATTGACTGAATTGAATGTGGGAAAGGTATTAGATGCTCTGTATCATAGTAGTATCAGAGAAGGGAAGGAGAATAATTGATAAGAAAGTGACATAGAGAGAAAGAAAGAAGCAATGATGAGGAAAGAGTTTGAGAGATATGTGAAGAATTAACAAAATGCAACCAAGAAGAGTGGGTGGAGGAAATAGAGAGAAACTCAAGGGTGCTGAGTTAGATGTTGTGTTAAGAAATATTCAAGAAATGTTAGGAGCACTGGAGGTCTCCCATAGAAGAGGAAAACCATTGGAGGATGACAGTGATGATGAGAGAGAAAGATCAGTGGCAACAACAGAAGGAAAACAAAAAGAAGAAGAAGGGACAAAAATAAGGATACTAAAGGTAGTCATGGGGGAGAAAACAACAATTAAAAGATGAAAGTGATATAATATAGAGGTAACCTACATCTAGAATAACTCATAGACTAGATAGCCAAGATGGAAAAATAATTTGATTTTGAGAGCATTGCAGAGAACTAGAAGATGAAATTTGCAATCACCAAGCTTACATGACATGCTGTAGTATGGTGGGAATTTTTGAAATAAGAAATATTAAGAATAAATAAGGAAAATATCAATAAATTGGATAAGGTGGTGGTCAAGATGAAAGGTAAGTTCATTCGTGCAAACTATCAAACTAGTTTATTCAAGAAATTACAAAATTTGAGGTAGAGGACAACTTAGTGTAGCTGATTATACTGATGAATTCTACAAACTAGATATCAGGTATATTCATATACAAGATGATGTTGAAGAAGTGATAAGATATGTGAATGGGTTGAGGATGAATATTTAATTTGAAATTAGTTTATTTCATTTGAGATCAGTAAAGGAAGCATATTAGGTAGCCTTAAGGGCAGAAAAGAAACTATGAAGAAATTAAACTCAATATTTGAGAGGTAGAGGAAGAGTAGGAAATAAAAGGAAGAAATCAACAATCAGGAAGAGGACAATAATAAAATCAAAGTTATGAAGAAGAAGTGACTAGTTCACAAACACAGAGTTCATTTGGAGGTGGATATTCATATAGAGGAAGAGGTGGATATGGAAGAGGAAGAGGTGAATTCATTGGAAGATGCTTCAAGTGAAATAAATTTGCTAGAAATAGATCATTTGAATGTCTTGAATATCCTCTAGCAATTAGTATTAGGGCTAATGAGGAAGGTAATCAAATATCACATGTAGATTAAGTAGAGAGTGTAACATCACCATCCTTGGTAGAGGAACTTGAAACTGGAGGAATCACGGATGATGAGAAGATATTTAGTGAATGCAAACAAGCATGAAGAACCAGTGTAGAGGAGAACATTGTTTAAAACAATATGCAAGGAAAAAGGTAAGTGCTGTAAAATTATTATTGATAATGGTAGTACTGATAATTTTGTCTCCAATGAAATGGTAGAAAATTTAAACTTGAAAATAAACTTTTGGGTTACATCAAAGAACATAGTTTTAGTAAGTTAGTAGTGTTTGGTGATTTTCATAGCGGGTAGATATATGATTCGGTTTGCATGATATTATTTCCCATGAATGCATGCCATCTTCTCTTGAGGGAGGACCATGCAGTTGATAGAAAATACATCTATGATGGATGGGAAAACCTATACATGTGTAAAAGATAGAGTTAAGCATACTTTGAATCGATCGAAGGATAAAATTTGCTTGTCCTGAAACAACAGTCAAGAGTGATTTTTATGGGTTTGAACTTGTATACTTGCTTCAGAGACACGAAGGTGACATGAATGAGAAAAAAGGCCACAAAAAAAAGGCCATGGGAATGGCTACCTGGAAACATGAGCTAACAAGAACTCTTGAAAAATACAAGTGAGCAGGGAAGATGAGAATGCGAGTTATAGGTCATGTGAACATATAGAGGCAGGATAAGAAAGAAAGACAGTGGT
>CM034157.1:304699348-305080336 GCA_019776745.2 Taxus chinensis | reverse complement strand
AGAATGCATCATACACTTAAAAATTTCCTTCAAAGTTCTATTCTTCCATTCTACTAATCTATTCTGTTGTGGAGTATGAGGAACATAATGCCATTGAATAATGCCTTGAGTTGCCAAAAAATTTAGAAAAAATAATTGCTGAAGTACCCCCCATTGCCAGTATGAAGGTTCTTTATACAACTAGAAGATTATTTCTTGACCAAAGCCTTGATGACTTTGAAGTGTGAAAAAACATCACTTTGTTACTTGAGAAAATAAAACCAAGTACACCTCAAGAAATTATCAATAAAATTAAGTGCATACTTAGTTCCATTGAAAGAGGGGGTAGGAAAAACCATCTCTCAAGCTCAAGTGGTGAAGAATATCTCTTAGAAAAATTCTTAGGAAAAGGATCTTGGTGTTTTTTCCCTAATGCACAACCATGAAAAACTCCCTCAAGACAAGAAACTCTAGGAAGACCATCTACCATACCATGAGTGCTCAAATCCTTCAAATATCTTTAATTGAGATGTCAAAATATTTCATTCCAAAGCTTACTCTCTGAATCTGCATGAGAAACCAATCTTGTCCCTATAGAGAAAGTGTCATCAAAACCCTCAAAGTGATATAGTCTTGAACTATGATCAAAAATACCTTGAGTAACAAGTGAATGAGGCTCCAAAAAAGGTCATACTTCTTCTCCATGTGGTGTAAAATTCACTATTTTTCCTTCACTAGAATGAAAAATTTGATATACAGAAAGCAAATTTGTGGTGGTGTTAGTAACATACAATGCTTCTTGGATACTACCACTATCAAGGTGTATATGCCCTTTTTTGTCAACTAAAAGAAAGGAAGAATCTCCAACCTCAATTTTTAAAGTAAAACTCAAACCTAGAGAAACAAAAGACTCCTTGGAAGAATTCATGTGATGAGAAGCACTAGAATCTATAACCCAACTATCTACAAGTGGTGACTGAGATCTCCTAATAACATTAAGTGCTTTGCCATGCTGATTAGAAGGAGGTGGAGTGGAGATATAGTTTTTTTGTTTCTTTACTGCATCCTCCAAGGCTTGCATTCACTTATAACACCTATGTTCTTCATGACCACTACCCCCACAAAAGAGCATGAAAGGCTAGACTTATTATTGGATTTAATTAGACTCCTTAGGTTTAGAGTTGTTTTCTTTGGGTTTAGGAGAAATTTGAGATGGAGAAGGGGTGAATTTGGTTTAAATTTTTGGTTCTCCCTATCCCTTAGGATTAGATCATTTTGAGAGGTGGAATACTCAAGGTTAGACAATTTGGATTCTTCCCTAGTAATTTTTTCACAAAATAATTCTAAGTCAAACATTTTGAATGTGTCACCTAAGGTGTCCATGCTAAATAAAAAGGTAGAAGCAAAGATTTGGAATGGTCCTCTAAACTTGGATAGAATTAAGTAAATACACTCTTCATCTTTCTTATCTCTTCCACTCCCCTTCAACTGTGTCAACAAATTCTTGAACTTGGTAAGATAGTCTATAATTGATGGAAAATATTCTAGATTAAGAGAGGCGATCTCAATTTCAAGTTTCATGCCTCTCATGTGATCAACTTTACCAAATAAACCCTCTAATTTCTCCCATATTTAATAAGGAGAGTCACATTTTTCCAAATGAAACAAAAGACTACCACTTACATAAGTTCCTATCGAACCCATACACTCATCAAATTTGCACTGGTACTGAAAAAATCTCATATTCTCTAGTGAACACTGGTTGTTCTGAAGAAGTTAAAGCCCATTATCCTTTCCGCTTAACTATCATTTCCATTCTTGGTTTCCATGTGTGGTAATTATGTGTTGTTAATGGCTTGACATGATCTAATGCAGAAGTAGATTCCATTCTCAAAAAATCACCAAAAGAAATGCAAGAACCAAGCAATGCAACAAGACCCCCAAGCAATGCAACAAGAGCCCCCCAAGATTTGGATTTTTATAATGAGTGCGTGTTACAATATGGCACTTTATAATTATAGTGAAATTATCAAAATAAATATTTCTAATGAGAAAAGCATGAAAAAATGGCACTCAAATATGAGTTGCCGATCAAAAGATACAAGCTTTACAAGTTTATGCTCTACTATTTATTTTGTTTGCCACTAAAACAAAATAAAATTCTCTTGTATTCACCACACAAATATTTAGGAGAGACTAGAGTGTTTTTTTGTGTTGATATTTGTAATAGAATCTTATGCTAATAATAGGTGAGTTATAAAGGGATATCAACTTTCTTAAATATGATTTCATCGGTAAAATTTCATACTAAGGCTTACCTTAGGAAGATGGAATGACACATAGATAAGTAAATTGAAATAAAATTTTTAGATAAAAGGGGGAAACTTTATATGGGTCAGCTAGGTTTTTAGCCCAATATATCCCTAAGATATACAATTTTAACTAGGCTGACAGTGAGATCAAAGTTAGAGTTTTTGAATGATGCATGGAGATAAATGACTACTTTGATTTATTAATATTTCCTAGATGATTGATATTAGAACGTGAGAATTTTTTTTAGCAAGGGAGAAGAGCCAAAGTTTTCATTTCCAAAGAATAAGTAACCAAATTTGAGTGTCTAAATTTTACCTCTTTAAATTAAAGGGAAAAAATACCTAAGTGTGCACACAGACTTTTCCTTTTCTTAATAGCTATATTCTAATGTGTTTTTTTTTCATGTTCCATGATGAAACATGTAACACAATGTATTTAATGTCCATAGTAGAAAGCTAATTATAATTCAAATAAAAATAATGCTTGTAACTTCTGTAATGTTGAACTTGCAGACAGTAAAGTAAAAGAGATGAAAAACATGTAAGGAATACACACGTTGATTTTATAAAGGGAGGATCTCTCGTTCTTATTGTAATTCATATATTTGAAGTTGTTTTTGAGCTACTAAAGGATTTGGGAATATTAGTTCCAAATTTTTCCAAAGGAGAAACTAAAGTGTTGAGAGAATGTAACCCAATACTAAATAGGAGAGAGTGAGAAAGAGAGAGGTACCGAATCACCTTATCAAGAAGGAAGAGAAGTGTATTAGAATATTCAGTAATCTTGATATATTTACCCATAAATGTGAAATAGTGGATGAATAAAAACATATAATTTTTTTAACTTCTTTTATTCCTTCCACAACCCCATGGACCACATCACTATAGATGGATCTTGTATAAATTTTATAAATAAACCACATAGTTGAATAGGAATGGATGCTCCATACACCATTATGTGTTGTACAATTGAATCTAAGTATTAGATTCTAAAATAATGCAAAGGAGGAGAATGCCCATACCCCAAATCCCTATGCTTATAGCTATATATAATTAGTGTAACAGATAAGTAATCAAGTACTCATCTCCCTGTATAATTATCTGAACTCTATTATTTATGTTAAATCTATACTATAAGTCTATAAGTAGATGTAAGAATTCAAAACTATTTAATTTTTTTGAGAATATTATCCCGTGTCAGGAACATCTAGTAGGGTCTATACTATAGTAAGGTCTTGACTTAAAGTGTATGGTTTTTTTCACCATTTAATTATATCAATTTTTTGTATTCGAACATATTTCCATGGATTTGTACCCTATAAAAACATGTTTTTGTGTGTTATAATCTGCATGTTATGGATGTAGATGTAGAATTTATCTTGATGAATGCACTTTATTTTGAGGCATGTGTGTTAAATAATTTGGGAAAAAATCTCAAAATAATTTATGTTAACCCATGTCATATAAGTATTCCAATCTATATTGAATAAAATTGAAGGTTGTAATGGTGGCTACTATTAAGAAATTGTTCCTGAGAAAGGGTTCATGGATGGTGGAAACCATATCACACAAATAATGAAATGTCCAAGGGTGGTCAAAAAGAAAGATGTAGCGGTAGTAAGGGTATACGGGGATATAAAGTAAGAGACTGCACTGAGGTTCAAAGTAATATCCAATCAACTCAAGACATATAAGGTACGTCCTATAAATCCTAGGATCATACATCGTGACATGGTTAGCTGATCTATGGCTAACATACTTTCTTATCATGTTATATCATATTTATTTATGATTTAATATTGATGAAAAGAGAAAATAGAACAACCAATGAATCCTCGCAGCTCAATTTTCAAGCAGCAACTATATGTGGCTCGGGTTTAGTGTAACTAATTGTGGTATGATCCAGACTCCAAATCTTAAGACTGTAGTTCTGAAAAACAAGCAATCTGCCTCTCACTTCTGTGGTAAAGACGGACTGTCAGTTCTAAGTAATGTTTTTAAAATTATTTACAGTAAATGGGCGCATATGCTAACATGAAGTCTCATTATTCTGATCCTCAAAATTTATGTTTTTGGAATCTTCAAGTACCCATTTGTAGATGCACTGAGGGACTGACCAAACAGAAATCTCTATCAGACAAGCCATTTGCATCCATTAAAGCTTTCAAGCCCAAGAATCTGTATCGTAACTCAAAATTCTATTCTGTCGTTGAAGGAACAAGCATGCTGCGACATAACCCATCTGCAAAATTAGGCATTATCCTGATATGTCAATTGTATATAGTAACCTTCTGCAGATTCAATATCAGTAGAGTAATGAAAACCGATAACCAGATTAGTTCATGCTAACATTGACAGGCACAGACTGTGTATCTACTCCATTCACCAAGATGATAAGTGGCTGTGGGTACCATGAAAAGCTTAAGAAAAATTCTTCCAAGGTTTATAAATAGTAATATAATGCACCTTACACTAAACAATTATCCCAAATTCGGGCGAGTTTTCTTATTTAGGTGCTCTAGGAAAACTCAGTCACATTTCTCTCAAACTGGTTTTCTTGATAGTGGCTCACTAATCCAGGTAGAGTCTATGTATTCCAATCTAATCTTCATACAAATACTTGGAGTACAATCTTTCTTTATAGATAAATCCAGCCTCCAAATTAGAAACCCATGCAAAACATGATCTCCCCACCTTCATATTTTTAATTTCTATGAATATAGTTAACTTCTAGCAAAATATAACTGTTTTTATTTACTATAACATGTGTTTGCATGTTTTTCAACTTCCATTTTCTTCCTAGATTCATAACTGCCACTATTATACTAACTTAAGAATTTTTAATGAATTACTCCCTATGATGACTTATCACACTTTTCCAAGACACCTAATACTCTCTTTAAACTCCTTTAACCCCATTTACAAGCTTAACTCTCCATTTCCATCATTTTACAAATTCAAACCTCATTTTGGAGGGAAAAGTGCTTACAAAGGAAATTCAAAATTTTGAACTCTTTTCCCCTCTTACAAGGACTCATTAAAACCTCATATGGACTATAACACATCCCACAACCTCAAATTAATGACTAGAAGATAAATTAACAACATGGTAATTCTTATGCCAAGATGCTCCGTCATCATACTCCCATGGTGGAGAAAAAATGTTCACACAATTTGTTTTCTTGCACATGTTTTCATATTCATAGTTTTTTTTGTATTCTTCCTTTCATACTCTTTCTTTGTATTCTTCATAATAACCAGGGTCCCATGTAGTTTTCTTTGGTCTTCTATTTTCCTTTACTCTTCTCCATTTCTCTTTGTTCTTCATCTTTACTTTCATCATCTTCAAGTTTTCATGTTTGTATACCTACACACACATAGATCATAATTGCACAAAAATGCATTCTTATCCTATGTTGTATGATGCCTTCCATCACTATATACTTCACATATAATCTTGTATTCATCATTAGTATTGTTAAAATATTCATGTTCTTTCTCATTCACTTTGCTCATTATCAACCTTCACCATCCTCAATGTGTTTATTTTAACCATCATATGCCCATGGAATCACTTGTTCCTAAGTCTTCTATTTTCACCTTGTTATCCATCTCATATAGTAGTTTTTTTAAAAAAAACACTCATATCATCTACAAAAACTTGATACCTACATGTTTAATTCCAAATGCACTATTGACATCATTTAGTAAATTTTAAGGATTTCAAAATATCATCAACATCACAATTTAAATTGCTTCTTATTTTTTTTAAGTTAACCTCTATTTTTATTGCTTTCCATGATGTTTCTTCAAATGCATGCTCTTTGAATGCTCTTTTCTTTGCCAGACAATCTTCAAGGAATTCCTCCATTTTCTTGTACCCTTAAGAAGTCATATTTCTCTCTCTTTGTTTTACTCTTACATTCTATGCATTTTCCATCACTTGTTTGTGCTTGTCATATTTATCCTCTAAATAGCTGATTTCTTCCACTATAGGCATTATATAACCATGGCTTGGAACTAGTCTCAATTTATTTATGAAATCTTTTATTCATTCTTCTTTTTATTAAACTTATCTTCTATCTTTTATTCTTTTCTTTGCTTCTTTTCTTCACTCTTGATCTCCTTCTTCAACTGTAACTTCTGATTTCTTCTTACAATCTGCATCACATGACATTTAGATTTATTTTTCATTACAAACTCAAACACATACCTTTGTTACTTCTTCATCATCTCTGTCAGCTATTCTATATTTTCTCTCAACTTCTTCACTTCTGTTTCCATCCAATCTTCATACTTTCTCTACTTCTCTTTCTTGGCTTCTTATATTTTGTTCTTGAATATTCCCTTACTCTTCTTATTTCCTCTTATGGCTAATCATTTTCCACAGTTCTCTTATTTTTCCTCTTGATCCATCTTCACACTAATAAGTTTGTTTCACCTTGCCATTCTCTTCCTCACCTCACCTTGGCCTCACCAGGTCTTTTGATGTCTTCTTTCTCTCTTCTCAACTTTTCAAATTCTCTCACTTCTCTTCCATTCACTCTTCACTTGCCACTTTCATGCACTACATAGACTTCCACATAATGTTAGCCATAAAAGCATGCATTCAATCTTCAAAACCAAATCACAACAAAAAATCTAGGCTCTAATATCAAATGATGCATATAGATTTAAAAACAACCATATCATTCAACTTTCAATAGTTTTTTGAACCTCAACTACACCCTCTCTCTACATAATGAGGATCATACACACATTTGTTTGTGTTCAACTAGAATGATCCCTTGCAAACATGTCAAATATGAGATATTTTATACCATGGGTTCTTATCAAAACACAAAAACAATTGTCATGAATATCTTACTAATGTACCCTCACAAATTTCAAATCACTAAAAACCTTACAAATACCTCACTTGACATTATTCACCATTCTGTCAAAACAATATTATACCTTAGTATGGTCACCAAAATTCATAACTTAAATCTTCACTAACATCGAGAGATATAATAACTTTTTGCGATGACATTATATCACCCACATTGTAAATAACAATTTGTGTGCTAAAATTCTCAATCCAACTAGGAAAAAGTGTATCTAACTCATACAATTTATCTAATCATAAAAAAAAAGTTGAAAAACCATTTGAATAAGGTCATCAATCCTATTATGGTCCAAATTTCACTAGTTATTAGGATTAAAAGTGAACTTCATTTATATGCTCACTGGTCGTATGAAACAAATCATTGAACTTAAAACACACACTGAATACCAGAGTAATATCTACCTTATCATTGTATTTTCATACAAATGGTGGTGATCTTCCATTAGCTTTTTATTCCTCATACCACGAGGAATGAATGAATTCACTAACCACATATCCTAAACTATATTCTAATTACATGCATGCCTCTAACTCCTTATAGAAGTGTAACTCCTTTCCTAAGACTGCATCATGACTATGTCATTTTGTGACTTTTGAACTTCCATTTTCTTGAACATAACATAACTGCCACTAGTATACTAACTTAAGAATTTTTAATGACTTATTCCCTATGATGACTTATCACACTTGTCCAAGACACATAATACTCTCTTTGAACTCATTTAACCCAATTTACAAGCATAACTCTCCATTTCCATCCTTTTACAAATTCAAACCTCACTTTGGAGGGAACATTACCTATACGGAAAATTCAAATTTTTGAATGTTTTTAACTTCTGTACATATGTTACTGCCTTTAATCCTAGGTCATATGGACTCTGGGATATCCCACAAGCTCAAATTCATGACGTCTGAACATATATTAACTTATCATGGTCATTCTTATGCACATTGATGCTATTGCTTCACATATGCTTAAGTAGGTCAGCCTTAGGTGCTTTGCAGTATTATAGTAGGGTATATATAGGAGTTAGTAACAGTAGGATATTATCATCATATTGAGCACTTGAGTCTTATTGTATGGTTTGGAGGTTTCCCCCTCGAAGTGGCTAAGTCATTCTACTTGCATATTGTGATCATTTATCTATATTTTGGTGTTCTTTGGTGTTATATTGTTGTTGATATTCAGATGTATCTAACTAATTTCATTACAAGTGGTATCAAAGCTTGTGTGTATGCCATAAAGTAGAGGTAAAAACCCTAATTTTATGCATTTTGAGCTATCTCTTTGGTTATGCAAGTGCCATTTAACCACGAAAGCACATTTTACTAAGGTTTGCGCCATTAAGTATAGGTTACAGTGCAAATTTTTAATAGACAATTTGCATATTTTGAAAAGTTATATTGGACATTTAGGTTTTTCATAAATTCATCATAGGTGACAAATTTATGTAATTTTCTAATAACTTTACATTTTCACAAATATATCTAAAATTAATTTGTCCCAACATATAATTTATGCATATTTGAAACTATCAAAAACACTTGAAAGCAATCTTAAACCCTAAACTATTGCCTCTGAACCCTAATATCTATTATGGGAGCATCATGCAAGATTCCACAAGAAGAACCCAAATATTCCTACTCTAATTTTTTTTTTCCCAAAAAGATGAAAGCAATAGTTAAGGAACATGGGGAAAATTTAGAACTACAATTGTTCAAAAATCCAGGAAAATGACCAAAAACCATCATAACCCTAGCCAACTCCCGATCCCAAATGACTTACAAACTTCCAAGTCTAAGATGGAAAATGGATGTAACATCTAAAATCAGAATAGCTTGAAAAAAAATGATATCATGACCCCCAAATTTAGAAACGCTCTAAAATTCATCGAAAATCTCCCAAATGAACGCCTACAACACCAAATTTTCCTCTAGATTAAAAACCTATAATTTTTTCACAAACCCTATATCAAAAACTAGCCACTTCCCCTCTAGTTTGAATCCTTAATCCAAATCTAAAATAATATTACAGGCTCAAAACTATCATAAACCAAAAGTGCAAATTTGTAAATTTAATCGAAAGGTGTAGAAACTGGATTTGATACCATGTAGAGAGTATTTTGATCTAGCATCAAGATCCCGGTTTAGAACCAAAAGTTCTCCATGACATCAAACAATATCACAAACCATGAAATTCATATGGTATCAAAGGTTATGTGCAAACCTACATATACGAAGGTCTCAAATATCACAAGCAAACTCTTTAAAAAAATGACTCGAGTCTATAAAATAGTTTAGTGTGGGGGATAATTAGGCATTCAAAAATTGTTGTGTTACGAAAATACACCCGATTTCAAGGTTTTTAGGATTCATTGATTTTTTTACCTATCGGGTTACATTTGTAAAGCATATTAGAAATGGGAATCTAATGAGCACTATTTCATTGGGGGATTAGTTAGGATAGAGATTTATGAGAACCGCTTATGTTTAATCCACTTAAGGTTTAATTCTATTATCATGACACATAGGGTCGAGGAAAAATTCCTTTCTAATGAAGAACACATTCCAAAATTACAAACGTGGAGTCCCACACTTTCACTCTTCACCTACTAGATTGAATATTCAACCAATTAAAGAGAATGAGAAAGCATGTTTTAATTATGATAGAAAATACAATAAAGTTTGATGTTAGATATTATTCTTGCTACATGGAGGCACTATTCCATGATGAAGTCAAAGATGAAGAATTATAAGTTGATTGTTATGGATGAACTAGGATTTGGATGATTCCTAACATACTGACAGTCTTGACTCATGCATAATCAAGTGTTCTCTCCCCAAAACCCTAAAGTTGAGGGTGTCATTAAAGGAACATCATAGTAGCAATATTTTTGAATGTTTAGGTGCATACATAATGTTATCAATAATAAGATTGGTTGTCATATTTTAATTGTTTTATTTATCCATCCCCAATTTCAGGGGTCATGGTTGTAGATGGAGGTACCCTCTCACTTACAATTTGATTACAGGAAATATCCATAGTATCAAACTTGAGCATGGGAGACTACAACCTAACGTTCCTAGATGTGGTTTCGATTCCATACTTGGTGTTGTAGGCTCGATATTATTTTGGACTTGCTTCAATGGCTCAAAACCTTGGGAATCAATTGAAACAATGAAATTCACCTAGGTTTATTCCATGTTTTTGATTCACAACGAAATATGTTTGAGTTAACAGGGTTGATGTGTAAGTTATCACAAAGGGTGAGTCATATCAGACAAATCTTCAATATCATCAAGGGGCCTAAATCACAATTGATTCTTCAAGATCAAATAACCTATTGGTACCTACATACCACAAATTCTACTTGGTAGGAGTGCTTGAAAAACATTATTCAATTTATTGTTGAGGATTATACCTTTCAGTCAAGAACACCTTAATTATGAACCAAGACATGCAAAAATTATTCCTCATTTCCATGTTACCACCTACCATCTCAACCTTGAATTCCACCCAAATTTCAAGATATTAAATATAAAGTGAACTTAAAAAATAAGGTATTCCATGATTATCAAATAAGGATAAGATCCGTGATTGAAATTTTTGTCATGGGAGGAGGAATATTTCTTTTACCAACATCCAAATGATAATCGACAAGTGAGGACTAGCATTTATGTGAAGCAACATTTAGTAATTGGAAAACATTTGTGGGATAATGTTGACTTTGGGAAGGTTGTGAGGGGCATGTAACCCTTAACTGGTCATATATCTAGATATGTATACCCCCTGCTTAAAAATGTATTAACAAATAGTATTATCATATAATATCATATTTATTTATAGAGCTCACTATAATATTGAGTCCATCCTTAGGGATTTGGGTAGTATGGTAGGGTATATATAGGAGTTAGAGAGTAGGATCTTATCATCATATTGAGCACTTGAGTCTTTTTTTATGGTTTGGAGGTTTCCCCCTCAAAGCGGATAAATTATTCTACTTGCTTATTGTGACCATATCATATTTAATTAGGCTTTAGAGTTCCTTGGTGTTCTATTGTCTATTGACATTCAAATCTATCTAAGTAATTTCATTAAAATGAAGTGGAACAATCAAGTATAAATAATAATAGCGAAATGTAAAATAAAACAAGATAGGATAGAAAATTACAACACACATGTGTTAGTCATGTTATCTCAGAAGATAATATATACACAATATGTAGTCAAGTTTAATGAGGAAGTGTAAAATAATTCTAATAAAATAAAAGCATTTGTATAGTGTAGCAGAAGCCCCCAAACATTAGTGTCATTGGGAACAAATAAATTTAACACTTATCATCATGTATCAATTTGTGTGTTTTCTAAATCAATCTTTATATACCTCATGAACACTACGTGTAAAGAGAATACAATAACTATGATATCTATTAATACAAGATGAAACACAACATATGTAAAGGAATAATATATCCAATCAAATCATGATTAGGTCCTAATTTTTATTTTTACCAATATATCAATGTTATTGTATTATGTAATTATTTGAATAATATTTTATTGTTTGGAAATAAATATGTACAAGGAAGGGGGTAGCACAAATTAGTGAGCTAGATAACAAAGAAAATCAAGTAACCTCAAAGATGCCGGATTTAAGGTACCCATAGAGCTGATGGATGCAAATGGATGGGTGCAAAGTGAATGTCCTCACTGTGAGCTGGATAGACCTGCAAAACAATGAAAACTAAGAAAAAAATAGATTAGATGGTATATGCGGGGGCTACCTGACAAAGTCAGTTCCAGGAAGTGTTACCTTCCTTTCACAATGTCAACCCCCATTTGATAAGATAAAATGATATAAATGAAAGATAGACAGATAACATGCAGAATTTGATAAATAATAGAACCTGAAAATGTTGATGTATAGAGGAGCTACTGATCTGATCAAAATAAAAGAAAACCAAACTAAGAGAAATTGCACAAGGGCATGAGGATGGTATTATGGTGATACAAATGGCATCACAAGGGCATTGTGATGATATTATGATAAAGTGGGAGCTATAATGTCAGAGGTTTTCTATCAATCTTGACTTGCTTAAAAGAGGGGGGGAAGGCCTGTATTTATAGCCTAGAGATGGGGTTAGTTTAGGGGTTATCAGGTAACCTGGGTTTGACAAAGTAACCCTGATTAGGTGAGTGGGGGGGACATGATTTGAGTGATTAGGTGAAATAATGGATTTGATAAGGATTTTTTTGCATTATTTAAATCATGAGTGGGGTTCATGATTTGAATGATTTTGGAGTATTTAATTATTAGGTGGGGTGATATGACTTAATTTGGAATATTTGGATATTAGCATATAACGAGGTTTAGGTATTTTAAAGGGGATCAATTAACCAATTAAGATTGATTAATTGAATATACAATTTTGGTGGGAAATGGGATTCAAATTGGTAAGCCTAATGAAGGAGAGAAAGTGCAGGGTGAAGGGGAGGAACGATACCAAAAAATGGTGTCTACATTTTCCCCTTTTTGATGAGTGGTTTACGTTAGGAAAGCCACGAGACAAAAATGATGAAGTATCAAAAATATGATTGATTGAGTGCTCCCCTTCAAACTTGGGATTGACAATATAAAGGAAGTCAATCACGAGTTTGAAAGAGATAGATGATAAAGTTCGTATGAGTGATGAAAAGATGGGTAAAGGCATCACCAAGGCAAGATGCCCTAGGTAAAAAGGATCACAATAATAATGAAAAATATGGCGGTGACTCCAATATCACATCACTAGAGGACAATTGCGGTCTCAATGGAGACGGGTGACAATGTTCTACAGGACCAGTGAGTGGGTGAAGATCACTGCAGTATGGATGCAAACCGCAATGACCAATGGGTCATAGGAAAACATCAAAGTATGCATAACTAAATGTGAAAGGTATGTGAAATCCTTCGTATGCGAGGAATCGAGTGAAAAATCATGCATCTGCAAAAGGGATGAGGATGGAAATAAAGGATGTCCCAGCACAGGGCATGAAGAGTGGCCAATTGAAGGTGTGAGTTGGAATACGAATGGTGAGGTAATATGCCCCAGGAGGGGGTGAATAGTATTTAAGAGATATTTTCTAAGGAAGGTGTTTTGTTGACAAGAAAATACTAGAAGAAGAAAGTAGAACAAACTTTGATTCATGGAAATGGGGGGAAGATTATGATCGATGTTTGCCAAGAAAAAAGTAGAGCAGGCACTTGCGAGGGAAAAGGTGATAGGTGATGGTCGTTATGGTATCCTCAAAGAAAAAATACCATGGGAATAAATGCTTAGAAATGGATATGATGATGCCCCCTCGAGAGGGATGACGAGGATAGAAGAGGTGACATAGCTCTCGAAAAGAGGAGAGGTCAATGTGAAAGAGAGGAGGACGAGAATGGGGTGTAATGAAATGGATCGGAGGTGGTGCACAAATGGAGAAATATCGGAATCAAATGTGAATGCTAGGTGTGAGGATGTGTTGAAGGACATAATGAGTAAGAGCGGCAAAAAAAGGAATGGACAAGAGTAGTGGTTGATTATGAGAAGAGCAAGAAAAGTCAAAGGTGAAGGAGACAAGGGTATGGAATAGAGTGACAGAGATGGAGGAGGAGAAAAAAGGAATGAAAGAGGGAGAAGAGAATAAGAGAGAGGGATGATAGGGGAAGAAGGAAATGATGAAGGATAAATAAGAAGAAGACAATGACAGAGCAGAGGGTGAAATTATGAAAAAGGGAGAGAGATATTCAAAATGAAGGGAGTGAAGAAGGGTGAAGGAGATGAAAGGGATGAAATGATGGAAAATGAAAGAGATGATAGAGCTGAGAGAAATAAAAGAAGTAGGAGGTGAAAGAAGATCAAAAATGGTGGAAGAGAATAAGAAGAAGGATATAGGTGAAGATGAATGAGGAAAGATGAACAAGTGAATGAGAGTATGGGTAAAAGAGGAAAAAGGGAAGAATATGGAAAAATGAAGGGGATGAAGATGATGAAGAATTTAAAGATAGAATTAGAATGAGAAAAGAAAGAAATGATGAAGGATCAAGAAATGTGGAGAAGATCATAGAAAAGAAGAGAAATACAAAATGAGGGAAAATGGGGGTGAAGAGAAAGGAAGGGGAAGGGTAAGGTGAAAATGATGGGGGAAGAAGAGATGATAGAGTGGATATAGGGAGAAGATTGAAAGGCCAGAGGTTACCGTGAGGAAAATAAGGTAAAGAATATGGAACAGAACTGCATGGAAATGCATGTGGAGGGTGAGATGATAAAAAAGATGGGACAATGCTGAAGAGTCAGGTTATCAATGGGGAAGTAAGAAGGAAACATGAAGTAAAAAGGGGAAGAAGATGATACAGAGGAAGTGAAATAAGATGAGGAGTAGAAAGGAGGAGAGGACAACAGAGAAAATGATGTAGAAGGAAGGAAACCAAGAACAAAGATATTCAGTGAAGAGTGAGCAGTATCATGAATGTAAAGAGAAGCTGGAGATGGAAGGAATGACACAGATTGGAAAATATGTGGAGATGCATGAGATGAGGATACAAGGATTATGAGAAAATAGAGAAAGGGTGTATGATGAAGATATTAAAGATATTGAAGAGGGAAAAGGGAAGATGGAGAGGTGGGGAAGAAGAAAAATGAGGGAGGGATAGAAGAGGGAATGTGAGGGAAGAGATGTTAGGATAAATCCACCGATAATGATCAGTGAGGGAAAGGATGGGGTGAAAATTGAGAAGTGGAAAAATAAATGAGGAATGGAAAAGGGAACACCAATGAAGGGATGTTACGAGAAGTCCCCATCTAATGATCTAACAAGGGAGGAAATGAATGGAAGAGAAAATGAAGAGGATCATTAGAAGAGGGAATAAGGCCACACAGAATGGGGATGAGTGAATTTTAGGAGAAGTCCACCAATAATTATTAGCGCATAAATGGAAGATGATGATGAAATAATGTTAGGGGATGATCAACAATAATGATGGGTAAGCATGGGGGTAGATATGTGGGAGAACTCGAGAAGATGGAGTGGAAAGAGTAAAGAAAGGAGGGATAATAATTTATGACAAGATGAAGGTGAGGAGAGGATATAGAGGATGAGGATGAATGAGGTAAAGATGAAGAAACAAGACATGAAAGAAATGGTTGGAAAAAATATGAAGGATGATGGATCAAGGAGGAGAAAATGGGGGAAAGGAACATTGTGATAAGTGGGAAGATAGGAGATGCATTATGTGATATGATAGGTTGAGAAAGGATAATGGTAGGAGGAAAATGTGGTTGGTAAGGAAGACCAGGAGGAAGAAACAATCAACGAAGGGAATCTTAAGTGAAGAATGAGGTGAGGGAGAAGTCCAAAATGATGAAGTTCAACTTAAGGAGGACCCTTAAGTAAGACTTATGTGACGAAAGTGGTTAAGTAAGATTTCCAAGCAAGGGATGATGGAGATGAAAAGTGGGAAAAAGGAGGTGGTATGTTTGAGAGAATGAAAGAGAAGGTGAGAGGATGTGATGATGGGGAATGATGAGAAAATGTGGATGGTGAGAAAGTGGAGCGATGGGGGAGTGCAAGATGACAGGTCATCCTTAAGAGGGACTCTTAAGTAAGATCGAGTGCCACATGAGTGGTTAAGTAAGATTAAGTGTTAAACATTAATTAGTGATGATACGTTGTGAGGTGAAAGACAAGAGTGAAGGATTGGAGATGGGTGGAAATGGTTGGTAGTGGTGATTTTTGTGATGAATGCCGAAATGGGGCAAGAGAAATAAGATCTTAGGAAATATGATGTATGGGGGAGGGTTGGATGATAGATCAACCTTAAGAGGGACTCTTAAGTAATATTTCCATGCGACGAGAATGTTTAAGTAGGATTCCCAAGCTGAAAAGTGTATTAGTGAGAAGCATTCATAGATGTTAACAAAATTCATGGAATTATGGATGATTGTAAGATATGAGATCCTTAAAGGTAAACATATGGATATAGAATTTAGACATGGTTTGTGAAATTTGATATTATAAGAATGTATAATTCTTGATAAATTTGGTGACCTTAATGAGAATAAATGACACACAATCATACCAAGGAGCATGTGAGGAAACAATTCCTCAAACCGGATTGGAGGTAAACAAGAAAAGATACCACTCAAGGCATTGCACTTGCATACCAATAACAGGTGTTAATACATAACCAATGATAGTTAGTTATACCAAAACACCATGAGGAAATATGGATGAAATATGCTCATAAACCTAATGTCGACATGACAAAGGGGATTTAGATGTAACTTTGTATGTCCGAAAGAGGGGTCTCTATAGGTGGTTGTTCCTAGAACTATGCCCCAAATTTGGGAAATGGAAAGATGCAAACTAATCAATGTGGGAAGCTCTGTAATGTACTATGAGAAAGTTGATCGAAGTGGGAAGATTTCTTAGGATGCTATGATATAGAGAAGGATGATCAATGTGGGAAGCCTTTCTGCCATGATAAGAGAGTAGCCATCCTTCGAGGGTATGGTCTACTTTTTGCTTTTGCTTTGGGATTTTTGAATTTGTATTTTAGATGATAGGATAAGATATGCATGATAGCTGTCCTTCAGGGGATTAGTCTATTTTATTATATGATTTTTATGAACAACTTTTCCTTTGATGGATCAATTTGTTTTTTGGATAAGATAACATGAGATAGAAGCATCCATAATTTGTACTTTATTTCTTTTTCGTGTTTGATGGGGAAGAGCTAGGTATAGCTAGGTAGACCACTTAGGAGGGGATGATGATCATACAAGTGACACCCTTGGAAATTTTTTATGATTTCAATATGTAGAGAGGAGGAGGATGGATGTAATGATCGTGGAGTTCTCACCAAAAAGGGAGAACCTATTCATAAGAACAATGCTATGGACAGAGCCATGGTGCCCATATTTAAGGTCATGACTATGAAAGTGATGACAAACCACATAATTCCAAATAATTATAGTGATAGATGGAAGAGGTTCATGATGGATGAATGATCTAAGGATATAACTAAGTACTCATTGGTAGATATGCAAACAATAGAATGGTTGCAAGTGCAATGCATTAAGAGGTTATGTCTCTGGTTTACCATCAAGGGAAGCCAAATGATATTAACCTAGACCCATACTTATGCATGATAATGTAAGGTCCAAATTATTAGAAAACCTTCCACGTTGGCTCCTTTCTAGAGTGTGAAAAACGAAAGATAAGATAAATTCTTAGGGGAGGAAGATATGACCACAATGGTAGGATACGATGAAATAAATGAGTGAAGATAAAAATTATGCATCCATCAATGAGGAAGATGAAAAAATATGTGCCCCCAATGAAAGGGAAATAAATGGCCACAAAGGTGGACTTAGGATGAAAATAAATGGTCCCCCAATGAAGAGGCACAAATATGGCCACAAAGGTGGACTTTGATAAGAAAATAAGAAGATAAAAATGGTCCCTCAATGAAAGGACAAACATGGCCACAAAGGTGGACTTAAAATGGCCTCACAGGAGGAATTTGATGAAAATAAATGGTCCCTCAATGGAGGACAAATATGGCCACAAATGGGCTTTAAAAAGAGATTTGAACTATGGAGAAGAAATTTGGATTTAGATTGGATGAGAGATTAGATGAAATTGGATGAGATTAAATAAGGTGATGTCAAAAGTGAAGTCCCCCAACATCAAGGGAGTTGTATGGATGGATAAGAGATGAATTGATGTGGAAGGGATGCTAAGGATGAGGGGAGGATGTATCTCCCTAGTGAGGGAGATTATATTAGATGCAGATGAGTTAGTGGATGTTGAAGGAGTTTAGATAGGATTGTTTTGGATTTGGATTGGATAACAGTTTGAGACCATAAGGGGGATTGGAAAGATAAACAATATCGATGAATAATGAAGGACCTTGCTTAGGAGGAATGTCATGTGCAGGAGAGATGTTAAGGGATGATGTGGATGGAGGAATCATGGGAAACCTGATGGATGGGATACAAATTGGATTAGATGTAGATGGAGAAGGATGTTCCCCCTGAATGAGGAAATCATATTTCTCAATAAGGTTATGGATGATTTTCTGAAAGGCCTTACAATGTTCAATGTCATGGCCCTAGGGTATGATGATAAGCACAAATGCAATTGGGATTGAACCATGATGACTTTGGACTATATGAATTAAAGGCTTTAATGGGAGGAAGCGTGATGAAATATATTTAATTAAATGTCGAAGGATGTTTGCATAGGACCCAATTGAAGTGTCATGGGGAAGGTAACTCTTTTGGGTTTTGATAGAATATTTTGACTTGGAGTTAGGGGAAGAAGTGGACATAGATCAGATGGGTGAATTAGATGTCTTAAAAGAAGAATAAATTTTTAGAGGGTAGATTGTGTGGATTGGGATTTATCATTACAAGGTGCATTAGATGAAGGGACTGGCCCTAAAATAGATGTCGTTACATTGGATTTCCGAAAAGAGGGAGGACCTGAATTCTTATAAGGATGCGTAGGAGACTTTTGGGGATGCTTACCAAGAGTCGTAGATTTTGATCAAGACGGTTTACTCTTGACAGGGATGTAATAATTTCAACTGGAGGATCTAAAGTGGTGGTGTAGGGGTGGATATTGATAGAGAAAGAGGTGTTTGTATGGATTAATAAGGTCTATGTGAGATTCATATTGTGTAGGTTTTGATTTTGATGTAAAAATAGTTGATTTTTGAATGTGTTTGTCTCAGGTGGAGGTGTTTGTTCCATAAATTTTCAAGAGGTATCATTTATAGAGTTGAAATCGAGAGGATTTGGTTGTGTGATAGAAGGATTAAGTAAATAATATTGGGATAAAATGGGTTGTGTGGCCATGAGAAAGGATATAGGTATAGGTGACGGAGATGTCAAGGTAGGGGTAAGTGGATTTATTGATATGATAGATATAGGGGTAGTTGGGATTGATAGGGAGGTGGGTATAATTGGGATATTTGGAGATGTAAATGATGCAGTGCTGGGTATGTTTGGTGTAGATGTGGTTAAGAAATATGATGGTTGGGGCATGATAGATGTGGTGAAGTGGTATAGTATAATCGAAGTTATGGTTTGAATGTGGTAATATAAGGTGGAGCATGGTGTAGGAAAAGTAGTAAAATTTGATATAGGTGTGATAGTTGTGGATAATATCAGACAGGTGGAATTTTGAATAAGGAGTAGGAATAACTATCTAAGGTAGGAATAATGTGGATTTGATGTAGTGAAGGAGATGAGATCTTGATTGAATGGTGTTAACGGTGAATAATGTGAATTTGATAAAGTTGAGATAGTAAAATGGGATTGGTAGGAGCTTGATTTAGTTGGTGTGGTTGATTAGGAAAAGGAGTGTTGTAATTCTGTCAAGGGTGTTGAGATCTTGGTGAAGTAAGCATTTGATAGTTGAGATGAGCTGTCCATTTGGATATAATTCTTAATTTATAAGTTGGAGTTGGATATCCCCTTGAATATTGTTGGATATGATCTTTGAAGGAATGACACTTCTCAATGTCACAACCTTTGACTTGATGATATTTACAATAGTGGGCTTCGTGATACCAAATAGGCTTGGGTCGCAAGTCATCCACGGGTCGTATGGGAGGAAGCTGGATGGAGTGTATTGCCATCAATTTGTCAAATATAGAACTATAGGATTCCCCCAAGGGGGTATAGTTAGGAGATGGTCTAGGGGCTTGTATTTGAGGCCACGGGCTAGATATAGGTGCAGATGAGGACTTAATAAACATGGAGTTAGTCATACCGTTAAATGTGTCATTATGTGTGGATGGTTTAGTAAATTCAATTTTAGGTTTGGTTGATCTGATTTTAAGATGACCTTGTGCAATGACACGGGTTTCAAGTTTGTGAGCCATGGTGAAGGCTTCATCAAAGGTTTGGAATAATTGGATTTGCAAGGTAGATGATATATTCTTAGCACATGAACATGAGAAGAGAACGGTCAGTTTAATTTTTAGAAGAGAGAAGGATAGTTGGTTTATAACGCCACACCATTTTGTGACAAAGTCCATGATGGACTCATATTCAAATTGTCAGATGGTGTATAGGTCAGTGATAGTGATTTTGCATGCAATGTTGATTGAAAAGTGTTATAAGAACAACTGCACAAGTTAGGTGAAGGAAAATATCAAGTATTGAGGTATACTATTGTACCATTCTAACACGGGACCAGACCAAGGACATGGGAAAGTGTGAAGCATTAGGTCTTGATCATGTGTAATAAGATAACATGCATGTTTGAATGCACAAAGATGTTGCTGGGGATCTTCCTTGCTGTTGAACTTAATGAACTTGGGAAGCTCCCAATGAGGAGGGTAAGGTTTGATAGGAACTGAACAGATGAATCGGTTCATTATAGATTTGTTCATAGGATAAAGTAACCTTGGGTGCCAAGGTAGCAGCTTCTAGACTGGCCAACCTATTCATAAGAGCATGAATAGGATCATTTGATGTGATGTTAGGTTGGGATTGGTATCTTGATAAGATTGTGTGGTATGTGAATTTATTTGATAAGGTATTGATATGTTTGTGGATGTGGGATGTTTATTTGGAATCATTTGATAAGGCGGTTGATTAATTTGTGGATGTGTGGGTGTTTGGGGAATCATTTGATAAGGATTAATATATGTCATGGGTTGAGATTGGGTAAGTTGTTGCATAGGTTGATGTTGAGAAATAGGGACGTGATGTGATTATTGGGATTGAGCAAGTTGTTGTGGTAAATGATGAGTGGGGATATGAGTGTTAAGAGATTGAGATGGTTGGAGCATATGATGGGTAGGAATGTAAGTGTTAAGAGGTTGAGATGGTTGGATAGGCATACTAGTAGTGGATGGAATAGAGTTGACATAAACTGACATGGGTGGAATAGGATCCACCAATTGATTAGATTGATAGGATTGAGAGATTGTCAGATATTTTCGAAGTAAGAAGTCATAAATGGGGTTAGAAGGAGGTCCAAGAGTTTCTAAGGGATCTAGAGATGAGTGTGTAATTAGTTGAGAAAGGTTGGGCTGATGAGAGATATAAGGATTAGTTTCAAGATAGGGACAATTTTGGGTAACATGGTCCTCATGAAGTGAGACCATGGAGACAAGGGGTTGGGTAACCAAAGGTGTGGTCTCAAGTGTAGAATCTTGTTGGGAGAGATCATTAGGGGAAGGGATGTCATTGGATGGAGTGGATTGTTGTGTTGTTTCGACTTGAGAAAGAGTGACAATAGGCATGAAATAGACGAACATTTTTTTATGTAATTTATTAACAAACAAATCAAGCAACAAGTTTCTTATCATCATGATTAATTAGAATATGTGAAAAGAAAAGACAAGTGGATAAAAAAGGCACCAAAGGAATGACATTCTAAGGTAGGTTTCCAGTAGTTTTTGCTAGGGAGAGTCGCATGTAGTATCCTGTTGGGTGATGAAATCCCAAATAGTGAACTGGGTAAGGAGATGTTTTGATGTGTTGATTTAGATTCGTGAGTTTAGGTTGTGTGTGGTAATGTGAGATGCATAAGGTTAAACCCCTATTTAAACTATGTGAGAAAGTAGGATGCATGAGGTTCTTTTTAGACCAAATCCCAAATGTGAAGTTCGATGCAGACAATCACCCAGGAAAGGGAAATTACAATGCAGAAAGGAGCAAATAGGGAAAATGAGGAATACCTGGAGAGCACTTTTACTTTTTCATATGATCCATGGATTGCACATGTGTTTGAAGGCATAATCAGTGACCAGGAATGTCCAGGGACCCTACAGTTGCAACGTTCACGATTGCAGAAGGGGCCTGGTGAAAGAGATTTTATGCATTTTTATGTTTCAACAATTGACCTTTGACAACATAATTTGGTGGTCATAAGTTTGTAGAGCGCACAAGAAATTAGTGACAAGATTATTGTGGTTGGTTTTTTGTGTACAAAATAAGAAAATAAGCTAGATGTCCTAAGAGCTACAAGGAGAAGCTATCCTACACAAAGAACTAAAAAATAAATCATGAGAAATTAAAATTAAATGTTAAAATTGTTAATGATGACGTAAAAATATACTCAAAGAAACAAAAATATTTAACCGACCCAAGAAATGATGTAGATTTAATGTATTTTTGAGGCAATTAAATATATCAATAAACAAATGAGATAGGCATGTAAAGACGTAATTAAAATAAGAAGTGAACTAAATGCCTAATAACAAAAATTAAACCTCGAAAAATATCAAACCATAATTGGGTCGATGCGAGTAGGACTATAGTTGTTGACTAAAAGATAACTAAACCAAAAAATAAAGGGAGAGTAGAAATTCTAGGATGAAATGTGGATTTTAAGAGGACAAAATGAAAAGTGGGTGGGGAGAGTAGACTTTAAGGACATGTATCTGGAATTTAAGAAGATAAGACAAAAAGTGGGTGGGGATAGTAAACTTTTAGGATGGGAATGTGGAATTAAAGAGGACAAGACGAAAAGTGGGTAGGGAGAATCAAATTTTAGGATGGGAATGTGGAATTTAAAGTGACTATGACAAATTGAACTTAATGAAAATTTAATTAGGTATATTATATGTGAATGATTGAGTATCAACTATAAAGAAAAATGATACACCAAATGGTGAAATAGGAAAATTGAACGAAGATATTATATGTGGACGGAAAGGAAAAAGAAAAAGGAAGACCAATTTGGTATAGCTGGTGGGGAGGAAAAAGCTAAAGATGAAAGTCAAATGGAACGTGATAATTGAGTGGTTAGTCTCCTATAGATGAAATTCAATTTATATAATAAAGGTACTACGTTTAGAAAAGAAGATTTATTAAATTAAAAAACGTGTAAGGAATCGACGGATGAATAGGAGGTAAACTGAGTGATACTATCTCAACACAAAATATGAGACTAGTGGTGTGAACCCATGGTAACACAATCCTCCTAGTGGATAGAAATCCAGGTGAGAGGGGAATTGGGATGGCATAGCCACACCCAGTGGGCTTAGTAAGGTGCATGATTGAAGCCATTCCGATCGTTAAATTCTTTGTCGCCTATACTGGCCACTACCAAAATGTTCTGAGGCTATGGAATGTTTGGGGAGAGGTGGAGCGATATCATTCACGACGACACTCCTAATGCAAAAATAATGCCCAAGGTTGACAGAAAGGTGACTGACAAAGTTGTTCACAAACGCACCTACAGTAGATTCTATAACATTGATTTGGAGAAGTACCTTCGTGAGCAAGTGAATTCTGAAGTGATTATTACGGGAGTGGTTAGATCGTGGGGAGAGGACTCGACCGAGTGGTCGAAGGGAGCTGATCGGTCGAGGAGCTTGGCTGAGGGGTAGTGACGGGAGAGGGTGGTCGGTTAGGGAACTGGTTAGCATTGGCTGAGTTAGGATGGGATGTAAGTCAGTATGGTAGGGAGTGGGATGGGAGGAAGTTAGGATTGGAAGGATTTGAGATTGGAGGGAAGAAGGAGCTCACATAGGAGAGGGAGATGGAGAAGCTTAGGTCTGTGGGAGCGGGAGAGCCAAAGCCGAGAGAGGAGGTAAGTAGCTCGGGAGTGTTAACGGGTCAACAGGTTGAGGAAGCTGAGTGAAGAGGGAATATGCGTGCCTGAGTGGAATGGGAGTTGAGTTGGGTAGAGGGTAGGTAAGGTGGGAAAATGGATTCAAATGGCTGGTAGGAGCTTGTAGGGGAGTGGGTAAGCAGAGTAGGGATTTACATTGGTGTATGGGGTAGGGAGTGAAGTTGGCTGTTGGTTAGAAGGGGAGATGGGGGGGAGATGAGATTAGAGGGTAGTGTAGTGTAGACCGAGCTGGTCTTTGTTTTTTTTTTTTTTTTTTTTAAATTATTTTTTAAATATTATGTTTATTATCTTATTTTATTTATATTAACGATAAATAAAAAACATAAAGTATACTAACTTAATATAAACCACAAAATGCAACCGACAAACTAACTAGTCAATATTAATCAATATAAAACTTTATCCTAACTATAAAGCACCAAACTGTAACCTTTTGACGATGACAAAATGAGACATTATAAATAATAAAATGATGAGAATACTGCCACCAAAACCCTGCAAACAAGTGAGTATAAAAATGAAATATTCAAAAGATATCTAAATGGATGACAACTATGAATAAGGATAACCGTTATAGGTACAACATCTGCAAAAGACAAGTAAAGTAAAAAACAAATGAACAAATATGAGATTTGGTCCCACTGGGCATGCCATAATGTTGATTGAATTTTCTTCATCCCTATCCAGATTAGTGAGCTAGATAACAAAAAAAATCAAGGAACCTCAAATATGTAGGGTTTAAGGTACCTTGGGAGAATATGGTGCAAATGGATGGGTGCAAAGTGAATGTCCTCGCTGCGAGCTAGATAGACCTGTGGAACAGAGGAAACTAAGAGGAGAAATGGATTAGACGGTATATGCAGGGGTTGTCCGATGAAAGCAGTTCCAAGAAACACGACCTTCCTTTCAGGATGTCAACCCCTGTTTGATAAGAGAAAATGATATAAATGAAAGATAGATGGATAACATGCAGAAAATGATAAATAACAGAACCTAAAAATGCCGATGTATAAAGGAGCTACTGATCTGATCAAAAGTAAATGTAGAGCAAGCCAAACTAAGAGAATCACATGGGCATGCGGATGGTATTATGGTGATACAAGTTGCATTACAAGGGCATTGTGATGATATTATGACAAGCAAGGGGCTATAATGTCAAAGGTTTTCTATCACTCTTGACTTGTTCGAAAGAGGGGGGAAGGCCTGTATTTATAGCTTAGAGATGGGATTAATTTAAGGGTTATCAGGAAACCAGGGTTTGAAAAAGTAACCTTAATTAGGTGAGTGGGGGGGACATGAGCTGAGTGATTAGGTGAAATAATGGATTTGATAAGGATTTTTATGCATTATTTAAATCATGAGTGGGGTTCATGATTTGAATTATTTTGAATTATTTAATTATTAGGTGGGGTGATATGACTTTATTTGGAATATTTGGATATTAGCATATAACAAGGTTTAGGGATTTAAAGGGGATCAATTAACCAATTAAGATTGATTAATCAAATGTATTCTTGGTGGGAAATAAGATTTATTCAAATTTAGGGGGGAAAATGGATTTGAATGGGTAAGGATAATGAAGGAGACCAAACAAGGGGTGAAGGGGAGGAACGATACCAAAAACTAGTGTCTACAGCTACATGAGATTGAATTTTATTTATAGTTTTTTAATTTGTGCTTGACACTCATTATAACTAAATTTGTTTAATAGTGGCCTTGAGTTACACATGACATGTGATGAGAAGGATAGTATAAGAATTGTTACAAAAAATATTATAAGCATCACATTTACCATAGTATAAAGAAGCATGTACAATACAAGGACACCTATTCTTAGTAAAAGAGGAAGGGTTATCCTTATATGCCCCCAGTTATTTGAGAAGGGATTCAATGCTAGTGAATGTTGGGTTACTGTTGAGAGAGTAACATGATTAGTTATAATGATGTTTTTTAATGGATAAGCTAACCAAATAAAGGATGCACATGCTCAAAATATGCATTATTTTTAATTATTTGTGGCTTATTACTTATTTATGTAAAGGGAAATCATAACAACATTATTGCAGATATATGAATAACTTTATTATACTATAGCACATTTTTTATCTTTTACAATCCATTTGTATGTAGCTTGTGATGGTGGTTGATTAGAGAAAGATCCATTTTGATAGATATTTCTCATAAGAGGTTGAGAAACTACTATGTTTGAGGAGGGACCATCTTGTGTGATAGTACACTCTACAGATTGGTGACTTAGAGGAGGAGAATGGATCTACTATAATATCATGTATTAAAATTTATAATCCATTTTTCTTAGAGAAAATTAAGTTTATGATCTAGTACATAGAAAATATTTTTACGATGTCCATTAATGTGATGTTTAACAAATAAGTTATCTTATTTATCACTAAAATGATGAGAATTAAATGGTAATAAAATAAACACTTTTTAAGTAGACTAATAAAAATATCGTGTGGACAATCAATAGATTTTTCAAAGTGTAATGAATTTTTATTAGGGTTAGGAGAAGGCCAAGTAAGGGAATTAGTGATAGGTATAATATGATATGAATTATTGAAGAAATATAAAAGATTAAATTGTATTGTAGTAGAGGATGAATTACATATAATTTAAGGATCATGATCCATAGAGAGAGGATAAATAGGAACATGAGGAAGTATAAGAATATGCAAGAGATGTCATAGATGTGCTATCTATTTCTTAAGATATTTGATCTCAGGACTCATTGTAGTAGAAAATCATGTTGGAAAAGTTTAATAGATTGCAGGATATCCTTATAAAATATGTCAGTTCCATCACCATTTTTGTATGTAGGATCTATTTTATGTTCCATTTATTTAAGAGGCCTAGAAAATTAGTAGCATTTTCCACCTTATTAAGAAGGGGAGAGACACAAATTTAGATATCACTCCTATATTTAGGAGAAAGAGAAGGAACATAAGTAGAATTATCATTAGTGCATCTATGAGAAAGAGAATAAAAATAAGTACAAATAACACTGGTGCATTCATGAGTGACATCAATAGAAATTTCATTATTACTTGGAATAAAAAGCTTAACATATGCATCATCATATATAGGAGAATAAGGAGGAGAATATTCATTTGTATATTCATAATTTTTGATCTCTATGAATGACTCACCATAATCTCCTTTCTAGTGCTAAAAATGTTGATGTTCTGTGGGAAACAGGGGTGCACATAAGTGTGGACAACCTAGACAGGGCTTCACAAAACAATATGGGGCTCTTCCTGTCTTGAAATGAGGGAACATGTGTAAGGAAAGTGATTGAGCAATATATTACACATATGAGGATCTCCTCGAGGTTAAATTACAACAAGTATTAGTGGCTATAAGATTTTTCTTAGAATAGATCAAGGTGAGCTAGTGATTTTTTGATTTGTCAAGAGAATTTGCTGATTCATGCCAATAAAATGAAACTATGGCTTGGGAATCAATCGCAAGAATCAATTAGTTTAAAGGCTGATGTAACAAAGATGACTAATTATTCTTCTTTCATAGCCTAGTAAATACCTGAAATCCATTAATGTGATTATTTATCTATGAATGTGACTTGTAACACATAAACTGAACATTTTTGCATGGATTACAAGATTTAATTCCTACTCTAATCTAATTCTAATAGACTTTATAAAAAGAAGATAAGGTTTGGCGGAAAAGATGAATAAATAGAAAATACGAAAGGTAAGATCCAACACATTTGAATGCCAAGATATTTTAAAACCATGCTTGCAATCTAACCAATGTGACCTCAATCAAGACACATGTAAGAGCAAGAGTCCAAGGAAAATACTAGGCCACTAAGAGTTGAGAAAAACACCATTGGAAACGTAGGAACTGCACTTTGACTTTCTATTCATTGAATTAGATGATATTGAAATTAAAAATGTTAGATTACTTAACATTAATTGAAATTGCATCATAGCTTATGCATTTTCTAACTCGTGATGAAAATAATAAAAACAAATCAAGACAAGGAAAATGCATAAAAAATTCTCAGAATCTTTTCTATTCTAAATTCCATGACCTTTACAAAGAGTTTGATGTAGGTATTTATTGAAAAACACGTGATGAATAGTGTTACAAGCATTAATATCAATAGGCTCTATCCTAACTTAAATTTGATAAATTAATTACATGACAGATGAATAGTTCAATTAGATTAAATGTTAAGGTTATCTTTTAGAAGTTCCAAATGTTAGTATATTCTCTCTAAGAAATAATATCTTCATTAAATGTTGCTAAGGATTAAAAATAATCTTGGATATGATCTTCTAAGACTTCCATATCCCAATGCAAAGTGGTGTGCATGGCTACATAAGTAAAATTCTTCATTTAGTTCGGTCATTTATCTCTGACATTTCATGTTTTGGGAGAATGAATACAACTAAATCCTTTTAACTTTTTGACAAATATATGGGTATTACAATGCCATGATTTCTTGGTGATCTAACTTGTCTTCTAGAAGACTTAACATTTTTTCATGTAGTGCATTTTCAGATTCACAAGGAAAAGTGCATTCTTGGTCTTAAGTGGACATGGTTTCTCCTTTATGAGGAACATCCATTTTACTCTATGCACAATCAATTTGTGTAATAATTTTTATTTATTTTCACACTAATCCATCCTTGTACATTTTAAAGGTATAAAAAGTGTTTTTCTTCATCCCAAAAATGGAAATTGAATATATAAGTAATTAGAATTATGAATGGTGATTAAAATAATGGAAAATATACTTAAAATTCCCACAAAATGTTGTGCATGGGTCATTTTTATAGTTTCATGTGAAAAGAGTGTGCATGGCTACTCATCATATTTATTGCATGAAGTTTCTACACAATACCTTGCATATGTTTAAGTTTTCACATTCATACTTATGGATTTCTTCTAGCACCTCTTCCAACTATAAGTGTACATGTGTTTTCTACACAACCATAAGACTTCAGGAAGCTAAGTGTTATACATCAGATTGGGTCAAAATAATACATGATGGAAGGGTAAAAATAATAGAAGGTTTAAACATTTGTGCAACATGGAATGGGTTGGACATTAGCCTCAAAATGCGATTACACGGTCCTTAGATAAATATAAATATCAAAAAGCATAAAGGGGGTTGCAAGAGTCTTAGTCTAGACACAAAATCACACACTTGGGTGCATTTATAGGTCCTAAGCACATACTTGTATTCATATGATTCCTAGGTGAGAAAACTAGTAATTGAGTGTTGTCTTTGGCCTCTTTTCTTTTTTGCTTGTCTTCTTTCTAGTCTTTCACACCATATAGCCTAGTTAATTCTTTATTACTTTATCTTTCATGAATCTATACACCAACACCCATCTAGGACACTAGCACCCATGTGCCCTCATCCTTCTAGGTGCCCCCAACCTATTTATATCTTAATCACCTCCTTGGGGCCTCTTTTATCTGTTAGGAATCTTGTTTTCTTATGGTTTGGTGTTTTAGTTGTCAATTAAGAAATTTAACCAAGGGAATAATATAAATACAATGATATGTGACCAAAATAAAGGACAAAGCTCTAAGCATCTATTGTCACCATCTAAGGTTGCATCCAAAGGCATCGAAGAGCATCAAAGGCATCCATATAGCACTCATACAAGGAACAAGGGACTGAATTTTCTGCATACCCGCATAGGAGGGGAATTTCATTTTTCCATCCACACATCTATTTACATTAGTACATCTAACTATTGCTTACTATCAAGTGTACTTGCACAAAGGCCTCCTATGGCACTATTCTTGTAGACACTTCATAAGAACTACATGACGTCTGAGATGTAGTGTAGCGATCGGTCATAAGTTCACTCTATCGGGTGAATTCCAAGGTCAATTTGACTCCCCACTAGTATCTTTTCATTTTAGGATTTGACATGTTTTGGGGTTTTATAGAATATCATTTGTTTTGTAGGTTATAGGTGAATACAAGGATTATCCAGTGACATACAAGTGACCAATGGTGAAGGTTAGTGACCACCTTGTGACACAACAAAAATCAGTTTTTGAACTTCTATGCACTCACAAGTGCCTACCTGTGGTCTCTAGCACCTAGGTGCCCCAATCCTATTACAGGCGTCCCTGTCCTGAATCATCCAACAGTTTTAAAATTTTCTGTGTTTGATTGCGACAATATTCTCCTCCAATTTACCAATTTTTAGTCCAACATATTTCAGGATTAAGTGAATATCAGATAAGTCTTTTATCCTCTCTCACACTTAGGGTTTCATATTTCTATAGCTTATTACTTTTGTTAGATATGTACTTTAGCATTTATTTATCATAAGTGACTCTTGAAATATCTAGGGTTTTACAAATTTCTATATTTATTAAATCATTTATTGTGTATATGATCTAATTCTAACTTATTTATTACAATATACACTATGTGCTTCACACTAAATATTTTGTAAACACTTTAACCATTAGTACACACCTTGTATCACCATTAACCTATTATGTACTCTAGTTATGTGGTTCATACTCAACTACTGAGGGTCTAAGTCTGAAATGAGCCTCATCCCATTCATAATTTACGCTCCATGCTTCATGTTGTATCTATCTAGCACACATTTCAAACCATTTCCAGATGACACACTCTTGTTCTATGGCTCATACTTGACTATCAAGGGGTATTTTATAAATGAACCTCATTACACTCATACTCATTCACATCTTCTCAGAGGGCATGTCACTCCTATCAAATTAACTTTTCGTTTCATTGCATCTCACTCATCCATAATATATTACATATCTTAGTTGCACATTTTTCTTGGTTGCTTATACTTACATGTACACTTTATTTCCCATGTTGGATGGATACTTTGTATGTCATTACTTTTCTATATACACATGCATATTCACTTTTTCTCTAGTTGTGAATGTAAATTTTTTTACATATCATTACATGTAGCATTGATGCTTGCACTGTACCTCTTACTAGTCCCATTGAGGCTCCTGGGGCATCTAATTTCTCATACACTACAGGTGTTATTGTTTCATTTTATACTACTTCCTATTCTTACTAGCACAATAATATATTGATACATACACATCTTGAAATAATTTTAATCTTTCTAACATACTAATGAGTGCTTCATGTGCAACCTTTACTTTACAGGAATTATTTTCCACCATGGTTGTCTGATACTTTGCTTGTTATTATTTTCCATTGTTTACGGGCTATGAAATATGTCTCATTTGATCATTTATTGTATGATTTTTTCTGCCTTGGACCTAATTGTCTTATGACATTATGAGCGATGTCTCATGTTTGAAACCCACCTTTTGCGGTCTATCTTGCTTATATTATTTGTGCATTTGTCTGTTACATTGTCTTCTATATGTATACTTGTCTTTCTTGTATTAACATATGTTTCTAGCCATTTTGTTTACACGTGCCTTGGTTTCTACCATGCACATTCACCTCCCATTGCAAGGATCCATTTTGACATCAGATCGAAGGTACTCTCTTTGGACCGCATCCTCCTTACAATGTCTCATGCACCCCAAATGAGGGGGGTATATATTGGATGAATCATTCACCTCATACAACAATAAAAATATACAATTTAGAAATGTATGATATAGCAACAGAGCATTCTATAGTTACAGAAGTGGCTCAAATTCTTACTTGGGTTCTCAGTTCAACATCGACACGAACGCCCAGATATAGACACTAACACCTAGGAACTCTTGACCTTTCCAGGGAACCTATGACCAAGGGAAGTTGCTGTCATTTTATTAGATCAACATAGTTTTACTCGGTTTACATAGTAATTTACATGGTACATGCACAATCCTCAAACAATCAGAATGCATTCTATCTTATTTTTTCCTTGGATCAAACTAGAACAACACGGAACAAAATAGGATCACACCATCTGTAGTGGCGCATAAATTTAGAAAGAAATCATGGATGGAGAATAAAACAAAACCTCTTTCCCTAACACCCTTCTCCAGTGGCATGAGATCACCCAAAAAACTTGCACTCTTGGCGTCAGATCGCCCAAGAAAACTCACTCTTGGCATGAGATCACTAAAAATAATCTATCTTGGCATGAGATCACCCAGAAAACACTCTTGGCCTGAGATTACCCAAAATTTTCTACTCATGGCATGAGATCACCCAAAAAAATCACTCTTCTACAACATTTTAGGACATTTTCTATCCTTTTTTACTCCACATGGATCAGTTGCACACTTTCCTTTTTACACATTTTCTCATACTTGAACATACTTATGAATATTTTTCATATACATATATTTGATTAATTACTTTGTCTTATTTTTTAGGTTCATCCTTAATACTCAACAAGAAGGCATCTCTTCATTAAGTGAAAAAACAATAGGTACAATACGGTAAAATTCATATACTTCAGCCCCTAGGTTTACTTCCCCTCTCCTTAGCTTCCATGCTTCATTTTTATCACTCCACATTTTTTCTTTTTTCCTTGGGTATGCTTTCATAATTACACTCCACATGGTTATCAAGTACACATGCCTCTTATCTACTTTATGTTTTCAAGTATTCACTCAACAACATAAAGTGGGGAAAAATTTAGACACAAAATCATGCACTTGGATACATATCTATGTCCTAATAACATAATTGCTATTCATATGATTCCTAAGTGAGAAAACTAGTAATTGACATGATATATTTTGCCTCTTTACTTTGTCTTTCTTATCTTCTTGTTTGGTCTTACAAAACCTCCACATTCTAGTTGATGATATTCATTAATTTATCTTTCATTGACTATAGATACTAGCGACTTAGCTAAGAACGCCAACACCAAGGTGCCCTCATGTCCCCTCTGGGTGCCCCTAACCTCTTTTTATCTTACTTTCCTATTTTGGGCCTCTTTTATCTTTTCCAAATCTTGTTTTCTTATGGGTTGGTGTTTTAATTGTACCAATTATTAAATTCAAATGAGTGAATCATATAAATATGAAGCTATTATGACCATAATAAGGGACCACAGTTCCAAGCATCGTACTATTACCACCTAAGGTTGCATCCAAAGGCATTATACGAGCATCAAAGGCATCCATTTTTCACTCACTACAAGGGACAAGGGACTGCATTTTTTGCATACATGCACATGAGGGATGTTCATTTTTCTATCCACACATCTACTTACATTGGTAAATCTAGCTATCACTTGCTATCAAGTGCATCTTGCACAAGAGCCTCCTTAGGGAACGGTATCTAATACAAACACAAAACTAGAACTACATGGAGTCTGAGATGTAGTGTAGTGACTCGATTGTAAGTTTATTTTATCAGGTGATTGTTGTTGAATTTTAGGGTTCATTCATCTCTTGGTTGTACTCGAGTATGAGACATGTATCGTTTGAATTTATAGGATTTGACGTGATTTTGACAGGGTTTATAGGATATAATTTGTTTTACAGGAACAATCAGTAGAATAAAATGAGCCTACGAGATGAAGCATTTAAGTGACCAATGGATAAGATCAGTGACCAAGCCATTGTAAGACTATAATGACCCAGTTGTATATAGAAAAATCCATAAATGCTCATAGGAGAAAACTAGTGGTCTATGATGCCTAGGTGCCCTAATCCTATTACATGCACCATTGTTGTGGCTCATACGGTGGTTCTAGAATTTTTTGTGTTTGATTGTGACTTAATCCAATGCTCCTCATGGTATGCCACATTTTTAGATCCAAGATATTTCAGGATTAAGTCGCATATCAGATAAGAGATCTTTTCATCCTCTGAAGATGAGATATATGTGTTTCATATTTCTTAAATGAGAAATGTATAAGATATAGAGAATAGAAAGAATTTGTATGTATGTATGAGACTAATGTAATCATATTTTTAGATATTGCAATAAAGACTAATGTTTGGAGAAAATTTTGTTATATGAGTTTAATCAATCACTTTTTGTTCATCTATTAAGATTTCAGTTTAGGCTTTTCCCTTGTACATCCTTGACAAAAATATGAACTTCTTAAATCATCACACTATTGTTGAGGCTTAAGTTTAACATTTGGTGTCTGATCCTAGGTCTCCATGGTGAAGCAGTAAGCCATCTATGGAACTTTATATTGGATAATTCTTGCTTCTAATGGTTCTTTAGTTTCTTATTTCTGTTGTAAGATAGATTGGAAATGTGAATCCCTTGTCAGAGTTAATGAATAACCAAATTTCCTTATCTTTTGTAGTTCTTATAAAGAATGGATTAAGATCCACGATCCCAGAAGTTAAATGTATGGAATGATAAACCTTTCGACTACCTTGAGTCCCAACTGTCTTGGGGTCTCTTCTTGATTTCATTTGATGCATATATGATTATCTAGGTTTGGGTCTTAATTTCCATACAACAAAAATCGTCCATATTCTAGGATTTTCACCACATCATTAAATCACAAAATTATTAAAACTACATGTTAATTAATAAGTTATCCAAAGGAGGATCTCAATCATGTCAAAGCACCCTTCACTTTCTAAGTATCTTTTTTAGAACAGTGGTTAAATACTTCCAATAGAGATTCAATAGATTTTATCTCAGTACCCTAGTGATCGTTCAACATTTATTATTAGGGTATCATGGTAATTCTTCCATTGCGATGTAACTTTCTCATTGAGGGAAATTTTGAGCTCTCATTCCCTCTAATGCAATTCACTAGTTTAATAAAAAACAGAGGCAAAAATCTCAAGCTGCTCAAACACCAAATCAATTATCAATACATAGGTCCAACATGAGTATTTAGGAGGCAATAGTATTGGAAATCTACTTTTCAATACTCCTCAAGTGTTTAAGAGAAATAGAGCCATATGTACTACTAACATAGATTTCATAAACTTTAGTGCTTGGGGGAATTCTATAGCTTGCTGAATCATCATTTGTGGCATGTACAAAGATGGAACATCAGTTGATTGTCTTCTTTGCGGAAGTTACAGAAAATATCAAACTAAGAAATGAAAGTAGACATAAAATATCACATACATACCAATAATTCAACATTACCTTGCATATTGTTTACAGTTTATGCAACATAGTTCATACTTGGGAAAATGTATATTAGGTTAGATTAAATCAAAGCCACCTCCTTTCGATAAACTTATACCGTTCAAGTAACTCACATGTTCAAGTTTTACACGTAATGGGTTAACACCACCTTAATTCTTGGTAAAATCTATGTGTGAAACATCAGATTGATGCATACAACAAAATACATGATGTTCCCCTAAATGCGCTAAATGAATAAGAATTTGACGAAACATCATGCTTTACGAGGGACATCCTGTGGTAGCTTCAGCATAAAATCTAGTTAGGAAATTCGAGCCTTAAAAATGCCTCATTACACCACTTAGATCGTCTAAGTTTCACCCAAGGTTGAGGGGGGCATTGCATATGTTTCTTACTCGTAGGTGGCATCCTAAAATCCATTCACTACCTTCAAGCTGCACTTAAGGAACCTGTGTCTACTATACTTAAAATGTTATTACGTCGTATGACACTTTCTATGGGTTGATGAAAACTAGTAATAAGGTCAAATGACATACATCTTTGCCTCTTTTCCAATTGAAGGAATTAAATGGTCTTCTTCTCTAGTTTTCGAGGACCATATAGCCAAGGATTAATTCTTGACAAGGTTACTTCATCAGGTTTCATGAATCTGTAGAATACAAAGGACCTATTTAGACGAACTAGCAACCCATGGATGCCAAAAGAGTCTAGCGTCCCCCAAGCTCTTTGAATCTTAATCAATTCCTTTGGGCACTCTTTTATCTAATTTAGGATTAAGCCACATGTTTTCTAATGAAATTGGTCATTACTAATTAGTTGTCAATTACAAATTTAAACAATGGAATCATATTATTAATTAATCTATGTGATCAAACATAAAGGACTCAAGCTCTAAGAATCTATAATCACCAGATAAGGTTGCATCGAATCAGGAATGAGATAAGAGCATCAAAGGATTCCATATAGCAATGTCACTACAAGGCAACAAGGGACTAATCCTTTCTGCATACACGCATAGGAGGGGAATTTCATTTTGGAGATCATTCAAACTATGATATTTACATGGCCTACATCTAGCTATATGATGCTTACTATTCAAGTAAATATCCTTGCACTAATGCATATTATATAGGGCACTACTTCTTCCACACACGCACAAGAACTACATGGAGTTTGAGATGTAGTTCGTAACGATTTGCACCATAATTTGGACTCTATCGGGTGAATAATGGGGTCCAGGGTTAGTCTGACTCCCCATTTGTCCATCTTTTCATTTTTTAGGATTTGATGTGTTTTTGGGTTTTATCAGAATATCATTTTTTTTGTAGGTTATAGGCTGAATTTTCACTTCTCGATCATCCAGGGACATACAAGTGACTAAAGGTGAAGGTTAGTAGACCACCTTGTGACACAAAAAAAATTAGTTTTTGAACTTCTTGCATAGTCACAGGTGCCTAGTAGAGGTCTCTGGTGCACCTAGGTGCCCTTCATCCTAGTTGAGGAATCCCTAGTCATAGGATCATCCAACAATTTTACATGAATTTTATGTGTGTGATTGCGACAGTCTTCTCCTCTTATTCATCACATTTTCTAGTCTAACATACTTTCAGGACGTATGAGCATGAAATCAACTAAGTCTTTCTATCTCCTCTCTCTCTCTTACAAGTTAGGGTTTGTATATTTTCATAGCTTATTACTTTGTGTCATATTTTCTTCTTTAGCATTTATTTATCATATGTGACTCTGAAATATCTAGGGTTTTAGCAAATTTCTAGACATGTCTTGTCTGCATATCCAATTCTTAAGGCCCTCCCATATACACTATGTGCACTTTTTTGTAAACACTTTAATGTATGCATGCACATCTTGTATCGTCATTAACCTATATGAAATACTCTAGTTAAATGGTTCATACTGCAACTACTGAGGGTCTAAGTCTGAAATTTGTACCTCATCCCATTCACTCCTTTACACTTTGTCTGCTTCATGGTGTGTATTCCCTTATCTAGTGCACACATTTCAAACCATTTCTGCAGATGACACACTCTTGTTTGCTATGGCTCATCACTTAACTATCAAGGGGTATTTTATAAATGAACCTCATTTCACTTATACTCATGACACATCTTCTTGTGGGGCACACCGTTCCTATCACATTCACATTGCATATCCATTTCATTCCACCCATTCACGAACATACCTGCATATCTTGGTTGCACATATGATCTCTTTCTTGCTTATGACTAAAATGTACACTTTCTTTACAATGTTGGTATGGATACTTTGTATGTCATTGTCTTTTTCTATATACACATGCACGATTCACTTTGGTTCTCTAGTTGTGATTGAAAACCTCTTTTACAGATCATTACATGTAGCAATGATGCTTGGCAACTGTACCTCTTACCAGTCCCATAGAGGCTCCTGGGGGAATCTAAAAAGTCTCATAAATACAGGTGTTATTATTTCATTATATGCTACTTTCTAATTCTTACTAGCACAACTAATATATTCATGGATCATACAAATGATTGACTATAATTTAATATTTCTAACATGCTAATAAGCGCTTCATGTGTAAGTATTTACCAATACAAGAACTATTTTCCTACCATGGTTGTAAAAGATACTTTGATTGTTATTATTTTCCATTGTTTGTCATTGCTATGAAAAATGTTTGCAGGGTTTTCCCTATGTCATTGTATTTATAATGATTGCGATTTTGGCCATTGGCCCTACATTGAGCTTAATGACATTGTGAGCGATGTCCCATGTTTGAAACCCACTTTTCACGGTCTATATGAGATTATATAATTTGTAGAATTTGTCTGAATTACACATTGTCTTTTGTATGTGTACTGTGTCTTTCGATTTATTAATACATGTCCTAGCCATTTTGTTTACAAATGTGCCTTGGTTTCTACCATGGGCACATTCACTCAATCCCATTGCAAGGATTCAAGTTTTGACATCATAAATTTGAAGGTCCTCTCCTTTAGAAGCATAACTCCTTTTCACGGAATGTCTCAAAACACCCCAAATGAGGGGGGACATGCATTGGGTGAATCATTCACCCCATACAACAACTCAAAGGTTTATACAATTTAGGCCTGTTCATGATACAATTTCAACAGATATTCCTATAGTCTACAGAAATGGCCCAAATTCTTACTTGGGTTAAATCATTTTAACATAGACATTGAACGCCCTAGATATAGACACTAAGCACCTGGGAACTCCTAACCTTTGTTGGGAACCTATGACTAAGGGGAAGTTACAGTCACTTTCTTAGATCGGGACAAAGTTTTTGGAAATTCACATAGTAATTTTCACATGTACATGCACAGTCCTCAAGCAATCACAATGCATTTTATCTCCTTTTTCTACTTGGATCAAACTAGATCAACATGGAACAAACCCAGGATAACACCAACTGTAGTGGTGTATAAATTTAGGAAGCAGTCATGGATGGAGAATAAAACATGGACCTCTTCTCCCTAACACTCTTCTGTCAGTGGCATGAGATCACCCAAAAAACTTTTTACACTTGGCATGATATTACCCAAAAAACTCATTCTTAGCACGAGATCACCCAAAAAAATCATCTTGGCGTGAGATCACCCAGAAAAGCACTGGCTCTTCAGATTACCCAAAATAATCTTAAATTGGCAGAGATCACTCTTCAATACTTGTCACTCTTTACAACATTTTAGTGCACATTTTCTATCCTTTTACTCCACTCATGGATCATTAGGTGCACACTTTCCTTTTACATACTTTTCTCATGCTTTTTATGAGAGTTTTCATAAAACATGACTTTGATTACTCTTTCACTCTTCTTTTGCAGGTCCATCCTTAATACTCAACAAGAAGTTCAACCATTCATCAATTTACTAATTGCAAACTAACAAGTAAACAATACAACATCATACGCTTCACCCCTAAGGTCACTTCCTTTTCTTAGCTTCCACGCTTCATTTTTATCACTCCAATACTTTCACTTATCTCTTCAGTATGCTATTTTCAAACATCACACTCTACATGGTTATCAAGTACACATCTCTTATCTAAACTTTATGTTATCGATTATTCACTCAACAACATAAAGTGGGGGAAAATGTAGACACAAAATCACACACTTGGGTACATTTCTAGGTCCTAATCACATACTTGCTATTCATATGATTCCTAAGCGAGAAAAATAGTAATTGACATGACTATCTTTGGCCTCTTTTCTTTGTTTCTTATCCTTCTTTTGGTCTTACACACCCCACAACCCAAGTTGATCTTTATTTATTTATCTTTCTTGACTCTGAACACTAGCGCTTAGCTAAGACGTCAGCACCCTTCATCCCCTCTGGGTGCCCCTGACCTCTTTGTATCTTACTCACCTCTTTTGGGCTTCTTTTATCTTTTGGTCATCTTATTTTCTTATGGGTCAACAGTTTTAGTTGTTAATTATGAAATTCAACTAAGGGAATCATATAAATACAAAGTTATGTGACCAAAATAAAGGACCAAGCTCTAAGCATCTATTATCACCACCTAAGGTTGCATCCAAAGGCATATAAGAGCATCAAAGGCATCCATATAACACTCATTCAAGGGACAAGGGACTACATTTTTTGCATACACTTCATAGGAGGGGAAGTTCATTTTTTCATCCACACATCTATTTACATTGGTACATATAGCTACTTTGCTCGCTATCAAGTGCATCTTGCACAAGAGCCTCCTAGGGCACGATTCCATACACACACACACACATAGAACTACATGGAGTCTGAGATGTAGTGTAGCAATGCTTGATTGTAAGTTCACTCTATCAGGTGAGTACCGGGGTCAGTCCGAGTCCCCATTTGTATCATTTTTATTTTTAGGATTTGTTGTATTTTGGGGTTTTGTAGGTTACCTTTATCTTTGTAGGTTACAAGTGAATTTGGTGATCATCCAGTGACATACAGTAAGTGACCAATGGTGAAGGCTAACGACCACCTTATGACACCAAAAATGATTCATTTTCTGAGGACTTTTACATAGTCACAGGTGTCCTACTAGTGGTCTAGATGCCTAGGATCCCCTAATCCTATTATAGGTGCCCATATCCATCTAGCTCATCCGAGCAGTTCTACATATTTTTTTGAGTTCTGATTGTGATAGTCTCCTCCTCCTTGTTTACATCAATTTCAGTCCAACATATTTCCCTGGATCAAGTGAATATCAGCTAAGTCTTCTTATCCTCTCTCTTACACCTAGGGTTTCATATTTCTTTAGCTTATTTCTTGTGTTAGATTTATGTACTTTAACATTCTACATTATCATATGTGATTGCTGCAATAGCAATCAAGGTTAGTACATATTATCCACATTTTGCTTAAATCAGGATGAATAAAGTTCATGTCAAAGACTAATGATTTCATGGAGGGTTGTTTGAATACAGTGATTGAACATGAAAATTCTAATGAGATGAACTAACTGTAATGTCTAATTGGAAAGCAATGGGACATATGTATGGATAATATTGATAATGGTAACATAATAAAAAACTTTGTGTAAGATAGAAGTGCAATATCAATGACTCTGATCATTTGTAACCATACCAATGACATATGTTCTTATAAAAATGGATTTTCATACACGATAAATACTATTCCTAGAGTGAACAATGTCTCTACTACCTTCACATGATATCAAGGGGTTCCTTGATTTCATTTGTGAAAATAGGGGGTGTGTTTTGGATACAACAAAAATCGTCATATCTAATTTCCATGTCATTATTAGAAGATTAAAAACTACATAGTGATTATAAAAATGGGTTCAAAGGAGTATGTCAATCATACAAGACATCATCATCATTATGGAAGAAGGAATTATAGTACACATTCATTAGATGTTATCTCAGTACTAGTTGTTATATCTATTAGAATCAGCACAAATGTATGCAATATGATAAATCAGGGAAAGAGCATTACTAGGATTACTACTCCAATAAACTAATGGCTAAAATCTCACTATCACCACTGGGACATGATAATAACATGGCTCAAATGAATTAGGAGATCTATTTTTAACTACTTTTCAATAATCATCTGAAGTGTTTAAGAAAATAGAGCCATGATGTACTACTAACATGGGTAAAATGCTATCAAAAATATGAGAAGTACCTTAATTAGTAATATTAGATTCAATATTCAGGAGCTCTAGGTTATACATAATGATATGGATGCTACATATTAACAAGAGGGATTTCACGAGTCATGAAGAGAATGAGATGTGGAGTGCGAAATGGAGATTTTGAATTTGGAGGTGGGCGAGAAAGGGCTGAGGAGCAGGAGGATGCAAATATGGAGTAGGATCAGTCCAAAAGGAAGAAGGATGTGAATTTTTCAGTCAAGAGGGACAAGCCGACAAACTTGGCTCCCTCTTGTGGGTGGCCAAGGTACTGGGAGCATAGCCTATAGCCAGTAAGGAGGTTGTTCTTCTTCCAAAGGTAAGAAATAAGGGTATTTCCCTCGCAATACTAGACTCATTAGTTGAACGTGCTAAGGTGAATATGGAACATACCATCCTAGTCAAGATTATTGGTGGAAGGCCCAATATAGATTATTTTTGGAAATGGGCCATCAAAAGGTGGATTCCTAGAGGAGTCATGGAGGTGGTGGCTTACTCTAATTCCTTTTTTGTGATCACCCTGGCACATTAAAATAGGATTCCCATGGTACATCCTATCTTCAGGGGACCAAAAATGGTTTATGGGCAGTGGAACTTTGATTCTTATTCAAAGGATTGTAAACCCTAGATCCTAAATATTTGGAACCTCTCAGATGAGATATTTCCCAGTGTGGGTATTCTTATCGAGCTTGCCACTTGAATATTGGGATCATGAAATCATTAAGGGAATTATCAAGGAAGTGAGGGATCTCATTTTGGTTGATCCCACGAACCGAGTTAAATCGAGATTACTGCATGCAAGATTCTGTGCTAATGTTTTTATGGACAGGGAACTACCAAAAATTATTACTCTCAACTATAAGTGGGGAGAGTATCAACATAAAATAGACTATGAGTCTAGCCCATTTTTGTGTTTCTTGTTCTTCAAGGCTAGTCACAATGCTAATTTTTTATTGAAACATAGAGATAAACACAAAGAAAATAAAGGGAACAAGGTTTACCAAGCCAAGTAAGGGCCAAGACAAGAAATCTTAATGGGAATCATCTAGAGGTTGGTGAATCTTCTAATACTTGGACTCCATTGCAAATTCAAACTTGGTTGGGAGAACCCATTTGACATTGGTTATTGAATCAGATTCATGCTTAACTAAAGAGTAAGGAGAAGAGAAAGTGTTCAAAGTATCAAGCCCATTGCAAAATCCTGAGGAAGATCAAGAAAAAGTGGAAGAATTTGTTGACACTAAAGAAGAGTATCAGGTAAAGTATCTGGTGGTGAAGGAAACCTATGGTAGTCCAGGTTTTTTCACCTAGAAGAAATATTGCAACCAAGTTATGGTCAATAATATGTTTGAGGCTATAGGACTGAAAGAGATTGAAATAGTGGAGGTTAGGTTCAGTTTTGTCTCAACACCACCGTCAGAACCCACTAATAATTAGAAGAAGTACACTCCTAAAGTTGATCTAGGTGGGTATAAATAGGGAGTGGGTAGGCCACCTTTGTAGAGTTACTAGTAGAAAGACTTGTAATGAAGGAAGTGGCTAAAGGAAGCCATTAATATCCTTGATTTTAGGTAATGGAATGATCTATATTTAAATGATAAATTTTATCATGGAAGTATTAGGGGGCTGAAAACCACCTAGAAAACATATAGGATTCCTAGTGAAATTAGGATAAATAACTATGCTGATATCCTCATGATCTAAGAAACCAAAATGAAGGAGGATAAGTTGTAAATAAATTCAAAAGTTGTTTCTGGACATGAGGTAGTTTATAGAAAAACATGTTAGCATCTGTTGGGGATTGTAAGTGCACTAAATGTATTTGTGTAATAGGAGTAATGTAGAAGGAGAAGGTTTAATTCAAAATAAACATCATTTAGATATTTCCTTCATAGACCTAGTTACAAAAATAAAATGGACCCTTTCAAATGTTTATGCCCTAAACTTTGTTTTGAGGAGGAAATATCTATAGAATGAAATGAAGACCTTCAAGAATTTCTCCAGGGAGTGGGATTGGATGATAGGGGGAGACCTAAATACTCCTCTACTTCTATTTGATTAAAAATCATTAGGTATTTAACCTACATGAGTTTTCATACAAGCATCTCAGATCCATTATAGATTTTCTCCAAATTTGTGTCTTACGACACCCTGTGCCCCGCATCTCATTTCGCAACCTAACCTCATCACCTAAACCTTACACAATTATTTATTAATTACCTTATAATTAATAAATCCACATCGCCATACCTGCCACCTCATTTCGCCACCTCATCATGACCTAGTCTTAACCCTAAACTAACCTAATTAAGACCTATAACTTGGTCCACATCCACACCCATGACTAATTACTCCTCACCCGCACCTAAAACCAACCTCATAATGACTTGACCAAGCCCGCCACTAATCCCTCGGGAGAAAAGGAGGGAAAGCTGGCTATTTTACCAAAAATAGCCCGCTTTGACCTGACCGATACCGGTTCCTACTCGACCGCCGTCGGTTGCGTAACCGCCATCGGTTCCCTGTAAATGACCACTTCCAACCAAAAACAAAGGATCGGATTTTCATTTGATCGAGAAGAGGAGAAATCATTGAAAAGATCCGGATTTGCTTGGCCGAGCAGAGACAAGTGAAGAAACAAGAAGAGTTTGCAGAGAAGGACATCAAGCCCAAGACTGCAACTGAATAACCAGAGCCCAGTGACACTCATCCGAGCATCAGAAGAGGAGATAGCTCATCTTGGATTGTCAGATCATCCTACTTGAGCCCTGTCTTCGTCATCACAGTCCTGGAACCTGCATCTTCATCAGGAACGAGTAAGTAGTGTCTTGTATGTTTCTAAGCACCATTTCTTGAGCCTGTGGATTGATAGTAATTATAAGCTCATTCCTAGATCTACCACCTACCAGCACCCTGCACTTAACCTTCATCCATACATCCTTGTATTGCCCAGAAGACCATTTTATCACACTCTGAGTCTTCCCTGTCCTCTCATTATTCCCCTCAGCCATCCACCAGTCTTAATAACCCCACAATCACCCTGCAACCAACCTCTATCCAGAAGCACCTAGATTACTGACCCTACCGGTGTCGGTTATCCCCTACCGGCAGCGGTTCTCTAACCGCGGTCGGTTATCCAGTGACCGGCATCGGTCACTGTGACTTATACCCCAAAACCTTCCTCTCACCTATTTGTCACCTAACAACCTCAGATCCAGTCTGGTTTATCCCTGTAACTCAACCTGAATGTATCAACGACCAGTAACCGAACAAACAACGTGACGTTTTATTATTGATAGTTTAGCCTCTATTGCTTTGTAACGAGGTACCTAAATCGTGATTTTGCAATAGCTTTCTTTGTTATCATTTGTGTTAATTCGTATTAAAAGGGGAACTGACCACCTTCGAAAGGAAGTTTTATATTTCCTGGGCCTAAGGCAGCTCCCTCATTTATTGTCTAATTAAAATCTGGTGGTCTTGTATTCTTACTTGCAGGTAGTCCTTCCAAGACAAAAAGGAGTTCTTCGCAGTCGATCTGATCTTTCTCTACGGTACGCGCACACCATCTCAACATTCAACAGGTATTCCTCCTAGCCCTAACCCTTATCTGTTTCTCAAAGGAATGAAAGGATAGAAGCAAGTCTATTCCACAGAGCCGAAACATTCCGTGCGAAACATTTTGGCACGCCCGGTGGGACCCATTTCGGGTTTCTGTTTCTCTTGCTTGCTTTCATTTAGGGAGCATACTTGCTGTTTTCTTCTTCTAAAAATTTCACATTATTTTGTTATATTTAGTAAAAGAATTTGTCTTGCTTTCCTAGTTTTGCATTAGTGAAAGTCATCTTCTTTGCTTCATCGAATATCATTTTCGATTTGGGTTTAAAACACGTGCATTACATTCTTGCTTGCTGTTTTCAATTCTAGTGAACATAGACTAAGTAACAGGTCGTACACGTGGGGGTGATTTCCACGGTATTGACAGGAAATTAATCTTACTTTCACTGCACAACACATACCGAATCACTTCATAATTAACACAACAGCTCAAAACATCCCCCCTTTTCCGCGGTATTCCTCCGCCCGATTGAGGTAACCTTATAAGCCAAAACAAACTTGACATTTCCCCTAAGTCTTTTGTTTAGGATTGACATCATTCTGCGTCTAAAGGCATAAGCCCAAATTGATTAAAATTAACCCTAGGGTTAGTCTGTTAATTTGTTTGTGCATTCTTGCTTGTTTTCAGTTCTGTTTCTCTGTCATACACTGTTTTCTGTGATCACTACAGAACAGTTTGGTAGGCATATGTAATCACTTGTTAACACCAAATCAACAACTTCTTACTGCTTCTTATACCAGTTCTATTATACCGACATCAGTTAGCTTACCGACACCGGCTACAGCCTAACCAACATCGGTTATCTGACCGATATCGGTTACTATCTTTTACAATTCTTGACAAACCAGCAACCTAGTCTGTTTCTGTTCCTGATAGATTGAAACCCTACTGTGTACTCCTGTCCATGGTTGTTATCACTTGAAAGCAAGCCACCGCCATGGTTTCACATGCTTGCTCTGTGCCTTTTCCTGAATCACCCCCTTCACATTCTATGGGGAATCCTACGGACACCAGCGAGGTTCCTAAAATTCCTGTAGGAGATAAAGAATTTGCCAAATTTCTGGATGCTAATCCTAGCGCTGTACAATACTATTTGTCTCATGCCCCTGACCGTACACCCGATGGTCAACTCCTTGTTGGCATGCCTATCAGTATAGCTACTCATTTAGCTCCTTCTCCGCCTGATAACTCCGCTTTGCCTTCTGCATCCTTAGTCCCGTCTCCTAGCTCAGCAGCTTCAGGGGTTCATACGACACAGATTGGCTTTCCTTTGGTTAATCTTGGGCCCAACATGTCATTACCACCGACTGCTCCTACCTCGTCTCTCTTGCAGACTGTTCCGTTCATGACTTGCTCTCTGCCACCTATCCACACGAGCTTTCCTTCTCAAGCTCCGCCCACCTTTTCATTTCCACACACATATCCGGTAACCTCAACGTCTTATATAGGACATCCCTATTCGGTCGCCTCAACACATTCGTCCTCCATACCTTATCAACATTTAACCCCACCATTGTCTAGCGGTGGCCCTTGGCCCAATTTGCCTCCGTTTACCACAACCACACCATCATCTCATCCAACTACTGATTTAATTAAACAAATGATGGACAAAATGCAAAATCTGGAGGCTTCTGTTTCAGGAAGTCGTAGCGCCTTGACATACGAGCAAGTTTGTCGGGAGCCTATCCACCCTTTTGTCCCCCTTCATTCATATCATCCTCAATGGGAATTACCAAAATTTACCCGTTTTAATAGTAAGGAGGACCCTCAACAACACTTGCGATCATTTAGACATGCCTGCTATCTGATTGCTCACGACGATGCTTTACTACTCCGCACCTTTCCCATGTCCTTATCAGGACCCGCCTTGGAGTGGTACAGTGCTTTAACCCAGCACTCAATCTTCTCTTTTAACCAACTAGCCCAATCTTTCTTGGATCATTTCTCCATTAACATTGCCAAGAAAGTATCTATCACCGACCTCTATGCCATCCGACAATTTGAAGACGAATCTATCGCAGATTTCGTTGGACGATGGCGGGGCCTTATCAACCAACTTACGTATGCCTTGCCTCAGGCCGAACTTATCAAACTTTTTACGCGGGCCTGCGCTAAGCACATCTCTCCTACCCTCCAAATTCAAACTTTCCGTACATTTGACGAGGCCTTTATTATGGCTCGAAAACTAGAGATTCGAGCCTTAGAGGAAGAGAAATTGCGGTTGCGCAACAAAAACCCCAATTTCTGAACCCAAGATTCCACCAACAAACCTAACACCACCAATCCTCACCCATCGACTGCTTCGAAATCAAAAGGAGCTGTGCACGCGGTGATGGTCAAATCCCAACCACCGTCTAATACCCCGCCAAAAACCACCTATAAGTATAAAGCAGAGCCCATCAACTACACTCCCTTGGGAGAAACATATGGTGTGATATTGGAAAAATTGCTTAAAGCATGAGCCATTACCTTACCTCCTGTTAAACCTCACTCCGGGTTTGATTCCACTCGCGCCATACCTTCTTGGTACAAAGAAAATGACTTCTGTAACTTCCACCGCGTGAAGGGACACAGTCATGAAAACTGCAAGATGTTGAAAAACATAGTGCAGGAAATGGTTGATGCGGGGGATATAGCCCTCGATAATCCTAACGCCCCTGCTAACCGAAATTTGAAAATATTCAACAAACCATTCCCGAATCATTCTTCTAACAGTAACATAAACCAAGATATCTTAGCCGAGGAGAGTGTTCATGAGATCCATGCAGTCTTCGACTCCCAGCCAAAAACCTCTATCGAACAAATTCTGAATCAAGCCTCTTCACTAACGCAGGAACCCGAACCCCCTTCCTCACCATCAAGACAAACTGAAATCCTTGCCGTTCCTTTACCCATCAAGGAATTAACCGCCCAGAGTTCCCTTCTCACAAATGAGCCTTCTTACACCACATCCTTGCAAGACTGTGAGCGGATGTTATCTAATTTATCTATTTCCCAAACGTCTCCTTCTACCATTCTTGCTGTACAAGAGGAAGGCTCGCCACTTCTTTTGTCATCCTTAGACGAGAAACCTCTTGAACCGACATCACCACATTCTTTAAACATGACGGATCCTCTCAAACACGCCCTCCTACCTATTAGTTCTTCATCGCCTAAATCTTTTCAGCGACCGGTTGACCTCTTAACGCCCATTGATACAGTGCCTCATCTACCCCCTGTATCACACCCACAGTGGACCGGAATCACAACCCACCTTTCTTCCATACAAAAGTTCCTATTCACACGTGAGGACTGTCATTCCCCAGAAGATAGACAGGTCCTATGGGAACGTTTGAGTACGCCATATTCTACTCAAATGCAGATGACCGATCCAGATGCCTCTACCATATACCCGAAGTGTTTACAGAAGCTTAAAATGCCTATGTCCTCATCTTCACCCCCCTCATCTCTACCAAATACCTCATCCACTTCTATTAACCTAACCAAATCTTCCCCTACGCTTGGGACCTCACCAATACCCAGTCTAACACACCCACCTAAGCGGCTTGATTTATCTAAAAATAAAGCCGTCCATCCCATTAGGAGACAGACTCAATCTCCTCAATCTATGCCTCTATCACAACTAAAACCCTCGTCGTCACACCTACCTTCCATATTGGGACCCCATCCCTCTACCTTGCATCAATATATCATACCTCCTGCGTTTTCTTTAAAGCGACCTACGCCTTCTGCACCCATACAGAAATTCAAGGGTATAGCAACACCGTCACCCCACGTATCCTGTCCACCTATCAACCCTAAACAAATTCCATCATCAAAAGATTTGTTTTCTGTCACTCTTATTTCTCTGTGGTTGTTATCTGATACCACATCATTTGTGGCCTCATCATCTAACCAGCTAAACATAGCTTCTGCGCCAAAGAAGCCACGTTTAGTTAAAACCCATTATCAAAACTCCTTGGCTAAACCACCACCCATACAAACCAACCATACCACGTCATCACCAGAATCGACCCAGTCAATAGCCTCCTCTTCCTCTGACTTTGACCCACTCAAAGGGTCTTACGCCAAAATCCTTGCTATGTTGGTAGAGAATGCGACCATTTCCCTACCCCCACTTAGACCTTATGATCCATCTAAACCTCGACCTATAGGTTACGATGAGTCTAAAATCTGCGCTTACCACCGCACACCAGGACATGACGTAGAGGGATGCAAAGCGTTGAAAGCCATACTTCGTCAGTCACCTCTCTCAGATAGAAAAGTTAAGAAAGACAACTTACGAAGAGAGAGACCTTTAGCTTCAATTCCCTCTCCTATACCACCTGTCCCCCGCCTCACCAAGATCTATCATTATTACAGCCCCACCTCTCGAAGACCATGACCTATCCCTACCGTCTTCCTCCTCTCGTATTCACGAGATCAATATGATTAGTGTTGCTACTCGAGGGCAGAAAAACAATGGGAAAGCGAAAGAAAACACACCTGCGGCATCTCTTTCTCCGTCCACCATCCCGATCGCACCACCACCTAAAGTGGTTATTCGTGGACCCGCCTACCCCGTCTCTAATGGAATTGCCCACCGAACCATGATCAAACAGCTTCACCAATCACCTGTAAAAATGACACTGTATGATCTCATTCAGACTTCTGAATCTCATCGACAAGCTCTCGTTGAAATCCTTCAAGGGATAGAGGTCTTACCTAATGAAACCTTTCCTGTTACCTCTATTCTAACACCCAATCACGTTGCTTCACTCACCAAACAACCTATCTCCCCAACCACTTCTGTCTCTGTACAGCAAGCCGCTGCTGTCAGTTTCTCCGAAGACGAAATTATCGACTTTGGTGCTGAAGATCCTGACCCTGCTCTTTTCATCTCAGCTTATGTCCGGGACATTCGGGTACGTCGTGTTATGATTGACGGGGGCGCTAGCCTAAACATCATCTCTTCAAAAGCCTTCCAACAAATGAATATCCCTTCTAGCTGCATGTGTGCCAACCCCATCATGTTGCGGTCATTCAATGATGCTATTACTTCTACCTTAGGCACCGTGATCCTTAACATTCGTGTAGGACCACGTACTTTACCTGAACTCTTCTATGTCCTTGAGGGAGAGTTCCAATACAATATGTTGTTAGGCCGCCCTTGGATCCGGGCTATGGGATGCGTTCCCTCCACCTTACATAGATGCATAAAATTTGAGTACGAGGGGAAGTCCTACACCGTAAAAGCTGATCCTCCCCCCTTCAAAACCTGCAATATGTTGTATCACCCTAATGATGTGCTTGTACCAGTCAAGACACCCATTCATCCAACCCAACCATCCACTTCAACCGCACCTCAACCATCCACTTCAACCGCACCTACACCTTCAACCAATGAAACCGCCGTCACAAATACCACTTCCTTTCCCGCAGATAACATCCCAACCTCCGACCCCTTAGTAGATGTTTTTCAACGCCTTACGCTGGGGGAGTACCGCCTATATAACGTTAGCTCTTTCCATACCCCGCAGGAGTACGGACAGTTACATGCGCATCCTACCTACGACCGTCGCGTGGGGGAGGTAATCTCTTACGGACCACCCCATTGCCGCACCAACCTAACGTATGGGGGTGTTGACGCATCCTCCGTTACCCCTGAACCTCCTCTTGGTGTGGTTCCCTTCCAATCTGATTTTCAATACTTGACAAATCGTCGTTTCGCCCTCACCTTCTTGACTCGCTGTGCTTGGAAAGGCTTTGGTTTTGGTCTTTATGAACAAGGCCGACATACACTCATTCCCGTGACTACACGCAAACACAATGATCGTAGTGGTCTCGGTTTTCCTGAAACACTTACACCGGAGAAACCTCGTGTCAGTTGTATCCTGGAAGATGACGACGTCACCCCTACCAAACCATCATCACCCATTTTGCCATCATCACCCACAGAGTCGATAGACCCTGAATCTATCCCTCCTAACTTTTTTTTTTCATAAATGCTATCTTCCTAGGTCCTCTCACTTATCAACGTGATAATGAGGACCCATCTTCTCTTCCCCTTCTGTATCCAGACATGATCGAAGAGGATTCACCTTCGATTAATGTTGTTGAGTGCCAGGATGACGACTCCATCCTCACTTACCTTGGTGCGGATGACTCCTATATTCAACGCGCCTTACCATCTGAAACTCAAACCATGTTGAATGAGTCGACTATAGAAATCAACATCCACACAGAGGAGGATCCTCACATTGTGAAGATCGGACAATCCCTTAACACATCAGAACAAGCCGCCTTTACTACCTTTCTCCGTACCCGCAACCAAGCTTTCGCTTGGTCCTACGCTGACATGCCAGGAATTGATCCTGACATTGCTGTCCATAACATTACCCTAAAACCTGATTCCAAACCAGTCAAACAGAAACTGAGAAAAATGCATCCACGCATTGCCCTCTTGGTCAAAGAAGAGCTTCAACGACTCCTTTCTGTTTCCTTCATCTTGCCTATTGACTATCCTCAATGGATTTCTAACATCGTACCTGTCACTAAAGCGACGGGGGGACTTCGGATATGCACGGATTTCTGAGACCTTAACCTCGCTTGCCCCAAGGATGACTTCCCCCTCCCAAGTATTGATCAACTTGTTGATCTCACTGCGGGCCATGAAATGCTTTCTCTCATGGATGGCTTTTCGGGATACAATCAAATTTTGGTAGCCCCGGCCGATCAACATAAAACTACCTTCATAACTCCTTGGGGAACCTTCTGTTATCGTGTCATGCCATTTGGCCTTAAGAATGCTGGTGCGACCTATCAGCGGGCTATGACTTACATTTTTCATGACATTATGCACACTATCCTTGAGGATTATGTCGATGATCTTCTTGGCAAATCTAAACATCGCAGTGAACATCTCGATGTTTTAACCATTATTTTCGATCGCCTGTTACAATATTCGGTCCGGCTTCAACCAAAGAAATGTGTCTTTGGTGTTCTTTCGGGAAAACTTCTTAGCATTATCGTCTCTTTGCGTGGCATTGAGGTCGATCCATCTAAAGTCAAAGCTATCCTAGAAATGCCCCCACCCAAAAACCTCAAACAATTACGTAGTTTGCAAGGTAAACTTCAATCTATCCGGCGTTTCATCTCCCAACTCTCGGATCGATGTCAACCTTTCCATCACCTTCTTAAAAAGGACATTGCCTTTCAATGGAGCAAAGAGTGTCACCAAGCCTTTGAAGCTCTCAAAGCCTATCTCTTGCAGCCACCCGTGCTTATCCCACCTCAGGATGATCGCCCTTTCTACCTTTACCTTTCTGCCACTGACCATGCTATAGGAGCCATGCTCGCACATCGGGACTCAGCACATCGAGAACAAGCCGTTTATTATATAAGTCGTACTCTCGTGGATTACGAGACTAGGTATACACATGTAGAAAAATTGTGCCTAGCCCTATCATTCGTAGCCACCAAACTCCGACACTACCTCCTGAATCACAAAACTTTTGTCATCACCAACACGGACCCCATTCATTATATGTATGCCAAACCACATCTAAACCAACGCATCGCCCGATGGCTTATGCTCCTCGCTGACCTCGACCTTGAATTTATACACCAGAAGTCAATCAAAGGACAAACTATTGCGGACCAACTCGCGGAGGCCCCTTTACCTGGGGAACAATTTACCAATTTTAATTTCCCCGACGAACTCATCGCCACTCTTTCACTCAGGGAAGAGTCATATCCAATGACCCTCTTCTTCGATGGATCCAAATGCCAGCGCGGCGGAGGGGCCGGCGTTGTTCTCATTCCTCTTGACGCTGAGCCTATGCCTCTTTCATTCCGGCTCGATTTCCCCTGCACTAATAATACAGCGGAATACGAGGCCCTTGTTTTGGGTCTCCAGGTTGCGTTACACTTAGGTGTCAAATCTATTAATATTTTTGGCGACTCTCAATTGGTAGTCAATCAAGTTATGGGCATCTACCAATGTAAAAATGAGGAACTTCAAAAGTACAAACATTACGTGGATTCACTTTTGACCTCATTTACTCGTTATTCTATCCAGACCATTCCCCGCTCCACTAACAAATTTGTGGATACTATGGCTTGCTTAGCCTCGCAAATTCCTGCCTCACCAACTGACTCTGACATATTCATCTTGGTCCAACAACTCTTTGCCCCATCTTACTCAGCCCCGGTTGTTTGTATGATAAATAATGTGTCTGCTAATTCGCAGGATACCTGGTATCACCAATTTCACGACTACCTTACAACCTCTGTTCTCCCACCTGACCTTACTAGTACCGGCAAACGTGCTTTTCTTAAAAGTGTTTCTCATTATGTCATCATGGGGGGACTCCTTTATAAACGTGGCTTTGATGGCATCCTCCTTCGATGTCTAACCGGTGCGGAGGTCACCTATACCATCCAACAAGTCCATGACGGTATTTGTGGTGGACATTTTAGTGGCCTTGCCGTGGCTAAACGAATCCTTCGCCTAGGTTATTATTGGCCTACTCTTAATAACGACTGCTACGAATATGTTAAGCATTGTGTTATGTGTCAACAACATGCCAACCTTCAACATACTCCTAGCCATCCGCTACAGGTCGCACGAGATCTTTGGCCTTTCTCACAATGGGGTTTAGACCTTATTGGTGAGATTCACCCACCCTCTTCACAACGTCACCGTTGGATAATCACAGCAACCGAATATTACACAAAATGGGTGGAGGCCATTCCACTCATTTCAACCAAAAAAGAAAAAATCGTCGAATTCATTAACCATCACATTATCTGTCGTTTTGGTGTTCCTCATCGCCTAATAACAGATAATGGTAAATCTTTCAAAAATAAGTTGTTACAAGACCTTTGTGACAACTTTGGTATCAAACTTAGTTTCTCATCACCTTACTATCCACTGGCCAATGATCAAGCTGAATCTTCTAATAAAACCCTAACCAAAATCCTCATGAAAGTTGTTAATGATTCTGGAAGAAATTGGCATGATCACATTCCCTTTGCCCTTTGGGCTTATCGTACTAGCATTCGTACCTCCACTAATGCCACACCATTTTCTTTGGTATATGGTACCGAGGCTGTCTTGCCTCTCGAAATACAAATACCCTCCCTCAGAATATCTCTTCAGGATATTCTCACCAACGATGATTTCCGCCAAGAGCGGTTAGCCCAATTAGAGCTTCTTGACGAGCGTCGTCTTACGGCTCTTGACCACCTTCAAATCTATCAAAAACGCATCAAGCGTGCTTATGATAAGCGACTTCATGAGCGTACCTTTAAGGTTGGTGATCTTGTCCTCAAAGAGAATCAACATGTAACCAAACTAGAAAAGAGCAAACGTGGAAAATTTGCTCCTAATTGGATTGGGCCTTACATTATCACTCACACTTATGGATCAGGCACTTATCGTTTAGCTTCACTTAATGGTAAACCTGAGCCTGAGCCCCTTAATGCCTTGCATCTTCGACCATTCTACTGTTGAATTCAGTGTTATATCACTTCTTATCTACCTTGCGCTCGTCCCTTGAGCTCATTTACCACCGCATACACTTTGTTTCCTACATCTCAAAATCAAATCAAGCTCACATGGTTTGATTATCACCTCCCCTTAAAGATGCCTTCCCCTTTTTAGTCTAGTCCATGACTTCAAAGTATCAAAATGACACATTCTTAATTAAACACTTATGGGATTTTCTTGAGTCAAACTTCCTACAAAACTAGATGCTTTATGCCCAACGGACATCTAGACCTCTAAATTATACATAGACTGCTCCCTTGAAGGACAGCTATATGCCAAACTATTGCTGCTATTATATATAGACTGCTCCCCCAAAGGACAACTAAACATAAAACAATGCCGCATCTGCTACTATAAATAGACTGCTCCCTTGAAGGAAAGCTATACACAGTCAGCCTTTATCAAAGCTTCTCGCATTGATCAGCTTCGTGAAGACCTCAAGAGTTCAAAATCACATATCCCTCACTTCCCGCATCATCAGTCTATATTCATAAAATACAAACATAATTAAACTCATCATCTATCCATTTTCAGTCCATCAACAAAAGACTCAACACCATAATATATACCTCACCTTGTCGATCAAAATCATCATATTTAGCAAAATCTGCACCCTTCAAAACACTCACCTCACCATTTTTCAAACACAGCATGTGAGTCAAAATGGGACTGACATATATCTATATATTGTGAAATATACAACTCTTTTCACCTATCATAGGGGCTTCTCGCTCATGCAAGGTACCTATAATTCAAGCTCATTAGGCACAAAATATGTGGTTTGTTTAGCTCGCAACTACGGGACACCTGTACCTCTTTTGGCTCGCAGGCCGGTGTTGATACAATAAATGAATACGATACCCATATGTGGGCACGCAACTTTCCTCTATATACATACACCGGTTCGCAGACCATGCCTTCTATCTAATATCCAATATACCTAACAAAAACATCTACCTACTCCGACCCAGGGATTTTTCAACTCTTCCCACCACCCTCCTGAATTCACCTCTCCCTGCGGGTCTACATGGTCTGAGGCCCTACTCCTTGCTGTGTGACCCACCGGCTATGTAGCTGCACCACCCTGGGATCTCTGACTCCGCGAGGTCTCCGCTCTATGCGCCGCATACGGCTGATAGTCAGCCCCGGTACCATCAAGGATTCCTGATAGTACCGGGCCTCCGCTCTCGCCTCCATATACACGGGCCCGTGCCACCAAAGCTGCTGGGGCTGGTCCCCCGACTCCTAATACCAATGGATGTCCTACATCTTCAGTACTCACAGGTCCTGTGCCTGTGCCGGTGCCTGGTGCTATGTGGTACCTGTGCCTGTGGTGATGTGGTCGTCGACTGTGGTGCCTGTGGTGGTGCCACTGGTGGTGCCTGTGGCTGTACCTGTACCTGTGGTGGTGCCTGTGGCATGGGCCTGTACCTGTGCCTGGGCTAACTGCCCCTGTAGACACCTATCTGTGCCTGTGCAGCAGCAAGCTGCCCCTGTAACAACTGTACCTGTCCCCTGAGCTGGTCCCTCTCTGCTCTAATAGCCGCTAAGTCTGGCTGTGCGGGCTGTACTCTCCTCGCGGCTCTCTCCCCTGCCCACCATACCAAAAATGATCCTGTACACCCGACGTCATCCACTGTATCGTCTGCCTGCCTATCGGCTACCCAATCTGGGTCCATAGGCTGTGGTGCAGGCAGTGGAGCCTCTACATCATCCCTCCGGTACTGAGGGAAGGGAGGTGGCTCATCCTGTCGTAGCCCCAGCTGTCATCGTACCCTCTCCAGGGGTATCCGCTCATACTCTCCCGGCCTCCGTCCCGCTATCCAGAATGTATACTGGATCCACCGCAACTGTGATCGGGCTCCTCCGCGGGGCTGATGACCTCTGTAAGGCCTCCATACAATATCCAAGGCAGTCACGCCCTCTAATACATGCCGGTAATATGCTACATCCCGTCCGGCGAGAACTGCTCGTGGCTGGCCCACGACCCCCAGCCACCTCTGAAAGCCATATCTATAAATCACCTGTGGCCCTGGCTGCTGGGGCAGCCCTACTGGTCGAATGCATATGATATGCTCATATGCCCAGCACAGTGTAACAAAAATGTAGAGCAAATCCCGAATCGCCTCATCCGGCGATAGCGCCACAGCTCTCGGTATAACTGCACCAGGTATACTGGTGCCCAAGCATAACATGTATGCTCCTCAACCATCTCGTGTAATACCCCCATCAGCGCCCGTGGAAAGCGGCCTCCCTCTGAGTCCGGGAGGGCGAAGCATGTGATGCCGATCATCATCAACACGGCAAGCCGTGTCTCATGTCGGTGGGCACGATACATATCCCCATAGGCAATGCTCGCGCTGTGATAAGTCAATAGCGCGGCTGCATCCCCGAATACCTGTAAGATGCTGTCCATGGCTGTCTCTGCATCAACCTGGAAGACTGCCTCTCCATCGATCGGTAATCTAAGGATGCGATACACATCCTCCAATGTAATGGTCATCTTTCCAGTCGGGAGATGGAACACATTGGTCGCCGGATCCCATCTCTCGATGAGGGCGACCATAAGACTGTGATCCCTCTCTATCGCCCTATAACGCTGGACTCCGCCGAGTCCCACCTCGCGCATGATGGCCCAGTCCGCTGCGGACACGTGTGGCCGCATCCGTCTCAACAACGGGGGCATCCTATCCCGCATAGTCAGCTGCTGACGTGCCTGCACAAATCACCCACTTCATTAGACCTACCCTTTCAAACAACAACTACTTTAACCTTCTATACCCCCTTTTACCCACCCGACCACACCCGACTCTATAACACACACCTACACCAACCTATTTTACCCTAAAAACTTTACCCCCTTGCCTTATCTCGCACCCTACCAATCACTCAGCTCTACTCTCGCCATTTACCTATGCCCCTACCAATTTAACACCTCCCCATTCATGCCCAACACCTAATCTATCCGAACCGCACCAACCACACAATCACCCCATTTTTCCCCCCACTCACTAATAAACCTTCCTATTAACCTCTACCCCTTCCCTCTTCACCCCCACAAACACAAAACCCAAACCACTAATAACCAAACACCCAAACAACAGCCCCAACAACCACCAAACACCCCAAACCACAACAAAACCAACCAACAAAATAAATATTCCTAACTAGGGACCGGTACCGGTCACCCATGACCGCCACCGGTCCCCTCTCCACCGACGCCGGTCGACGTACGACCGACACCGGTCACCCACAAACCCACCCTGCCCCGAAAACTTCTTGACCGATGCCGGTTGCTTAGTGATCGGCATCAGTCACTGAAAAATCATGGGGCCGAACCTGACGCGGCCCCCCAAATCATTTTTTTACCTATTTATCCCTATTTACCCACCCAAACACCCTAAAAACCTACCCACCCTGCCACCTTGACCTATTTAATCCATCTATCCTCTTCATTTTTCAAATAACTTCAATTTATTCATTATTTACCAAAACATGGATTCCTACCCAAACCCCCAAATATAGCTTAAAAACATCAAATTCACACAATGAGAGGTTTCGAACCTACCGGTACGACGACACGTCGTCGTGGTGGGATAGGTGGTGGTGGTCCAGCTGGTCCAGCATCTCCAGCTCCTCCTGGTTGTGCCATGGCTCTAAACTCCTCTGCTGGGTCCTCCACCAATCAAATGCTGCCTCCTACTCGCTAGGGCCTACCAATCACTCACTTCTCCACTCAAATAGTGCCACCTCAGCCGACAAATGCTCAACAATCTCAACAATACACCTCAGACAACTAAAATTGGTTTTCAAATTGACAATATGACAATGACAGGCCGTATTTTTTCTTTTTATAGGTTTTCGACCTATAACCGATACCGGTTATATTGTGCCCTAAGGAACCGGTATCGGTCACCTAACCGATATCGGTCATAGACAATCGATATCGGTTTTATCCCACCTCTTCCCCAATTTCTGCCCTTATTTACTAATCGCCCTTTCTCACAACATCGCCTATATCCACCTTGGCTGAAAACCCTTTGTTAACTTCATTGGCCCGACCCAAGGCCGCAACCAACCAATTTGGCCCGACCCAAGGCCGCAACCAACCATTTGGCCCGACCCAAGGCCGCAACCAACCATTTGGCCCGACCCAAGGCCGCAACCAACCATTTGGCCCGACCCAAGGCCGTAACCAACCATTTGGCCCGACCCAAGGCCGTAACCAACCAATTTGGCCCGACCCAAGGCCGTAACCAACCATTTGGCCCGACCCAAGGCCGGCAACCAACCATTTGGCCCGACCCAAGGCCGCAACCAACCAACCCAAGGCCGCAACCAACCCATTTGGCCCGACCCAAGGCCGACCCACCCAAACCATTTGGCCCGACCCAAGGCCGCACCAATTAAATACCTCACCCAACATCAACACAATACAATTTTATCCACCCATCATGTAGCTTTTTGTTCAATCGAGCTCACCTGTTCGTGTTTTAGCATGATTAGGGTCCTTGACTTGATCAGTCGACCAACTTTGCCTAGACCAAGACCGTGACGTTTATCTCAACCAAACCAACCATTTGGTACTGCCGAACATGCCTAAACGTTCCTGTACCTTACCCGTTATATCCCCTGGAGCTACTTCCTATGCCTTGGATACCAGGATTATATCACCCTTGTTTGGATAAACTATCGACCTTTGCCTATGAATTGCTTGTTTGCTCTTCAAATCATGTACCCTGGTCGCACTACTGCATTTCAACGTGCGTCTGCTTCCTTGGACCTACCCCACCATCTTACCATTATCTAAACACCATTTACCCTTTATCAACCCTATCCCTGATTTCACGCTACCTCAATCTGTGATAGATTTGAGGGGGATTACCTATACCCTTAACAGGGGTAACCACTTCTTATTATTGTCCGTGCAGCTTTAACAAGACAAGCTACACGACAACAAGGGGCTAATGTAGACACCAAATTTGTGTCTTACGACCCCCTGTGCCCCGCATCTCATTTCGCAACCTAACCTCATCACCTAAACCTTACACAATTATTTATTAATTACCTTATAATTAATAAATCCACATCGCCATACCTGCCACCTCATTTCGCCACCTCATCATGACCTAGTCTTAACCCTAAACTAACCTAATTAAGACCTATAACTTGGTCCACATCCACACCCATGACTAATTACTCCTCACCCGCACCTAAAACCAACCTCATAATGACTTGACCAAGCCCGCAACTAATCCCTCGGGAGAAAAGGAGGGAAAGCTGGCTATTTTACCAAAAATAGCCCGCTTTGACCTGACCGATACCGGTTCCTACTCGACCGCCGTCGGTTGCGTAACCGCCATCGGTTCCCTGTAAATGACCACTTCCAACCAAAAACAAAGGATCGGATTTTCATTTGATCGAGAAGAGGAGAAATCATTGAAAGGATCCGGATTTGCTTGGCCGAGCAGAGACAAGTGAAGAAACAAGAAGAGTTTGCAGAGAAGGACATCAAGCCCAAGACTGCAACTGAATAACCAGAGCCCAGTGACACTCATCCGAGCATCAGAAGAGGAGATAGCTCATCTTGGATTGTCAGATCATCCTACTTGAGCCCTGTCTTCGTCATCACAGTCCTGGAACCTGCATCTTCATCAGGAACGAGTAAGTAGTGTCTTGTATGTTTTTAAGCACCATTTCTTGAGCCTGTGGATTGATAGTAATTATAAGCTCATTCCTAGATCTACCACCTACCAGCACCCTGCACTTAACCTTCATCCATACATCCTTGTATTGCCCAGAAGACCATTTTATCACACTCTGAGTCTTCCCTGTCCTCTCATCCATTCCCCTCAGCCATCCACCAGTCTTAATAACCCCACGATCACCCTGCAACCAACCTCTATCCAGAAGCACCTAGATTGCTGACCCTACCGGTGTCGTTTATCCCCTACCGGCAGCGGTTCTCTAACCGCGGTCGGTTATCCAGTGACCGGCATCGGTCACTGTGACTTATACCCCAAAACCTTCCTCTCACCTATTTGTCACCTAACAACCTCAGATCCAGTCTGGTTTATCCCTGTAACTCAACCTGAATGTATCAACGACCAGTAACCGAACAAACAACGTGACGTTTTATTATTGATAGTTTAGCCTCTATTGCTTTGTAACGAGGTACCTAAATCGTGATTTTGCAATAGCTTTCTTTGTTATCATTTGTGTTAATTCATATTAAAAGGGGAACTGACCACCTTCGAAAGGAAGTTTTATATTTCCTGGGCCTAAGGCAGCTCCCTCATTTATTGTCTAATTAAAATCTGGTGGTCTTGTATTCTTACTTGCAGGTAGTCCTTCCAAGACAAAAAGGAGTTCTTCGCAGTCGATCTGATCTTTCTCTACGGTACGCGCACACCATCTCAACATTCAACAGGTATTCCTCCTAGCCCTAACCCTTATCTGTTTCTTAAAGGAATGATAGGATAGAAGCAAGTCTATTCCACATGGGTTATTTAATTTGGAATTTAGAGGATCAAAGTTTACTTGGTCGAATTGAAGAACTAACACATACCTAATTCAAATAAGACTTGATAGATTCTTGGTAAATTTTTATTGGGTGCAAAATCATGTTAAATCACTATCATCTCTGGTTAGGATCGGCTCAAATCAAAATCCTCTAATCCTAAAGTTTGATGAATCCCAAAACATAAAAGAAAGCCCATTTAGACTCAAAAAAATGTGGACCTTGCACCTTGAATTAAGAAAAATGATTGAAGAATGGTGGAACCTTCCCACATGTGGAAATAGTATGTTTAAGGTGGTCTCAAAGCTGAAGATTATAAAAAATAACATTAAAAAATGGAATAAGGAAGTTTTTGGAGAAGTTTCTTTTCCATAAAAGCAAAGTCAGAAAGTATTTAAAAATTATAGATGAGCTTATGGAGTATTCAGGATAAGGAACAAGAGAAAAATCTACTCTCAGAATTTCACAATTTGTTTGCTAAAGAATAAATTTATTAGAGGCAAAAATCCACAATTAACTGGCTCAAGAATGGGGACAAGAACACCAAGTTCTTTCATGTTTCGACTACCATCAAAGCCAAAAAAACAATAATTCTTGAAGTCTCTAAACCGGATGGGACATTGGCCATAGAGGAAGAGCATTTAGTAGGGACTATCATTATCTACTTCTAGAATCTATATGTGAAAGGAAATTAGGATGAGGGGAGAATGATGTAGGATGCTCTTTCTCTCTTTGATAATGTTATCAATGAGGAGGAAAATAGAGATCTTATGGAAATTATGAAGGAGGAGGAAATAAGAGCCATTATTTTCCTTATGGAGGGGGATAAGGCCCCTGGCCTAAATGGATTACCAGAATTTTTCTTTCAAATGTACTAGGATATCATTAAGAAAGATGCAGTGAAAGAGGTTTAAGAATTCTCTTCTTGAGGAATGATGTTAAAACATGTCAATCACACCTTTTTAGTCCTAATACCCAAGGTAAATGGAGCTAAGGATCTTAAGGATTTCAGACCAATTAGGTTATGCAACACTATCTATTGAATTTGATTAAAGATTCAGGCCTTCAGACTTATGGAGGTTCTGCAAAATTTCATCTCTCCTAACCAAGGGGCCTTTGTTCCCAGAAGACAAATTTTGGACAATATCATTACAATCCATGAAACAATGCATTCGGTGGAGAAATCAAATAGGGAGGCTATGATGGTGAAATTGGACATGCATAAATCATATGACAAAGTGGCATGGGAGTTTTTAAGTATGATATTAGAAAATCTTGGATTCAATCCCAAGGTTATTTAATTGATTAAAGAGTGTACCTCTACACCTAGTTTCTTAATCCTGATAAATGGTAAGCCCCATGGATTATTTAAATCTGAGAGGGGTCTTTGCCAAGGGGATCCTCTATCCCCCTTTCTATATATCATTATGGTTGAGACTCTTATATGAATTTTTCAGAGGGATATGATGGATAAAAGACTAAAAGTATCCAAGTTACCAATGGATTTGATCTTATCATCCTAAAATTTTTGGATGACACATTCCTCCTGGAAAGTAGATGTGAATGAAGCTAGGGAGCCTTTAAGGAAATTACTAAATATTATGAGGAAGTATCAGGAAAATTAATTAACTTTCATAAGAGATTTTGTTTTTTCATTAATTTCCATCCCAATCAACAAAGAAGATTGGAAGCCATTATGGAGTGTAGAATCAAATCTTTACTGGATAGCTACTTGGGTATGCCCTTGTGTGGAAGTAAGATAACTATGGAAACATGGAATCCCCTCATTGAAAGGTTTCAAAGGAAACTATTATCATGGAAAGGATCTCTACTCACACAAGTAGGAAAAGCTAAGCTCCTCCAGAGCTCTCTACAGGGGGTGACTACCTATATCATGTCCATATTCAAAATCCCAAGAAAAGTTAGAAATGTTATTAAAAAAATACAAATAAGGTTTCTTTGGTCCAAGACTGAAGATAAATCCAGAATACCCTTGGTGGCATGGGAGAATGTTACAAAACCAAAAATGATATGGGGGAATAGGGTTAGAAAACCTAAAAATCATGAATGAATCCCTATGATTGCTAAGATAAGGTGGAGAATCTACAAGAAATATGGATTGTGGGTGGATATACTACAGGAAAAATATTTGCTGACTGTTGGCTGAAGAAAAACTCTGTTAACTCTAACTAATCTGCCAAAGGGGTCCATCTTTTGGAATAATATTAGCAAGAGTAAGCACCTTCTCAAAGGAATCAAATGGAATATTGGAAATGGGGATGAAATAAGGTTCTAGGAGGATTCTTGGCTAGAAAAGAAACCTATATGTGTGAGTGAGCCATGAAATGATCTAGAACTCCAATGTAGTCAATTTTTTAGGGAGAAAGCTTGAAACTATTGGGCTCTCAATCCTCAAGAGATAAGGTGGGTGACTATTCTATCCCCTTCTAATTATATAGGTCCAATCAGAACTTTTTGAGGAGCTTAACAAAAGACTAAGGAGAATCCTTATTCCCAATAGAATTTTGGAGGATGAAATAATTTGGAGTAAGTCAACTTCAGGTGAGTATGAAGTTAAATCAGGATATGAAATCTCTTTTGAAGACAAGGAGGAACACAAGGATTGTGAAAGAATATGGAACAAATATTTTACTCCCAAAATCAAAAATTTCATGTGGGAATCAATACTGAACAAAATATTGACTGTGGAAAATCTAAGGAAAAGAGGTATGATCCTAATCAACAACTATGAGGAGAATGTTGAGTCAGTTTATCATCTTTTTATGGAATGTAAGTTTACTTTCCAGCTTATAACAGATATATTGAATATATTCAATGCCCAAATCCTCCTCCCAGGAAGCTTAAATAATCTGATTATGGAACAATGGAAATCCTTTCAAACCTAGGCGTCTCAATCTAATATGGAAATGCTCGCTACCTCACATCCTATGGAGTATCTGGATCAAGAGGAATAATAGTTTTTTTCAAAACAATTCAACTAACATCTCTAAGGTGGTAAAAAAGATTAATAAAAATCTTAGGGACAACATTGGGATACATAAACATAAGTGGGAGGACTCCTTTTTCAAAGGAGGACACCAGGATTCTTCAATATTTGAGTATTAGCCCGAACAAAGATGGTGGGAAGCCTAGAAAAAAAAGGACATAACCAATTCTAAATGGAAACTTCCCCCTATGGATTGGGTTAAACTTAATTTTGATGGGTTTATGAAGTTAAGGGAAGGAAAGGCTAGGGGAGGATTGATAAGGGATCATATGGGGAACTTCCTAATTTCTTACATAGGACCATTAGGTAATAATTCTAAAAATTATGTTGAAGCGCATGCGGTTGTGAAGGGAATGAGGATTGCAAAAAGACTTAAGTTCAAGAAAATAATTATAGAAGGAGACTCTCTGTTAATTATTAAATCCATTGAAGGAAAATGCAAGGATATGTAGAACATGAAAATATGATAATTGATGATCAAAGTATTATGGGGGTCTTTGATGATGTGGCCTTATGCCATGCGTTTTGAGAAATCAATTCCAACGTGGATGGGTTAGAAAAACAAGGTAATGATTTGGAGGACTGAGGAGAATGGGAGGGAAAGGTACCATGGAGCCATGTCGAAAAAATAATTAATAATGAAAAGAACAACCAAGGAAGCTCGCATGAGCCATAGAGGATATAGACATGATCCGTAGGGTAGACATGGGAATAACAATTGTTCTAGTTTGGCATCGGAGAAGGTGTTTATCTACTGTCTTGAGAAAAATAGATCCTGTAAATAGAGGTGGAATAATACAAAAATATAGAATGATTACACTATGGGTGGAGATAATGTGCAGATGGAACCAACCTCATTCAAATCAATTAAACATGATGCCACTGTTTGGAGGTTGCTGTGAAAATGTTGTTTCACATATTTTATCAAGTGTATCAAAGGTAACGATCCTGAATTATCCATTGATTTTTCCAAATCTTGGGATCATGGGAGGGTTAAGTTCAATGAGGTTAAGATGGATGTCACAGAACAATTTATAGCGGATGTAATGGGAATGTATATGGAGAGGCTTAAATTTTTCAAGGACAAGAAGCATAGGAACCATGAAATTTTGATCTTTTTTTAGGACCTAACAAAAGGGTTCTTTTGTTTGATGATGTCATAGCTAGGAATTGTCTCCCAGAGAGGTGGGCAGATGTATGTAATGTGGTTATGAGATATTTAACCCTTGAAGGAAAATTTCACAAAATATACACTCACCACCTATCTATTTTGAATTATTTCCATCACAACCAGACCATGAGCTTCCGATTTTTCCTGTTGTGGTCCCTAACTATTTCTATTTTAGATTTTAAGGAGGAAAAATTTGATTCCCCCTTGCATCATGCCTTGATCAATAAAATAATCATAGAAGGAGACTCTTTCTTAATTATTAAATAGATTAAAGGAAAATGCAAGGCTGGGTGGAACATAAAAAATATGAAACTAGATGCTCAAAGTATGATGGGGGTCTTTGATGATGTGGCCTTATGCCATGTGTTTAGAGAAAGAAATTCCAACGTGGATGGGTTAAAGAACCAAGGAAATGATATGGAGGACTGGGGAGAATGGGAGGGAAAGGTACCATGGAACCATGTCGATAACATAATTAATAATGAAAAGCACAGTCGAGGAAGTTCACACGAGCCACAAAGGATCTAGACATGATCTACAGGGTAGACATGGGAATAAAAATTATTCTATTTTGGCATCAGAGAAGGTGTTTATCTGTTTTCTCAAGAAGAATAGATCCTGTAAATAGAGGTGGAGTAATATGAAAAGATAGAATGAGCACACCATGGGTGGTGATCATGTGTGGACGAAACCAACCTCATTCCAACCAATTAAACAGAACACCGCTATTTGGAGGTTTTTGTGAAAAAGGTGGTTTCACATATTTTTTCAAGCTTATAAAAGGTAACGATATCAACTTATCCATTTATTTTTCCAAAGCTTTGGATCATGGGAGGGTTAAGTTCAGGGGGGTTGAGATGCATGCAACATGAAATTTTATAGCTGATGCAACTGGAATTTCTATGAAGGGGCTTAAATTATTTAAGGACAAGAAATGTAGGAACCATGAAATTTCCATCTTTTTTGGACTGGGTGAAAGGGTTCTTCTGTTTGATGATGGCATAGATAGGAATTGTCTTTTGGAGCGACGGGAAAATGTTTTTAAGGTGGTTATGATATATTTAATCCTTAAAGGAAAATTTCACAAAATATACACTCACCACCTCTCTATCTTGAAATATTTCCATCACAACTAGGCCATGAGATTCCCATTTTTCCTTTTGCGATCCCTAACTATTTCTATTTAATATTTTATAGAGGAAAAAGTTGATCCCCCCTGCATCATGGCTTGATCTTGTTGCTTTTCCAAAATGTTAAACCTTTCCCATCCCCTATCCCACAACCCACTAAATCGGATGAGGATGTCTTAGCCAATAGGTTGAGAAGGATGAAAAATAAGGACCCAGTGGTGAATGATAGAGAAGAAGTGGATGTGGATGTGATTTCAAAAATGAAGAAGGGGGAGTCTTCTAAAGGAAAGGGTATTGCATAGGACATTCATGGAGACTCCAGTAGAGATGATAGGAATGCTAATATGGAGGCCACTATTGATAAATTTATCAAGGTTAACAAACACATGGTTCAAGATATGAGGGAATGACACATCAAATTTGTAGCCCAAGAAAAAAATATTAATGGACTTAAGGTGGATTTCATCATGACAGAACAAAGGATCTCTATTTTGTAGGATCAATTGGACAAGAAGGACAAATAAAATAAGAGTGCCATGTTTGAACTTAGTAGCACAGATGATGATGATGAGGTTATTGGCACCAAGGGAGATAAATAAGAAACACATTTGAATCCTAGGCAGGAACCAGATGGAGGGCCTAGCTCTTTCATTGGGAGAAATAAGAAAAAGAAAATATAGCTGATCTTTGGTAGACCGGTTTGTTGGTCATGTCATTTTTTGATATATTTGTCTTTAATGTCTATAAATTTAAAAAAACTCTATGTATTTGAGGCTATGTTTTCCTCACCCCTTGTCAGGCCTTTGTGTTGGTCAAGTTATTTTTTCCTATCTAGGCCCTTACTGATTTTTGGGTTGTTGTTTCACCTAGTTACTTTATTTCCTTTTATTAACTGTGGGTTTTTTGATCCCCCCAAAACAAAACAATTACCTAATCTAAAAAAAGGTATTTCAGATTGTGTATCATCATAATCATAAGTCACCTTATCTATAAAGTAAGTATTTCAAGCATAAACAATAAGGCATGGTGGGAATATCACCTTACTCAAGAACCTATAAGTGGCATGGACGTAGTTAAATGGATGGTAGACATTATGGTTTCATAAAGTAATATTATAATCCATGAATATACAAAGATTAATTAATGGTAAGAATGATATCATGTGCTTAAGAAGAATCTATGGGGCCACTATATTTTTGTAAATAAATAAGGTCTAGCGAATATAGACAATCTTATCCTCGAGCTAGGTAAATTGTTTAAACAAAAGTGAGTTCACTAAATTTTTACACCATAAACATATAGAAGATGTAACATGAATATATATGATGTAAGGTTCATTACAAGGGGTTATTTTGAATTAATTAGTTTAAAAATAGCCATGCATGATTTAGATAGCATATCAATACCTGTAAAAATGTTAAATGATATAACAACTCAAAATATAATATAAGATGAATAATTAATTGTACAGAGTGGAATAAAGGATACATGGATGAGAAAACTATGCAAATAATCTGATCTAAACATGAAGATGCTCCATTTATGATATTATAACTAGAAATTGTCTCTGATTAGGATAATATGATCCTACTCTTATTCTATATGGTTATTCCCTCTTTTATACAGTCATGGGATTTATTATAAAGGGGTTGTATAAATTTTTTTCCCTTCACTTGTCTAGAAAGTTTATTCTCTATATGTTTCTCTAGATCACACAACCTTGTCATAATGTGTAATGACTTACAACAAGTGGAAACCCTAGATACTTATAGTACATTTAATTAAGGCATTAGATACAATATGATAAAATATTATGTTAGTGAGGGTGGAATAACCTTGGTATTTAACCCCTACTAAAGCAATCCAAGTTGTGCACTACAAGCCCTTGAGTAGGATCAATCCTCATGTAGTTATCCTAAAGCTTTATGCAAGTATGAGTATGATCTAACACAACCACCTATGTGTTCCTGTATGTCTCTTGACGTAAAGTTAATGTGATAACTATATAGTAGAGAATGTACCCAATGTGGTAGTAGTGTGATTTTTCATGCTTCAACTATTAGACTAATACCTCTATACCTTGAAAACATTTGAAAATTAGAGTGGATTTCTCTAGCTAAGATATGTCTCTAGGACCATTGAATTCTTGGAAATAGAGAAAGATAGATTCTTTAATCTATTTGGGTGCTTCATATCTATATTAGTGACTACTATAAATGATGTGAAAATACTTTAGGAATATCTAGGAGAGTCTTGATTTATTTTGTGTTGATATTTGTAATAGGAGCTTACAAAAGGACTAGATGAGTTATAAATTAATATTGAATTTATTATACAGGTTTTTATGGGTGAAATTTGATGTTAAGGACAAACCTCGGAAGATGAAATGACATATATAAGATAATTAAATTAAAAATAGGTTTATTGGATAATAAGGGGTAAGACTGTATATCTCATCTAGGGTTAGAGTCCAGTATGACCTTGAGCTGTATGTTTTTTCCTAGGAAGATAGTGAAATAAAATATGGAATTCGGGAATGATTCCTGGAGATAAATGACTACTTTAGTTAATTAATATATCCTATACGAATGATAGTGAAGAGTTTAGGCTATTCTTCTCTACTATAAAACCCATGTGAATGACAATGTAATGCTCCATGTGTACATATCCCAGTTGTCTGTAAACCTTGACATATCCCTACGTAATAATATATAGTATCCATGTAATGTACCTAGTATGATGTCATCCAAACCTATCTTGTAATACATTAGGTCTCTCTGATGGCCCTTGTGTTCATAAACAATTACCCATGTAAATACTTTGGGATTGTCATCCTCTTGGGATTTTAATACTCGTAGTGGAAAACCCACGGTGATATGCTCCCTTGACCAAATTTCTATAGATTGCATTAGGAAAATAATAAAACCACCTCTATATAAAGATAATTTTAGATCTATATAAAAAAAATATAATACATGTTTCCCATGAAAATATCCATTTATCCTCAATCATATATGTTATTACATATAAACATCCAATGGAAATGTACTTACCTGTTGTGTTAGGAAGTAATTTACCATTGACAAACACCATTAGTACTATGGGCTAGTGATATATGAGATATCTCTTTAGGAACTCAATCAAATGAATTGATAAACATATATGGGGTAGATCATCCTAACCTATGGATCTTATAAAAGAATATAACAAAACCTAAACTAACACCAAGTAGTTTAGAGCTAAGCTAATAAATTCATCAATGAACCATCAAGATCAAAGCTTAATGGAATGCAAAAGGAAATCTAAATGAATTTAACCATTTAAACTACAAGCATTCCTACTATGTTTAATTGATTGCTAAAAGAATTGAACCTATGAAGATTTAAAAGCAATCAAAATGTGTGTTGTTGCTACTTCATTGAAGGTGAAAGGACCTCTCTAACAATGGCTACAAGGCCATATTAGATATTCCTTTACTAACCAACTTGAAGAAATGGATGCAAATGGGGATGCAAGATATTCCAACAATGGAGTAAGGCTCATATGTTTTATATGATTAATGCTATTCAAAACATGGTGTAAATTTGAGAGGAAGGAGCTTGGTCCTTTTTATAGCTTTCTATTTGGAGAAAAGCTTGCAACTTGGTGCATGTGGGACAAATGAATAAAGCATAAAGTAACCTTAGGTTAGTTAACCATAGCTAGGTGAGTTAGCAAGTGAGTTAATACTTTATAAGAGTTAAGGATGATTTAATTAATCAATTAGGATTAATTAATAGGCTAGAATAAGCTTTTTAGGCTAATTGGAGGTGTTTGAAGAGGAATTTGATAAGATTAGAAGCATTTGAAAGTGGGATTTAGCCAATAAAAGGGTTTATTGATTAAATACTTGTTAAAAAGGCTTAATTAGCTAATTAATAGCTAATTTGTTAATTCAAAGAGGATTATAACTAACGAAGTGTCGTTAATTGGCATCTGGAATGTGATAGAAGCTAGTTAATTAATGAAGTGTTGTTAATTGACCAAAATGGAGGGAAACGTTAGTTAATTAGCGGAAATCACTAATTATAATGGAAATGGTGAAATAGAGGATAATGAGTACCACTTTAGCATTAAAACTGTATAAGTGGATTTTAGGTGTCTACATTTTCCCCTCTTTGGGGTGGCGTAAGTGACGTCACTGCAAAGAAAGTAGACAAGCATAAACAAACAATTTTTGAAGAAAAATTAGTAGAATGGAGGATGCCCCCTCGAGTGTCGATGGGGTGATAGAAGAAGTCAATCGACGATCGAAAATAGGAAGGAAATGGATAGAAGAATCCAGATAGAAGAAACCTTGAATAGTAATGAGAATTGATAGATGAAAGTGGGAATAGATTTTTGCATCCAGCTCATTCAATCAACACCTTTGTTTCATCACTTTTCTTAAATGATCAACATCATCGGCCCTTATTAAAATATACACATACAACAAAAGTGTAAAATAACATTGAAAGCTATAATACTAACAATTGTTCATTATTAAAAATGTTAACTCCATGCAACATACATAATGCAATGCAATACGAGAAAGTAAAAGATGCTTAACTCCATGAAACATACATAATGCAATGCAATACGAGAAAGTAAACAAGTTAATCTAACAGGGAAACAAGTACACACATACTCAAACAAACAACGTTCAAGACAGTTGTACTAATGTTTTTGTTATCAAGCTTCAGTTCCCGAATGTTTGTGTTTAATGACAAGGGTTGAAAATGGTGCCCCAAGCAAGGATACATGCAAGGGGAATAACAGAGGACACAAGTAGTCCCATGAAAAATTATTCATGCACTATGACACAGTACCAGGAAACTCGTTGTGCCAAGATAGTACAGACATAGCAAGCAAACGGGCTTTTGTTAATGGAGGTAGATCAAAATGATCCATGAGTCGTTGTGTGAGAACAAGTGAAAAATGAAGAAAGATGCTTTTGTAAGACAAATTTTGATGTTTGAGGACAATGCATTTGATACAGGATTCAGCTACGTGCATGCCTTTTACCAATTTTTGCAAAATTTTTTTGATTTTTGATTTTTTACCAATTTTTTTGGATTTTTTTTTAATTTTTGAATTTTAAATTTTTTGGAATAAAATTTAGAAGAATTTAAATTTCATGGGACATTTTTTTGGGATTTTGAAATATGCCCCATTAGCAGAAAGGGTTATGGGAAGCAAAAACATGCCCTAACGTAGTGAAAAATGGGCAAAAAATGATTATTTGTTAAAAATAATCATCGCGACGAGTGCTAGAAGAAATTAGTAGAATGAAAATGGTCCCAAAGGTTCGCCAAATAACGACAATGGGGAGGTCAAAAATGTATGCCCCAAGTCAGGGGGGGTAAAAACCATTGTCACGGCAGGGTTACCTTACCCTTACCAATTGGTGATTTTTCTATTAAAAATGACATGCATCGTGCAGACATGAGTCTAGACTACATGAGGCTTCCTGGGGAAGAAATGTACAAATGGAATTTGAAAAATTTATTTTATTTATTAATGTTGAAATAACATCGGGCGCAGGCATTCATGCTACAGAAAGTAACAATCCAATCTGCTATGGATAGAAAATTTTGATATGGGTGATAAATAATAACAAGTGTGAATGATGCACGTATGTGATGCACAAGAATTGTGCAATATACAAAGGCAAAAGCAATGGGTGCAAATGTGTAAAGATGGATGAACAAGCACTGACACTTGGGCAAATTGCAAGCACAAAGATGGGCACATATGCGTGAAGGGGCACTGGGTTTTGAAGATTTTTTGCATAGGGTAAACACTAGACTTTGGTGTTGTTTTTTAGTTTTTATGAACTAATAGTTGAATTTTTTGATTTTTTTACTAACATATTTGAATGTTTTGGGATTTTGAAACATATTTGAATGTTTTGTGATTTTTTAGAATTTTTCTGAAGCTATGTACATGAAACGAAGAAACATGGATACCCCCAGTGATAGATGGGATGTACAAGGGAAAAATGCCACGCGTATGTACAAGAAGGTGAAGATGCAAAGTTGCCCCCAATGTGAGATGGGAATACACAAAGGAAAACTCTTCACATAGAAGAATTAGGATCAAGGCCAATATGGATAGGTTCAACATGATGATGAACATTCAAACCAATGAAGTGCTAAGAAGGAGCAAGGATGCCCCCAGTGTAAGTGGCCAAGAAATATGATAGAAAGAAGTAGAAGATTATTTTTGTGAAAGGGGACAAAGGTTCCCTCAAACATGGAAAAAAGGCAATCTTATACACATGGATGTTCTAAATGAAGTAGAAGAACAACATGAATGTTGTAAGGAATGTAAAATGTTTAGAAGCCTCAGCGATGAAAAAGTGATTAGCCAAAGGCAAAAGTCATGAGACAAGACACAGAATAGAGTAAGATTTTGAACAAGGTCCAAAAAAAGACACTTGGTAACATACTAATCATGTTTTCTCATCAAGATCTAGTGTGTGCACATGGAAATTTATTACCTCTTGGAGGGAAGATTTGATAGACAACAAGTGAAGACACCCTAGCCAATGTGTAGGAATGATTTATTTTCAAAGTTGATTTGTGAATGGATTGTGGAAGGAGAGTCATACATTTCTCCGCTACCAGCCAGACATCCATAGCCCCAATGGAGATGTATTTGATTCTAATCACAACATTTCTCTACTTCCATTCAAGCGTCCATAGCCCTGGTAGAGATATTGGAAACATCCCAAGAGAGAGTTATATATCAATTTTCTTTTTCTTTTATCTTTTATATTTTTGATCGATTTTGTTTTGCTTTCTGAAAATTTATTTCAGCTCTCTTTCTTATTTTGACAAGGGGTTAAGAATCACTTGATGGCTTGATGTAAGGATGTGGAAGTGATTGTGATGATGACATTGGCTAGTGTCAACAAATACATCCAAAATTTCTTCACAACAAGTTTATTAGATGTAGATAGTGATAGGATCTCTAAGAGGTCAGTCGTTCTTTAATTTACCAAGGTGATGAAAGACCAAGGTCAAATGGATACCATAGAGATAAATGTCACAAAATGCATGTGAATAGACTAACCAAAATATCATCGAAAGGGATGAAAATGGTGGATTCCTTGCAGAGGAATGAAAAGAAGGGGAAGAAAGAACATCCATGTGTATGCAATACCTGATTGCAATGTTTGATCTTTGTACCTTTGATTTTTAATGTTTTCTCATTTTTTTGTATTTTGTCTTTTGAAAAGGGACCAACAAGGTCACTCGGCATGATAAGATCCAACAACAATGTTAGTGATTTCCTTGATAAGGAAGACTAGGTGTGTTTTCTTATCAAGAGTCATATTATCCCTGATCTCGATGATCATGGTGAGCTCATACTCAATAAATGACTGTGTTTATCTTGAAACATGGATTTTGTATGTGGGAGCTTGAGTTCCCTATCCAGAGGTTTATGCACTTTACACCATACTTGATGGTTGCATTGGTGTGCATTTTTGAACCACGTTTGATTCTGAACTTTATGATCATTTAAATTGTTGGGAGCTTTGGAGCTCTTGGAATTTTTGATCTTAGCTTGATAAAGAAACCGTTTGGGTTTCCTATAAGCTAATACGTGACTTTTCTGATCCCAAGAAGTGGGAGAAGAAAGTGGATGAATAGGATTGATGTGAGAAATGATGGTGGGCTTGCCACAATCATTGATAGAAGTATAATGTGATGGATGAAAAGGATATGGACCAAGAATTGAAGAAGATGGGGTACCATGAGGTGACCCATATATTGAAGATGAAGGGCTACTAGGATGTGGCCCAAGTATAGAAGATGATGGGCTACCTAGAGGTGTCCCATAAATTGAAGATGATGAAGGGATACTAGGATGTGGCCCAAGAATTGAATACGAGGGGCTACTAGGACGTGGCCCTAAGTATAGACGATGAGGGGTTACTAAGATGTGGCCCAAAGATAGAAGAAAATAGGGCTGCCAAGAGGTGAGCCACAAATAGATGATGAATGGACTACTTGGAGGTGCCCCACAAATAGAAGCTGACGATGGGCTACCAGGTGGCAACCCAATGTGGGATTGCGATTGAGGAATCATGATAGATAAAGAATGGTTGGGTGATGAGAAGATAGGCCATGGATCAATGCTAGAGACCCAGGAAGTTCATCACGCAATGAAGAATGAGAAGATGGAAGAATAAGAGGAGGATCAATTTTGATGATCCTAGGGTCTTCCTCTATTTTCTGATGAAAGGAATCTAAAGAGAATCCTTGTTTAATCCTCTAGAGGAATGTCATCATGTGACCCCATGAATTTTGTGATCACTTCTTCATTCTGAAAGAAATCGATCAACATAGGGTGTTGTCATTTGACCATAGTAAGTTGATTAGAAGAAACATGTCCAATTGGTGTGGAAGATTGATTGAAAAGATGACTCAAGAGACGGAGTAGATTTGGATCTAGATGTCTCGTGAGTGGAAGAAGATGTAGATTGCGAATTGATTAGTAGTGGCTTTCCTAGAAGATGACATATTGTTGGGAAACAAAGAGGATTGCGTAGAAAATCAGCATATGATTGGGACATAGGAGTCAACTTAGATGATTGAAGATGATACGTCGAACTTATGATTGTTGTAATGGATTCAAATGAGATGATTGTGACATGGGATTCAAATGAGATGATTGTGATATGGGAGTCAACTTAGATGTTTACGACATAGGAGTCATTTTAGATGATTGTAACATGAGAGTTGTCTTAGATGATTGTGATATGGGAGTCATCTTAGATTATTGTGACATGGGATCCATCTTAGATGATTACGATGTATGTGTCATCTTAGATGTCACCTAGATCTTCAATAGAGGAAGAGGTCATTGAGGCAGCTGATAAGGGGGTCCTATGAAGAAAGGGAGGACCGTGACTCAAGAGTCAAATCAGATGATTGTGACATAGGAGTTGAAATAGAGGAATAGTTCATATTAGAATATTTAGAAGACCGAGGGGAATCAAAATCAATTTAAGGGATTGGAATCCTCAGAAGACCGAGGGGAACCCGAATAATAATTTGGATCAGAAGCATCCAAACCATACCACCGACTATGAGATGAAGGTGGGGAACAGGGTAACTGAACGGGTTCTCTAGCATGAAGAACCAAATGAGGCTTAGCCATGATGGGCATCCTTTGATGGGAATGCCAAAAATTTGATTCCTTATTGTCGTATATGTATAAGGAACCATGTGATAATTAGTCATTATTGGCATTGTTTGATGCAAATTCCTAGACCTAGATAGTGTGATTGAAATTATTTATGGTGAAGAAAGTTTTATGTCAATTTGAGCAGCACAATGGAAACCAACTAGACATTTAGCAACACAAAGGATACAAAGGAAACTTTTCCAATGTTCAATTTGATTCAAGAGTTGCTTGATAGGAAATGTTTTTGCTAAGGTTTGACAAATGTGTACATGTACTACAATGAACCTAGGAAAAAAAAGGGATTGGACCCTAATTTTTGATGCCCCATCCTTGTGATAGGAGGCATAAAAGAATAGGTTTTCTCTAAGGTTGATTTAAAATGGACCCTAAGACAAACCAAAGCAGTGTAACGACGTCAAATCATTACAAAGAATGTCAATCAAAGAATAAGAATATGTTTAAAGGAAACATGCACTAAGGACTCCAATGAATAAGAATGACACACTAAAAAAAGGCACGGGTAATCATTCCAGGTCTCAAACAATCAAGACTATGATCTATCCACAAGAAAAGTTACTCCCTATGTTTCTCCAAGTATAGTTTTGGTAAATAGTGACAACACAATATCACTATTTAGGTCAAGTTTAAAATAAACAAGACCTAAATACTAAGAAAGTGTTGACGTGATCTCCCAACAAGATATACTAAAACAAGTTTTAGAAACAAACAAAGTCCAAGTCTTGAAAAAGGAGGCTACAAATGTGAGCAGCGCAACAACACTATTTGGACACGTTAATCAAGCTTTATGGAAAAAGCAAGATTTTAGTATCAAAATGATGTCACCACAATGTGAACAAAGTAACGACTCCTTTCAAAACTCAAGGCAATGTTGGGATCAAAAATCAAGTCTAAGTATAGCAAGAAGTTATTATTATGCAAGTAATGTAACAATACAACTTAGAGACTTAGATCAAGTTTCACAAAGGAAACAAGACATAAGTATCAAAATTGTATTGATATGATGCGAGAAAATCATAACAACTCTAAGGAATTAAATGGTGAGATAACCTAACTACAATGATAATCTTAACATGGTTATCAAGATAATGGTTACCAAGATAAAAGTACATACTAACACACTTTCAATTCTTATATCAAGGTCTCAAGCAAGGACAAATGTAAACAAATGAAAAAGTGGTGGACACAATCAATTGATAGTGTTACGTACATGTGTTTTTTTTTTCCCAAATGGGAAACAAGAAAACAAAGGAGTAGACCAAGTGGTGATGAAACAAACTAAGCATAACTTTAGCAAAGTTTTGCCTTGTCTTAAGACAAGTGAAAAACTAGGAAAAAGTAACACATTGCAAGTTTCATGATGAATAACACTAGGCTCCAACTTCAATGGACTCTCCCCTTGTTTGAATAACAAGGTTTTGACTCCAAAAAAGTTAGTGCTTCATGAGATCTTTGAAACAACATGTTTTGAGATAAAGTCAAGTTGGCTCCAAGAAGAAATGGCTTCCTATTGTTTCTCTCTCTAGGTGTCACAAACTATCTCTGCGAGCATGGTTTTCCAAGAAAGTCACACTGACTAAATCTTGGAGTATCCTGATTTACTTTACCCCCTTCAATACAATGAGAAATAAATGCCATTCAGTTGTATCTCACTGGGGTCACGTGAAGATAATTTTGATGCTAATCTCACAAGTGCAAACTAGTCAAGTAGGTAAGTGGAGCACTTCCCATTTCATCCACAAGGTTCCCTCTTGGTGGACTACTTTGGGGTTCCTAGGAGCATCCTTTGTTTTTAAGGCTTATGCCAAGGGACTTCTCCCAGTTCAAAGTAGACGAGCCATAGCTCTTAACCAAAACCTGTAAGTACATTGTGTTGAATAATGTGGTGTGTTTTCTTATCTTTCGGATTAATAAATTTGGTTTAGACCACCATTTGGCAACCTACAACACATGTGTAGTTAGATATTTGTTTAGATTCCAAGTCTTTGACAGCGTATAATATGGTCCTACAAATTCAAATGTTTAATAGTTCTCCAAGCAAATCACATTAATCGTAAGAGGATCAAGTGTTGTTTTTGGTTCTCAAGATTGTCCAAGGATGCAAGAGAAGAACATACACAAAAATAATCCAGCTAAAAATTAAAGGAAAACTTTATAATTAAATGAACCATTAATGGAAAATATTTTCTTGATAAATTTTTTCACTCCCTTAAGTTAAAAATGAAAGATTTAAAGTTTCCAAATCAACCAAAATGTTAGAAAATGCAAACTAAAAGTTGCTTTTGATTCTCAAGATCACCCTATGGTGCAAGAGAAGAGCATACACAAAATTTTAGACTAACTTGTATAAAACATGGAAACAAAAGCATCCATTAAAAACTTAAGAAAATTTGTTAAAAATATGATTTAAATGTTAAAACCTACAGAAAATAGTTAGAAAAACCTGCAATCAACAACTAATTTATGTTTCCATCAAATACTAAAACCTTCAATTACCTGAAATTTAAAAAAATCACACCAAATGCATGCCCCTTTTCCATTTGTAGGTTTCCTTTGAGAATTTGTTAACGGCCTCTACAATTCCAACCTTTAACACACAATTGACACTGCAACCTTGTTTGACACATTTATGTGCCTCTGAGAAAAAAATAACACTATGCAAAATTTGCACCAACATAGGTCTAAAATGAGACCACTTGTGCCCATAACAACATGATGTGATGACCCAGAACACAGAGTTACCAAAAATTAGTGTTACGGATATGTGCGGACATAAACAATGTAGCGCACTTAAACATGTGAGTGTGCATTAGAGAGACCTGCTGAAAGCATTTGCCATGCTACCTGTGCACAACATAGAAAGAGTAAATGTACTAGGTGTGGATTTCCTGTAGGTGATCAAAACATGGGAATTTTTGAAAAAAAAAAATCTCAAAAAGCTCAAAACGTTTTCAATTTGGATCAATTTTGATAGCACCTCACCTCCTTTGATCCTGCAAAGAGCACAAAAACAAAGCAATCCTAACTAAACTAGTTAAGAAACTTCATATTTATCTAAAAATGCAAAAGAGGGTTAGTAAATCAAAAAATTGAAACTAATCTAAAAAGCTTGAAATTAAAGCAAAACGATAATGGAGTATCTCCCACCGCGTGTGCCAAATGTGAACTCATGCTAAACTTTTGCAAAGCTAATTAAAACCTAAACTAACACCAAGTAATTTTAGAACTAAGCTAATTAATTAGTCAATGAACCATCAAGATCAAAGCTTAATGGAATGCCAAAGAAAATCTAAATGAAATTAACATTTAAACTACAAGCATTCCTACTATGTTAATGATTGCTAAAAAATTGAAGCTATGCAGATTACAAGAAATCAAAATGTGTTGTTGCTACTTCATTGATGGTGAAAGGATCTCTCTAACAATGGCTACAAGGCCAAATTAGATATTCCTTTATTAACCAAGCTTGAAGAAATGGATGCAAATGGGGATGCAAGCTATTCCAACAATGGAGTAAGGCTCATATGTTTTATATGATTAATGTTATTCAAAACATGGTGTAAATTGTGAAGGAAGGAACTTGGTCCTTTTAATAGCTTTCTATTTGGGAAAGGCTTGCAACTTGGTGCATGTGGGATGAATGTGGGATAAAGCATAAAGTAACTCTAGGTTAATTAACCATAGCTAGGTGATTTAACAAGTGAGTTTGCACTTTATGGGAGTTGAGGGTGCTTTAATTAATCAATTAGGATTAATTAATAGGCTAGAATAAGCTTTTTAGGCTAATTGGAGGTGTTTGAAGAGGAATTTGATAAGATTTGAAGCATTTGAAAGTGGGATTTAGCCAATAAGAGGGTTTATTGATTAAATGTATGTTAAAAAGGCCTAATTAGCTAATAATAGCTAATTTTTTGCTCGAAAGAGGATTATAACTAACGAAGTGTCATTAATTGGCATCCAGAATGTGATAGAAGCTAGTTAATTAATGAAGTGTTGATAATTGAACAAAATGGAAGGAGTCATTAGTTAATTAGTGGAAAACTCTAATTATAATGGAAATGGTGAGATAGAGGATAATGAGGTATCCTAGTCATCGATACTCTCAGACTACACTCTCAATAGTCATTGAGGGAGGGTTATACATATCTGATACATGTTCACAACCTCTCATCACACAGCAACTACTTCTAATTTCATAAAATTAGGTCATCATGGCTGAAAAAAAGAGATTTTTGTACTGTCCCCTAAAACTAATTTCAAGCCAAGACATGATCTTTGTCTTCTTAATTCTATAATTTTACCCACCGTAAACATGTATACACTTTTTGAGTATCCAAATATGCTTAATATTATCATCACATGGTAACCTTGCCAATGGGGATTCAAGTCATGATTCCAAAAAACCACCATGTTAAAAGACATCACTAGGAAATTTCCCTAATAGCACCAAGTTCTCCAAGTTCCTTTGTTCTTCATCCATCATTTCTTCTGAAAGGGATTGTCACTACTTCGTGAAAACCTGTCCATGTTGCATCAGGAAAATGTAGACTATCCCTAGATTAAACAAGGCTTAAATCTCTTACGAGTTATCATCTAAAATCCCCTATACTCTTTCACTAGTCATGATCCCATCACGCAATCTCCTAATTTATCAAATCTATTATGGTCATACCCTCATCACTTAGATTAGATTCCATGGCTTTTTCATGGGGACTTCACATTGAAATATTTCGATCTGGAAACTACAATAGCTACACTTACCCTTTGCTTACTAATCATCTTTGACAATGTAGCTAATTCTACCAACTCCAGGAACATACCCCCATCGAAATTTTTGAACTTCCTCTAAAAGAATAGTTTAGGAGCATGACAAGGTTTTAAAAGTACCAGACAGGACCTCAAGGTCCTAGGAATCTATTCTATTATTTCCAAAGCTTCCCACATAGAGCCATTAAAATTATTCCATTTCTCATTTCTTTTCCTTACCAAAGATAGATATTGCATCCAATTTGGGAAAAAATACTTGCATCAACATCCAACCTATCATTACATCTTCTCTTCAAATCTTTTGAAAAGAAGTGTGCATAGATCCACATGCGTAAAAAATGCCTACATAACAAGCCAGGTTTACAATATTCACTATTTCTCAAATGCAAACAATGGTCTCTCTTATCTCCCCATCTTGACGCCTTTTCTTAAAAATATGGGTAATATTACTCTTTAGAAAAATGTCTAGATTCAAATGCTATCGACATTCTATGATCCAATGCATTCATCCCCATTTTATTGAGGATCCAAAAAAAAAAATTCTGAATGGACTTTCTCTCTGTTCTTGTCCACCTCAGTAAATACTCTAGGGAATACTTGACTCATTGTAAATATTATTAACCTCAGTCCTTTTCTAGAAGTCACCACAATTAAGTTCCTTGTCAGGTTTCATGGAATATGTTATTTTATGTAGAAGGTTATAAATAAGGATATGGGATATAATAATTCCATGTTCCCTACATGGAGATACATTTAAGTTTGCATATAAGTTGGATTTTAAAGGCACAAATAATGTGGTTGAGTATGAATATTTGTTGATTGGTCTAAATTTGGCTTCCAAGTTTAGAATCAAGTACATTATTGTGAGTGGAGCCTTAGAGTTGGTTTTGTAGTAGGTGAGGAAAGCATATGTTATAAAGAATAAAAGGATCTAATAATACATAAACATTATTTGGGATACATTGAATATTTTCAATTGTTTTAACATTTTTCATTTTGAGTAATCATTGAATGTTGTTACAAAGCAATTTTTTATTCATGTGTACCTTTATTATAATGAAGATACTAACCCATTTTATGTGTATGACATTGAAATAATGGTGAGACCATCTATGCCTAATAATTGCAATCATTGAAAAGTATTTAAATATGACTATCAAATAATTACGTTTATGACTTGAGTAACTGAGTTTAAAGACCAACTTATTGATTTGGAGATTTTTTTTGGAAAATCAAGAGGGTAGATAAGTTGTCTTGGGAAAATAGGTTATTCAGTTACAGAAAATTAGGATCCCAGGAGTGTTGGTGATAGTAAAAATAGATTTTGATTTTGTAGATAAAGTGGAGTAGTGAATTGTTATGAAAATTTAGGATACCAAAAAAGTAAATTTAGGTTCAATAGTAACACCCAAATATATATATTTTTGTAAATGCATGAATGAAGATGAAAGGAAAGCTCTAATTAAGATGTTTATGAATTGTATAGAATACCTATCTTGGTCCTTTGATCAATTAAAAGCATATAGAGAGGATATAATTCATCATTCCATCCCATGTTAGTCTGATGCAAATCATTTTAGACAAAAAAGGATTTTTAATCTATCTTCAGAAATAAAGATGGAAAGTGATTTGTGGAAACTGAATGAGGGTGGAATTATCTAGTCAATAATATTTTCCTTATGGGTTGTAAATCTTGTACTAGTGAGAATGAATAATAGAGATACATGGTCATGCTTGAAATTTAGAAATTTGAATAATATGTCTTTGAAAGATATTTATTCATTACCCAACATGTATCACTAGGTTTATAAGGTTAATATATTCATATGAATTGATGTCAATGCTAGATGGGTTTTTAATATATAATTGGGTAATTGTTAGGGATGCTACAAAGAGATACACAAAATTTTTTACCACACCTTGGGGAACTTATGTCTATTTAAGGATTTTTTTGGTCTCATTAATCCTATCACCACATTTTAGTGAGCCATCTATTATGCATTTTCCGTTTCTTACTAATTATATTATGGTGGTTTATCAGGATGAAATAATTGTGTTCTCAAAGTGAAAAACACAGGTTCCAATGGAGAAGGACCTTTGATAAGTCAATATGTAGAGAATATCATAGAGTTGTTAACAACACACTAATAACAAAATAATTTATGTGGTGAGTAAGGGGGAAAATGTAGATACCAAATAATATTATATTAAATAGTATTACAAAGACATTATCAAATGATGGGGCTTTAATGCATTCTACGAAGTTGTCATAAAAACCTATTTGTAAAGTTTGTAATCAATTATTTGCACCTAATATTAGTATTCGCATATTAATAGATAACAATCAGTTAGTTATCAAAATGGTGTCTAGTGTTTATGTGATCATTAAAATTGAGTTATTGCAGCCATGGACATTTTGCCATAGTTATTGAGAACAGAATACTATCAAATGTTCAGATATGCAAGACCAATTTAGCCGAGAAAAATAAAGAACATATAACTAAGTGAGAGGCCATCCTATATTGGCTTCTATGACCAACCACTAAAGAAAATGCTTTGAGCATAGGCTCCCAGCCACTCCATTTGTGACAACTAATAAATTAATGCATTATAACTTTGAATATAATCTCATTTCCTAAATACGCGATGATACAATCTAGGATATGTCATGAGGATGACTAATTCTTTTATTCATTTATTATCAAAAAAGATTAATTTCAAGATAATTGAATGTAGGAAGACCTACTTGTATGCCTTTAACTAGTGATGTAAAATGTTGATATTGTTGAAATCCATTTTCTGGGAGTACATGGGAAGTTTAGGAAAACGTTAGATTCAAAGCCGCCAAAAGATAGGATATGGAGTTGAATCTTAATGTTCACTCGAAGATTGAGGGGACATTGCACATAAAACAATTATAGGGATATAGATTATACACTATAATGCCCATTCCTTTTAATCAAGGTCATGGAAGACTTCCATTGTAGTTTGGCTGGCTATTTGAAGGTTCATTGTGCTCAGAATAACTCAAGATGAGTTAGTGAAAAGTGTTGTTATTTGTCAAGGAAAATTGTTGGTTCATTCCTTATTAAATGAAACTATGGCTTAGGAATAAATCACAATATTTTATTAGCTTAAAGGGTGTTGTAAAAAAATATAACTAATTATTCTTCTTCCATATCCTAATCAATACATGAAATCCATTAATGTGATTATTCAACTACGAGTGTCACTAATTTAATCTAAATAGAATTAAAAATTTATTTTAGAGTAACTTATTGTAATGAGTGATATATATGTAATAAAGTATAGTAGTGCATAAGTAATAAGAGTTCAACAATGTAAAACCCTAACAAATGAGAGAGGAATATGACTTAGTTGTTATTGTGCAACCTGGGAATGATCACGACTGAGTATCTATGGAAATAGGCTGGAAAAAATGTTGAACATGCTCAATGAGGGTTTGGAACCTGAGGAATCGAAGGTATAAAAGTGCCCATAGGAGGACAGGAGTGCCCTAGGAACTAGTGAATGGTCTGGGTTCCTATGTCTTCTCAGATGCTTAGAGGTTGGTCTTTTCTGGGCCAGGGGAGCTTTGTTGTTGATCTCTCTTTATCGCTTTGGTTTCACTATTATGTCACCACTTGCACCTGTAACCTACATAATAGATAACAAGTTGTACATGCTCAAAAAATACATCAAATATAATAAAAAATATGTAGAATGTGGATTCAGACTGACCTCGAAGGTCACCCGAAGAGTGAAATTACGACTAAGTGCTACACTATATCTAAAAATCCATGTAGTTCTCCTTTCTTTTATGTGTAATGATTCCCTAGGTTATGCTTGTGCAAGTTGCACAATGATAGTGGGCTAGATGAATATTATACCAAGTATGCAAAATGTGTGTGATGGAATAAAATGAACTCCCATCTTATGCTATGTATGCAAATTTATGTAACCCTTGTACCTTGTATGCATGTGCTAGATGTATGCTTTATAATGCTCTTGTGCCTTTGTGCAAGATTAGGTGATGATAGATAATGAATATAGTGCTTGGCCCCTTATTGGAGATCATAAAATAAGTATGTATATGATTCCATTGTTTGAATTTTTTAATTGACAACTGGAAGGCTGACCCAAAGTGTAAAAAGTGAAAAGAACCCAAAAGGGTAAGAAGAAGATAGAGAAGGGAAGAAGCATCTAGGAGGGAGAGGAGCACCTGAACGTTTCTATTCTAGATGGGCACTAGTGTCTGAGGACATTAAAAGATAAATCAGTCAAGTGCTGGTAGATCTATAAGATGTGTAAATCCAATAAAGTGTAAGAGATAAAGAAACGAAAAGGCCAAAAGGAGTTATCGATCACTATTTTTCTTACTTAGGAATAATGTATACACTAGTATGTTTTAGGACCTAGAAATGTACCCAAGTGCATAGATTTTGTGTCTACATTTTACCCCACTTACATAAAGTAGATAAAATATGTGTACCTCATGATATGGAGAAGAGTGTAGCTGATAGCATGCCAAGTACACAAGTAGCCATGTGAAGCGTGAAGTGATCATAATGTGAATCGTGGTAACTAGGAAAGGGAAGTAGACCCTAGGGGTGAAGCATACATGTAGTATCATGCTGTTAGAGCTTGTGCTTGTTGATATGAGATACTTCTTATTGCTTATAAGGGTGAACCTGTAAAATAAGAGAAAAAGAGTAGTCAAATTCTTGTATGTGAAAATAAGAGTTAACGTATGTATAAGTAAGTAAAGAGTGTATAAAAATAGTAGTTAAGGAAAGAGTGCACTTGATGTATAAGAGAGAGTAGGATAGAAATTTGTCCTTTTTTCTTTAGAGATGTTGCAGATATGGGCATCCTATTGCCAAGGGTGAGGTTTTTGGGCGATCTCAGGCCAAGAGTGAGTTTTTTGGGTGATTTCACGCCAAAGATGAGTTTTTTGGGCAATATCACTCCATGAGAAGAGTGTTGGGGAGAGAGGTATATTTTTCTCTCCTTCCATGACACTTCTAAAATGATAAGTGCCAATGCAGATTGGCACGTCCTGATTTGTAACATATTTGTAACCAAAGTGTAGATGAATGACTGACTTTTGTAAGGATAAAAGCACCCACAGGAGGACAGGAGCACCCCAGTTGATAGTTATTGGTCTAGGTACATGTGTCTGCTCAAATCATTGGAGGTTGGTCTTTTCTGGGTTGGAGGAGCTTCATTATTGATCTCTCTTTATCTATCTAGTTTCTTTGTTATGTTTTTGGTTGCACATGTAACCTACAAAATAGATAAATAGATATAAATGCCCACAAAGCACATCAAATATAATAAAAAAAGATGTAGAATATAAATTCGTTCTTACCCTAGAGGTCACTCGAAGAGTTAAATTTAGATTGAGTGCCGCACTACATCTCAGACTCCGTGTAGTTCTCCATGCTTACGTGTGTAATGATACCCTAGGTTGTCCTTGTGCAATTTACATGATGAAAGTGAGATATATTTAGATTATACCAAGTATGAAAAATGTGTGTGATGGAATATATTGACCTCCCCTCCTATGTCGTGTATGCATATTGATGCATCCTCTTTCCCTTGTAAGTATGTGCTAGATGTATGCCTTGTAATGCTATTATGCCTTTATGAAATATTAGGTGATGATATATAATTCTTATCGTGCTTGGATCCTTATTTGAGATTAGTAACTAAGTATATATATGATTCACTTATTTGAATTTCATAATTGAAACTTGAAAGGCTGAACTAAAGTGTAAAAATCTTACCAAGAAGTGAAAAGGACCAAATGGGTAATAAGAAGATAGAGAAGAACATGAGCACCCAAAAGGGACAGGAGTGCCTCAACACTTCTGTCCTAGATGGGAGCTAGTGTCTGAGGCCATTAAAGGATAAATAATTCAAATGCTGGTAGAGCTGCAAGACATGTAAATCCAGTAAAGTGTAAGAGATAAAAAAAACTAAAAGGCCAAAAGGAGTTATTAACCACTAGTTTTCTTGCTTGGGAATCATGTATAAATTAGTATGCTTTAGGACCTAGAAATATACCCAAGTGCATCGATTTTGTGTCTACATTCACTTGTAAGACATAAAATGAACATTGATGCATGTATTACAAGCTTTAAGTCCTACTCTAATCTAATTCTAATAGAGGTTATAAAAAGTGAAAAAGAGGAGAAGGAATGGGGGAAAAAATAATAAAATAGAAAGTACGCAAGGTAAGATCTAACACATTTGAATGCTGAGATATGTTGAAATAATTCCCACACTCAAACCAGTGTGACCTCAATCTATACAAATGTAGGAGCAAGAGTCTATGAAAAATACTAGGTCACCAAGAGTTGAACAAAACACCATTGGAAACGTAGAAAGTGCACTCTGACTTTCTAGTCACTGAATTAGATGATATTGCGATTAAAATAGGTAGATTCCTTAACATTAATTCAAAATGAAACATAACATATAATTTTTCTAAATTGTGATGAAAATAAGAAAAACAAATTAAGACAAGCAAAATGTGTAAAAAATATCAAAATCTTTTCTATTATGAATTCTACGACCTTTACAAATAGTTTGATCTAGGTACTTATACAAAAACCTAGGTGATGAATAATTTTACAAGCATTAATATCAGTAGGATATGTTATAGATAAAATTTGATAAATTATTTACATGGTATATGTATAGTTCAATTATATTGAATATTAAGGTTATATTTTAGAAGTTTCTAATGTTAGTATATTCTCTATAAGAAATAAGATCTTCATTAAATGTTGCTAAAGAATAAAAATAATCTTAGATATGATCTTATTAGAGTTCCATATCCCAATGAAAAGTGGCATGCATGGATCCATAAGTAAAATTCTTCATTTAATTAGGCCATTTATCTCTAACATGATGTGTTTTGGGAGAATGAATACAACTAAATCCTTTGATCTTTTAGAAAAATATACAGGGATTACGGCACCATGATTTATTGGTGATATAATTTGTCTTTTATAAGACTTAATATTTTTTCATATAGTTAATTTTAAGATTTACATGGAAAAGTGCGTGTTTGGTCCTGTGTGGACATGGTTTCTCCTTTATGAGGAACATCCATTTAACTCTGTGCACAATGAATTTATGTAATAATTTTTATATATTTTCACACTCATCCATCCTTCTACATTTTTAAAGGTATTACAAGTTTTTGTTCTTCATCCTGCACATGTAAATTGAATAGAGAAGTAATTATAATTATTCATGGTGATTTAAATTTTCGAAAATATAATTATAGTGTACACAAAATGTTGTGCATGGGTCCTTTTTATATTTTCATGTTCTACTATTGTGCATGGATACCCATAATATTTATTGCATGAAGTTTTTACACAATACCTTGCATATGTTTAAGTTTTCACATTCCTACTTATGGATTTCTTCTAGCACCTCTTCCAAATGTAAGTGCACTTGTGTTTTCTACACAACCTTAAGAATTCAGAAAGCTAAGTGTTATACATTGTATTGGTTTAAAATACTACATGATGGAAGGGTAGAATTACATGGAAGGTTCAAAAATTTGTGCAACATGGAATGGGTTGGACATCAACCACAAAATGGGATTATGTAGTCCTTAGGTGATTATAAATATCAGATAGCATAGAGAGGGTTACAAGAGTCTTAATATAGTTGCACAATAGGATTTCATGTAGGCCTGTTTGAGTGTGACTATAAAATTCTTTTGATTAAATATTTTAAACACCAAAAGGGGACCAAGGAACATTGCATGGTTAATTTTGCAATGGTGCATGCTGTAGAAATCTGTGTAAGATAGAAGGAAATAGGAACACATGTGAGAAAAAGTTAATAAAAGCATGCCAAGGTGCGTGTAAAAATGGATTTTCATACAGGATATAGAAAAAATTAGAGTGATAATCTAGACTACCTTGAGAAATGTGAAGGTATTCCATGATTTCACTAGTGAAAATAGGGGGTTTGTTGTGGATACAATTTTTGGTTCCCATTTTGATGCCTCACCATTTAACATACTCGAAGTTACATATGTTAGCTAGTCACTAGAGCTTTCTAAATCCCCATGATCCTTCTCATGAAATTAAAAAAATAAAAGGATGGACATGACTATTAAACTCTAAGGAATCCATAATACATCAATTTAGAAATCCGTGGAATGAATAACTTAATATTTTACAGATTTCTTCAAAAGGTGGAGGGATAAAGACCATGACTGAGGTGATATTCTATAATAATTAGTAACAATACAAATTGACTTGGTATAGCAATATGAAATAGGAGAGGATGCCATATATTATTGGTTGAAAAAATAAGGGAGTGTGGTTGTATGGAAAAAACTATGGCACAATAGTATTGTGTTCTATGGATTTTTCAGGAATTTAGCACTCTACGGATTCCAAAAAGCCACAAGACACTCAGAAATCCACCAAAGGGCCATGGAACATAAAAAAATAACTTAAATACCTTGGATAAAAGGGAAATGCAAGTAAATTCCATGTGATGGTTTACCACAAGGGTCAGCACTCTGTGGATTCTAAAATCCGTGAGATACTCAGAAAAAGAACATCCTCCATCAATTCCTTTACCGCAGTTGTATAAATCATACAACATGAGTTCAAAGACAATTTATGTACTATTCAAAGGTAAATTAAGTTATGAGAATTAATTCTTGAATTAACAAATAAAATAAAAAAATATGTATATACTAAGAACAAAATGGGGATTCTATAGGGGACCCAGTCCTTGAAATTCACAAAAATTATAGTATACATATACAAAAAGAGAGGTTCTTGTAAAAGAGGTACAATGTCAATTGATGGTTACAAATTCCTCTGAAAAGGTAGGAATCTAATTCAGTAAATTCTTCTTCCTAAACTCAAATTATTTGTTTTCTTGAGCCCCATAAACATATTGGATATCTCCTACAAGGTCACGAGACATGCCCATTTCCACGAGTTCTGTAATGTTTTCCTTGGGACCTTCCAAGATATTGATCAATTCAAATTTTCTCCTGTAGGAGGAGACCCATTTAAGAAGGTTAGACATGCCTTTAAGGTAGGCCTTAGTACCTTGGATGATAACAACTTTTGAGGTTGAAAATGAGCTGAGAACATCAGTTAGATCCGTGGGGAAAGATTCAGGTTCATCCATAGAAATTGGTAGGATTATGCATGCTGGATTGGGTACACCACATCTATGTCCCTTCAAGGAAGGCGACAAAACTTTAAGGGCCTTCCTAGAGGATGATTTCATAGGTGAATTCTCAAGATAGACAAGTCTTTGCTTCATTGCGACTATCCTGTAGGAGATTGCCGATCTGTTTTCTATAAGATCATCACCAGAAACAACATAGGCATCAACCGGAATTTATTTCTCTACCAATTCCTCATTGAAAAATAATGGAGATATATCAATGATGTTCTTATTAATGGAAGGAATACAACATAGATAAAATTTCTTCAGTAATTTAGGAGTTTTGTGATCCTCTGCATAGAACAAATGATGATACAGAACCTGAAAAAAAGAGAAGAAAGGAGTTATCCTGACAAGCCTTTGTATCAGTGCTACCAAAACTACACAAGCTGTTAATGGTCCATCAATCTTCAGTTGATATTTAATCTAAAAAAAATCCTCAAAAAAGCTTCATCTGGGCCAGAAAGGTCAAAAATTGAGTGTAAAGTCTCCAAAGAAAGTTCCTTCAAACTGGTTCCTAATTCCACATCCACCATTGCTTGAGAAGGATTAACAAAAACTTTCTTTTTACTCAAAATGATTAAAAGAAGATGCAATATTATTAGAGAACACTGAGAATTTATAAGTTGATGAATTTTTGGAGTGATTGTGTGAAGTATCATTTCAGGAATGAATGTGAAATAAATTCTAAATACTCACATGGGTATGAAGAAAGGGAGAACATATTGATATATTCCAAAAGGTGTTTTTGAGATTGAAGTGTAAATTCACACAAAGGAGGCATAAAATATGAGGAAGTATCAATGATTATCTATTTCCCAAAGCATATTCCCCAAAATAACAGGTGTCAAATCAGTTAATAAAACAACATAACGGAATAGATAAATTGTGACTAGGAACATGAATGATGGTGACAACATGGATAAGACAAAAAGGGATTAAGCAATAAAAGTAACAAATTTAGCATACATTCATGTCATTAACTAAAAGTAGAATCAAATAAAGGAATAAGAAAGGTATCTTTACAGTCGCAATATATATTCCAAAAGTAGAGCTATTTTTCAGTGCCTTATGGGATGGTTCGCTAATTTTTTTTGGGGCAAATCAGATTGTAAGTAGACATCAAATTGTATAAGTATGAGTATTTTCCTAATAATTAAGGGAGATAGTTTGGGTATTAAGATCAAAGGGGCTTAGTATTTCAAATTTATAAAAAGGTTAGATATGTAATTAAGAATACTAAATGTTTCCCTCATGAAATGCATACTGATCTCAGTTTCCCAAACTTCTACATCAAGGTTATTGCAAGTGTATAGCCATTGATAAGCTTTGAGAGAATTCATTTGATGTTCCCTTGTTAAGAAATTCAAGGACTGAATAAAGTATGTCTGATTTTGAGTTTAAATTATGTCTTCTGGGTTCTATGTTTGGAACTGTCCATTAATGATTCATGTTTTCTACCGCACTCTTGTGTTTACTGTTTCTCTCTGTCATACACTAGGTTTTTCCTTAATGTTTGTGATTTTATACTTAAGTTTTATATTGTGTTGTGAGATTTCCCTCCACAATATTGGACTGGATTGTAAAACCCTTGTCATAATCATTTTGTATTGATAAATTTTTGTAATCCTTAGAGTGTATCTTAAGCCTATGAGGGATGAACAGTAAACACTTTATTAGAATGCTTCCACAAGTTATTGTGTTAGGTCTTTTAGAGATTGTACTATTTTTTTGCATCTATTGAGCTTCAATGAATGAAAATAGTTCTTAATAGATATTGTCACTGCTTGATCCAATTTTATACACTTTCCATGATTACAGGATACTTCTAAGTATTAAATTCTATGTCACAATGAACTTCTCTACCTATAATTTCCCTTCTGTGAAGTCCTAATTGCCATAATTGACCCTATCCCCCCATTTTAAAATTATTTGTTCTATTTTTACTACCTTATTTCTCTTAACATCATTGAAGGTGTCTTTTAGCCTTAATTTCATTACTAAGAGAATGCAAGAGAAATCGAATCCCAATGTTTTCTGTGTCTGGAAAAGTAAACATAAAAAAAAAACTTTTGTGACTACTCATGAGAGTGAGTGTTGTGTCAATTGGCCATGTTTATCCTAGATTGACCCAACATTTTTAGAAAGAAATTTAGGGAACAAAGATCGCATTTCCCCCTCTCCCATTCAGGTTACACCTCGAGTTGTCTAGCCTTAGTTTAAGGCAAGACAAAAAGTAGCAGGAAAAGGCCATCTCCTTTTTACGTGCCTCTCATTCATCCCAAGGAGAGTTTTAGACCCCTCACTGACTAAAAAATGACACACCAACCCAGTCTACTACCATTCCAATCCATTCCCCCCTATATTTGAGGAGAAATTGCTATCAGTCCAATAGGAGGTACAAATTTGAGAACCAAAAACAAAAAAATTCATCATATCTAATTTCTATTTCATTATTAGAAGAGTAAAAACAACATCAATTAATATGTTATTCAAAGGAACATGCCAATCATACAAACATCATCATCATTATAAAAATAATCAAGTGCACATTCAATAGATATTATCTCAGTAGTAGTTGTTATATTGTTAGAATCAAACAATTTTTCAATATGATAAATGAGGGAAGGGGAATTATAAAAATCACTAGTCCAATAAACAAAACCATCAATCTTACACTCGATACTAACATCATAATAACATGGCTCAAATGAATAATGAGATTTATTTTGTAACTACTTTTGGATAATCATACGAAGTGTTTAAGGAAATAGAGGGATATGCTACTGCTAACATGGGTAGAATGCTATAAAAATATGAGAGGTACCTTAATTAGTGATATTAGATTCAAAATTTACACTAGGATATGCATAATGATGTAGATGTTAAATATTAGCAAGAGGTATTTCAGATTGTGTATCATCATAATCACGAGCCACCTTAACTATTAAGAAAGTATTTGAAGCATAAACAATGGGATATGGTGGGGATAGAACCTTACTTAAGAACCCATAACAGACATGGAAATGGTTAAATGGATGTTAGATGTTATATTTTAATAAAGTAATATTACAATCTATGACTATACAAAGAGTAATTAATGCTACGAACAATATCATCCACTCAAGAAGAAACCATGGTGCCACTAGGGTTTTGTAAATAAATAAGGTCTAGTGAATACAGACAATATAATCCTTGAGTTAGGTAAAATTTTTGAACAAAATTAGGTTCACTAAATTTTTACACCATAAACATATATAAGATGCAATGTGAATATATAGGATGTAAGGGTTCATTATAGGAGGTTATTTTAAAGTTATTAGTTTAAAAATATCCGTGCATGATTTGAATAACATATCAATACCTGCAGCAATGATAAATTATATAAAAACAACTCAAAATATAAGAGAAGATGAATAATTAGTTGTACATAGTGGAATAAAGGATACATAGCTGTGAAAACTAGGTAAATAGTCCAATCTAAACATGAAGATGCTCCATTTATGATATTGTAACTATAAATTACTTCTGACTAGGATAATATGATCATACTCTTATTCTATATGGTTATTCCCTCTTTTATATAGTATTGGAATTTATTACAATGGGGTTGTACTAAATTTTTTTCCATGCACTTGTCTGGAAAGCTTCTTCTCTATATGTTTCTCTAGATCACACAATCTCATCCTAACATGTAATAACTTACAAAAAATGGAAATCCTAGATACCTATAATATATTTAATTAAGACATTAGATAAAATATGATAAAATATTATGTTAGTGAGGGTGGAATAACCTTGGGATTTAAATCCTACTGAAGCAATCCAGGTGTTGAAATATAAGACCTTAGTAGGATTAAGCCTCATGTAGTTCTCCTTGTGCTTTATGCAAGTGTGAGTATGATCAAAGAAAACCACCCACATGTGCTTGTATGTCTCTTAACATAAAGGTAATGGGATAATTATATAGTAGAAAATGTACCCAATGTGGTACTAGTGTAATTTTTCATGCTTCATCTATTAGACTAATACTTTCTATCCCTTCAAGACCTTTGAAAATTCTTAGAGTGACTTTCTCTAGCTAAGACTTGTCTCTAGGACCATTGAATTCTTGGAAATATAGAAAGATAGAATCTTTAATCTATTTGGGTGCTTCATATCTATATTAGTGACTACTATAAATGATGTGAAAATACTTTAGGAATATCTAGGAGAGTCTTGAGTTCTTTTGTCGTGATATTTGTAATAGGACCTTATAAAAGCACTAGATGAGTTATAAAGTAATGTTGAATTTCTTATACATGCTTTTATGGGTGAAATTTCATGTTAAGGCCAACCCTAGGAAGATGAAATGACACATATAAGATAATTAAATTAAAAAGAGGTTCATTGGATAATAGGGGGTAGGACTTTATATCTCATCTAGGGTGCACACTTACAAGATGGTCTTCAGCAAAACCTCCTTATTTCCTAGGAAGATAGTGAGATCCCTCCTTATTGCCTCCACCAATTCGCCTAATGATCCTCCTTGGGAGGATTTTCAAAGCCTACTTGGGTTAAGTAATCCTCTCCAAGGATGAATGATAGGGAATGGGTTCAAACCATATGAACCACCTTCTCCAACTACATAGCCATATGAGGGGAATAAAAGAATGAACACTGGTCATGTGTCCCATCAATCCATGAGGTGTTAAGAGGTAAAATCCCTCCCTACATATCCCCACATAAAACTCCAAAAAGTCCATCAAGCCATATGTATGTAGTATGGAGAAAAATAACAAACCTACCTTGTAACACATTAGGTCTCATCTAATGACACATGTGTTCAACAAAACAATACTGCAACCATAAGCAAAAACTTTGAGATATAACATGCAAAATAACATAACATAAGATCCCTAGTGAGCCTGACCCATGCTGATATGCTCCCCTGACCAAATTTCTAAGAATTTCATTAGGCCAATAATACAACCTTTTCCATAGAAAGATACGTCTAGATGTTCATAAAGCCTTATATAGCACACAAGTAAGATGCAAAATATCAAAAATTCCTCCTACCATCATGAGGGATGTTATTTGATAGAAAAATCAAATAAAAAGGTCCTCACTGATGAAGGGGTGACCATGTGGTCACCCCCTCTGGGTCCCTGATATATGTCAAATATCTCCCAAAAAAATCAAGAAGAATCTAGTGATAAACTCACATATGGGGTCAGATCACCCTAACTCTATCAATTTCCGAAAATAAAATGAGACATAGTTTGTGATCAAATTTTTCCTAATACCACACACATTCCAATCCATATTCAACATGGATGGTGACAAGCAGAGATGGCTTGAGATGGGAGGTGAAACAGTCCCTCTAAAAGTTTAACCAATTGAAGATTTAAGCCCCCTAAACCATAATAGGTAGGGTCCAAGGGCTTATTTTAATGCTAAGTGAACTCCCAAACATCATATATCAGGGCTCACTTCAATTAATGCCATGAACATAGCCCAATTTCGGGTTTGACACATTTTTGCATAAGTGTAGAGGATGTGGGAAACCACTCAAGTGAAAGTACACCCATGTGACCCCAAGGTCCTCTCTAATTAACACACACACTTACCCAAATACATACTTAATACAAGTGGGGACCATTACATACTCCCCCAACCTAGTTTACTTTAGTGAGGCACCAACCCCATTAAGGAGAACCTACCCCTAAACACAATGGTAATTTTACATGACATACAAGATGATTACATGAATAAGGGGTCACTCATGGTGCCCAAATAATTTGATAAGAAAATCAATGAAGATATGCCTACATACAACTAAGGTGATGGTGATTAAAGGACTTCAGCTCCTGAGGGACGCTTGTGCACAACCCTCATGTAGCCTAGCCCTGAAACTCATGTTCTCCTGTGCCCTATTCACATGTCACTGGTCTCAATGCACACATTGCACATACAATATGCCCAATACAAGTGTCAACCTATCAACACACTCAGTAAACGATCAAGTTCTCAAATCATGCAATCTATGATACCTGATATCACAACATGACACATGGGTCACACTTTTTCCCTCTCATGAGAGACTAGTGCACAATTTTACACTATAACTTCAACATGTGTGAGCCATTGCAATATATTTATCTATGCTATCACAAAGGAGTTATCAGTCAATAATCGAATAATCTATATCATCTAGATGTGTGACTAAATTAAGTATCCATTATAATCATAAAAACATTCCCGAATAACATAGGCCAATATAGGTTAGTCATTCCCATAACCACTATAACTAAAATGTTCCAACATACTAGCTCAAAATCCCATCACTTGGATGTAGCTAAAACCACATATTACCACTAGCCATGATCCATGAAGATCAAATAACATAACGCTAATGTCCAAAATATTGTCAAAACCGTGTTAAATAAAAATGTCTATGGCCGTTAAACAGCTCATCAAGTATAATTAATGACACTAGTCAAAAGGCTCTATATCCCCCTATCACAAAACAGTTGACTTCTAAAACCTTGAAGTCCACCTTTGTAGGCCTTAATAAAACCTCAAGATGTCACTACATACTATGAATTGTTGAGTACACAACAATGGAAATCCCACTAAGGACTTATAGAAAACATCATTATAAGTCATATCTCATGAAAAATACATATGGTCAAAACACAAGTGAAGTCATCTCACTTCCCCTCATGGTGAACCTATCAAGGAACCAATTGTCTAAAAACTCTAAATAGTTTTCACATGTAGCCACTTTCTAGATGTCCAAATGGATCATCTTGAAAGGAACATATAATATTTCATCACTATCATAACCATCCAAACTATGTCTTACCAGTAATGATTTTAAAGCATGGTTCAGTGGTATAATTGTAATTTCAATTAGGGGAATATTAATCTTGAAAATTGTATCTTCCAAATCTGAATTCATCACTTCTTCAACTCTATCCTTCAACTAATTTTCCACATAAAGATTTGATGAGAATCAATCAAAGGTCTATACACCAAGAGAAAATTAATCTGATAGGAAACATAATAAAACATAAATCACAAGGAGGAATCGATAATCAATTGGTTAACAGAGTTTTGCATAACTAGTAACAATGATCCTTCAATAGAGAAAACTACAATGAAGGTGTCTTGGGCATACCATAAATAAGATGAAAATTACATTTTGAATAGTTTTTGATTAATCTCTTAGATGCATGACATGGACTTTAAATTTTGAAACCTAAATGGTTATGAGTCTCTCCATAGCTGATTGTAGCAGTACATATAGGATTCAATTAAGGTCAAAAACGAAGGTTCACCTAATGCCAAGCATAAAGTTATAGGGTAGTTGAAACTCGTCGTAACGAATGGCCATCATATTGACTTAAAAGGTTCACATTATGATCACTACCAATACATTGTGGTACCAAAAGAAAAAATTATGCACCACGATGAAGTTACACTCTAAAGGAAACGTAATAGCTCCATCGTAATCACAAGGAATCGATCAATCAATGGAAGAACTTGCATAACAGAACAAAGCTTGCACATAGAGAAAAGACAGCGGAGTGTCTTGGCATACTCATAAATGTCAAATGAAGGGATACATATAGGGTGTTGAGTAACCCTAGTGCATGACACACAAGAAAACCCTAAACCTAACCCATGTGAGATGACCCTCCATATGTGAGTGGAGGACACATAGGATCCCACACACCAACACCCCCCTTCATCAAAGCTGGGGTAGCATCTATGATGAGTCAGACAGAACAAGAAGACACTCCTAAACAACTAAGAAAGATGTGTCAATGGGGCCTGACAACTAAAGGCCTGATAAGGTGCCCATGTACAAACAACATCTTCCTAGAAGAAGAAGAAGAAGAGAAGGACTATATAGCCCAAAGAAGATGAGCAGCTGCATAAGACCTCACCCCAAGAAGAGACCAAGTGAAGAAACTTCACCTCAGTGAAGGGCTTGGTGAATATATCTGCAATCTGATCAGCTGTCTGAATGTACTGAATGTCGATGATACCATCATGAATAAGCTCTCATATGAAGTGCATATGGATCTCAATGTGCTTCATCCACTGATGCTGAACTAGATTTCTACAAATTGAGATAGTGCTCATGTTATCACAATAGATAATGGTAGGCCACCGAAAGTGGATGCCAAACTCTGTCAGAATACCCTGTAGCCAAACAACCTCTGTGGCAGTGTTAACTGCTCCTCTGTATTCTACCTCTGTAGAAGATATCACAATTGCATTCTTCTTCTTGCTAGACCAACTAATAGGACCCGAACCAAGAGAGAAACTGTAGCCAGAGGTAGATTTCTGATGATCTAAGTCACCAGCCCAATCAGAATCTGTGAACCCAATCAAGTCAATATCCACCCCTCCATAATAGTGAATGCCATCAGTATAGGTGCCATGAACATAATGAAGGATCCACTTAGCTGATTTCCAATGCAACTCATGTGGTTCCTGCATGAATCTGGACATGATCCCAACAACATAAGATAAATCTGGTCGAGTGTGAGTCAAGTAAATCAAGCTCCCCACCAACTGTCGATAAAGGGTACCATCAACCAAGGGAGTAGAGCAATCAGAAACCAACTTAACCCCAGAAAGAAAAGGAGTAGGAGAAGACTTGCAATCAGACATCTGAGAATGAGCAAGCAAGTCAAGAGCATACTTAGGTTGTGAAATCAAAATTCCTGAGTCAGATTGTGAAATCTGGATCCCAAGAAAGTAATGAAGCAGACCTAAGTCAATCATGGAAAACCTGTTGGCCAAGGTGATCTTCACATAATCAATGATAGAGGAAGAGCTTCCTGTGATCAACAAGTCATCAACATAGAGAACAAGAATGAGTATGGAGTCATCTTGCCATAGAATATAAACATTTGGATCAGAGTGACACCTAGTAAACCCTGATGTAAGTAAAAAGGAGTCCATCTTGGCATACCAAGCCCGAGGGGCTTGTTTAAGGCCATAAAGAGACTTCTTTAACTTACAAATGAGGGAGGGATCATGGACATAACCCAGAGGTTGTTCCATGTAGATCTCTTCCTCTAGGTCACCATGAAGGAAGGCACTCTTAACATCCATTTGATGGACTTTCCATCTGTTTGCTTGTGGAAATGGCAAGGGTCAGTCGAATAGAAGTCATCTTCACAACCGGAGAAAAGGTTTCAGTATAATCAACCCCAGCTATCTGGAGAAACCCTTAGCTACTAATCACTTTTAAATTTTTGACGTCTCCATCTACTCCATACTTTGTTCGGAACACCCACTTACACTGAATGATTTTTCTTCCTTTCGGAAGAGGGGTGAGATCCCAAGTATCATTCTTCATGAGAGAGGAATACTCCTCATCCATGGTAGAATCCCACTCAGGAATACCAGAAGCCTCCTGGAAAGACTGTGGATCAGAAGCAGAGGTGAAGAAAGAGTGGGGTCCAATGAAATCTGAGTGAGTACATCTCATATCCAAAGTATCTCCAACTAAATCTCCAGCACTTTGCAAAGTTTTCCTAGCCCAAAGAGGACCAGGAGGATCAGGCTCTGAGTCAGAAGATTCATCACTCGAGTGAGAAGGGACATAGTCCTCATCATCACTACTGTCAGAATCAGAAGACTCAAAGGTCTGATGGTTGGGAGGATCAGGAAGAGGAGCACGCTCAACAACATCATCATCTGATGAGTCAGAATCCGAATCAGCAAGCTGAAGAACCTCAATAGGTAGAGAAGTAGAAGTCAAAGAAGACTCATCAAACTTAACACTTCTCTCAATATAAATCTCATGAGAAGTAGGATTCAACAATTGATATCCCTTCACGCCATCAGGATACCCTACAAAGATACAAGGTTTGGATTGTGGTTCCAATGCCTTGCGTTTCTTCTTGGGAATCCAAGCCATAGCCTTGGATCTGAAGACTCGAAAGTGCTCAACATCAGGCTTGCATCCAAACCAGGATTCAAAGGGTGTCATCCCTCTTACTACCTTGTGTGGAACATGGTTCTGAATGTAATTAGCACAATTCACTGCTTCAGCCCAATACTACGGAGGAAGAGACTTCGAGTGAATCATACAAGTGGCCATCTCCTTAAGAGTATGGTTCTTTCTTTCTGCTACTCCATTCTGCGAAGGGCTATAAGCAACTGTATGCTGCAAGGAGATCCCTTCAGAAGTATAGAAATCCATGAACCTATTGTTTACATATTCACCTCCATTGTTCAGTTCAAAGAACCTTAATAGACCATTCCACCTGTTTCTCAGCAAGAGCCTTAAAGTCCTGAAAATGTTCAAAGACTTCAGACTTAAGCTTAAGAAAATATACCCAAGTATATCGTGAATAGTCATCAATGAAGGTGAGCACATAAAGAGCTCTAGTAAAAGAAGGAGATGGAAATGGACCAGAAATATCACTGTGAACAAGATCCAAAGGACGAGTAGCTCTCCAGGATTTTCCTTTGTCAAATTTATTTTCAGGATGCTTTCCAAGGGTACAACCCTCACAAAGACCCTTAGAAAACTTGACGCGGGGTAACCCGTTGACCATTTCATTTTGGCTCAATTGTTCAAGGTAGCGATAATTTAGATGTCTGAAATGCTCATGCCATAGCTTACTAACCTCATTTGCATGAGTGAGCAAGGTAGTGGGTGTAGAATCAGAAGTAAAGTGGGAAAAGGTATACAACCATGAATGGTGATCCACCTTTCCCTCAGCCACTGTAGTGTCATCGTTAAGCTCACGAATAATCACCGAGTTAGGACCAAATTCCACTCGCATTCCTTCACCAAGGTGAGTAATTTGGTAAACCGATAGGAGATTGGTAGAGAGATCAGGAACACTCAACACTTGGTTGAATGTTCCCCCATCCATCTCTACCGATCCACTACCAGAAACTGACATTGTCGTGTCATTACCCATCGTGATTTGGGACATACCACAAGGCTCGATGTTGGAGAACTCAACATGTGAAGAAGCCATGTGGTGTGAGGCACTAGAATCTATAATCCACGTCGATGAAGGAGAAACTTTGGCTACAAGGGCCTTTCCTTTCTTCTTATCAGATTTAGACCCTTTTGCAGTAGAAGACTCGGCCTTCGGAGCATTTTGTTTGATAGACTCAGGAACACCTATTTGATTTTTCTCAAGTAAATGAGTAAGGTGATCAATTTGTTTTCTCATACACATATGCTCTTTATGACCAGGCTTCTTGCAATAGGAACACAAATACTTGTCTTTCTGTGCTCTAGGCTCAGAAGTCAAAGTGTTCGTGTTAAATTTAGTTTTGGTCTTGGTTTCCTTCTTAGGTTGATCCTTTCTTTCTTTCTTCTTTTCAGTCTTCTTTTCCTTACTAGTACTTGCTACAAGGGCATGTGACTTGGACTTGAGAGACCCCATTTGAATGAGTTTTTCCTGTTCTCGAATGAGTTGGGATGAAAAATAGTCAAAGGAGGGCATATTCCAATCCTTTCCCAAGGAAGCTTTTGTAGCGTAAAAAGTTGACACAAAGACAGAATATTCAGGACCTAACTTAGAGAGAATCGACAAGATCAGTTGAGAATATTTCTTCTCTACTTGACATTCCTTTAACAACAATCTAGTGTGGAAAAACTTAGAGAAGAATGCTTGTAGGTTTTCAAAATCACTAGGATTTAACCCTAGTAGTTCATTTTCCAACTCATGCGCTCTCATGTCATCTTGTTGTCCAAACATTCCATCTAACATTTTCCACATAGAATTAGGTGTTTCAGATGACTCAATGTGGAAGAGAAAGTCAGGAGAAACAGACATGCAAAGAAGACCTAAAGCTTCATCACTACGGTTTAACCACTTAGATTTTTCAGGGTCGTCATCTGGTTCAGTCTCAGTTCCCATGGTGATGCGGAATAACCCTTTACCCCTTAGTTTCATAATCATTTTCAATCTCCATTCGAAGAAGTTGAATGACATAAGAAAAGGAATTGAAAGTGCATCCATAGTGAAGAGAGAGAGAAGGAATGCAGAAAAGAAACACAAGAATCACAACCACCCAGGACAATATAATAACCCCCCTACTTTCGACACTTTATAGTTTAGTGCATTGAATACAATCGGGTCTGAGCGTGCATCTTGAAACACTTGGTAACTCACCTTGCAATCAACGTAATAACACGCAAGAGAGGAGACCACAATTGTGTTTTGTGGAGCGCAACAAAGTGACACCGTATACAAGCACAAATTGTAAAAAACTAGGAAGGAGGTGAAATCAAATCCTGGTTGTGAGAAAAAGTGTCTCACGTCGCAAAGGATACCCCCTTGCTGCAAACTGTGGTGGATGCACTCACTAGTTGCAAGCAATAATAAGGGTAAATACAATGTTTTAAACAAACTCAAGATGAGTCCCGATGATCTTCAGAACGCCAGAAAAGCACGCAGAAGACAAATAGGTGCTTAGAGTGTCACTGCACACTTGAGCGCACGATTAGTAAAAAATCGACAATAATGCCTAAAAATTATTGTTTGGAAACGTCTAGTTTAGCTAATTTTAGAGCTATTTGGAGTTTTTTTTAAATGATAAAATAACGTTAATTTAAAAGGATGATTTTAAAATGACTAATTATAATCGATAATTAGATTTGAAATTAATAAAACTAGATTTAATATAATTAAATCTAATTAATTTCAAATAATAAAAAAACTAATTAAGATCTAATTAAAAATTAAATCCTAATTAAATATTTAAATATATATCCCTTTAAAAGAAATTACCGACCAAAAAATTGAACAACCCCTAAAAAATTCCCACCAAAAAAGAAATTTTGAAAAACTTTTAATTTAAAAAATTATTAAATGAAACTTACGGTTTGTTTGAAACCTAAAGGTGCCAGGGACTAGACTAAGCCAAGATTTGGGAGATCAGTGAATAAAGGTGAAAGATTAAACTACAATCAAAATTGGGAAAGAAACCTCAAATGGTGTTTTGCAAGGTGAGCCAGAACACAGGAATGAAAGTCTCGTTGTGGAGGCATCGTAGTGCTTCCTCAGGGAGCTCTCCAAGGGATGACTCATGAGGAATGAGGGAGAGGGTTGTGGGGCTGAGGGAACATCTAGACTCCAAGGATAGAGAGGGATACTTTTAGGGAAGGAACTAGAGGAAGGCAGCCACAGCTCAGAAGAAGGGACTTGCATTCCAAGGTCCAACAATGAGACATTCTGGGAAACAAGGAATGAAGCACAAGCTTGCAAAAAAAAATTAGATCATCTTAGATTCTGAAGAAATCGGTCCACAAGGAAGAAAAAGACCATGCATCGAAAACATGAAATCATTAGCACTCCAAGGATCTCAGTTTAGGGCTCTAGCTCGGTTAGATAGCTCGAAGGAGGTGTAGAAGGAGCTCAGTGGTGAGCACAAAACCACCAAACACTGACATTTGAACCTCCAAACTACAAATGAAAATCTTGTATTCTACAAAAAGACATGTAAAAAACAAAGAGAAAAAAAACAGAGATCTAAATTTTTTGAGTTTAATAAAAAATTAAAAAACCAAAAAAAATAACCTCTTATTTTTACTGATTTACCAAATTTAGCTGCAGTTAGCTAAACCCCTAAAACTCAAGGAGATCTACACATGCACGAAGAACACATCAAAACCAAAACTTTCCAAGAACAATTTGTTAAGAACGTTAGCAAATGAAATTCCAGAATCTAATGATAAAAAAAAATTGCACGAGGAGTAAAAAATAATGAAACCAAGAGTGATCACAACTCATATGACGAATGCACGTTTACCCAATCTCAAATTTGATACCATGAAAGAGTTTTTGAGAATCGTATAGAAAACTGTGCACCACGATGAAGTTGCACTTCAAAGGAAACGTAATAGCTCCAGCGTAATCACAAGGAGGAATCGATCAATCAATGGAAGAACTTGCATAACAGAACAAAGCTTGCACATATAGAGAAAGACAACGGAGTGTCTTGGCATACTCATAAATGTTCAAATGAAGGGATACATATAGGGTGTTGAGTAACCCTAGTGCATGACACACAAGAAACCCTAAACCTAACCCATGTGAGATGACCCTCCATATGTGAAAGAGGACACATAGGATCGTGATCTTACAACTGAGTGTTGCAATACATTTCAGACCCAATGTAGTTCTATGTGTGTGTGTGTGTGTGTATAGAGTTATGCCCTAGGTGGCTCTTGTGCTTGTCGCACTTGATAGTGAGACATAACTAGATGTAAGAGATGTAAATAGATGTGTGCATGGAATAGAATGAACTTCCCCTCCTATGAATTGTATGTAGAATAATGTAGTCCCTTGCCCTTGAATGGATGCTAGAATGGATGCTTTAATGCTCTTGAATAGTCTTTGGATGTAACCTTAGGTGGTGATAGCTAATGCTTAGTGCTTGGTCCTTTATTATGATCACATAACTTTATATTTATATGATTCCCTTGCTTGAATTTCATAATTAACCCCAAAAAGGATGACTAAAAAAAGATAAGATGCTCAAATGGCTAGAAAGGACCCAAAAGATGTGAACAAAGTACAAAGAGGTTAGGGGCACCCAAAGGGGACAGGGGTGCCTCCTGGTGGCATCTTGGCTTAGTGTCTAGGATGAGAAAATGTGAGGTATGAAAAGAAGACTGAGCTAGAAAGAGTGTAAGACCAAAAGTGGTAACAAAAAGAAAGAAAAGATGGCCAAAGACATGGGTTAATTAGTACTTTTCTTACTTAGGAATCATATGAATAGTAGTATGTAATCAGGACTAGATAATTACCCAAAGTGCATGATTTTGTGTCTACATTTTCCCCCACTTTATGTTGTTGAGTGAAATATCTTGATAACATAAAGTAGATAAGAGATGCGTACCTGATAACCATGTAGATCGATGGCGAGAAGTGTGCCGAGAGACAAGGAAAAGTGTGGAGTGATAAAAAGGTGGAGTGTGGAGACTAAAGATGAGAAAGTGTAAAAAGTGATGAGATAATGACCCTAGGGTGGAAACGCATGTTGTAGATGTCACCAATGTGCCTGTTGTTGATGTCGATGCTTGTGTGTTTTATGTTGTTGATGTTGTTTGTTGATGTAGGATGATGATGAATGATGTTGACTACCACTTCCCATACAGACGAACCTGCAAAAGAGAAGAATGAACAAGTAGTCAAATACACATGTATATGTGTAAAAAGTATGTAAAATGAAAAATGTGAAAAAGGAACATGTGCACCTGATCTATGATGAGGAAAGAGTGTAGAAAGGATCCTGTAGATGTTGTAGAAGACTGAGTTTTTTGGGTGATCTCATGCTTTGTGTCAGCTACGAGTTTTTTGGGTGATCTCACACCAATGATCTGGAAGAAGTGTAGGGAGAAAAGTTTGGTGTCATCCTCCAACCTTTAACTACTTCCCACAATGTAGAACACCACTGCAGATGGTGTGTAAAAATCTGATCTGGTTTGACCATTTTCGACCCAATGCCGAAAAAGAAAAATGTTGTATGCTTTGTGTTAAGGATTATTTGTCATGTAAAACACGCTGTGTGGAGTCTGTAGATTGTGTTGCATTGAAAAAGTATGTGTAACTTCCCCCTGGCCAAAGGCATCCAAGAAATGTTAGGGGTGTCTAGGAAATGTCAAGGGTGCACCTAGGTGCTACTGTCTGGGTCTGGGCACTGGTGTTTGTGTTGTGTCAAGGACCCAAGTCAGGATCTGAGCCTTATGTCTAATGACTGATGACTGTGTTGTACCAGTATTGTGTTGTGTTGAACTGATGTGTGAACTACTGTATGGGGTGACTGATTCACCCAAATGATTCCCCCCTCATTTGGGGTGCATGTGATGTCACTGAGGAGAATGCAACCCAAAGGAGGACTAACCGTTGTGCTGAAACTATGCCCTATTAAGGGGGAGGGAGTGTGCTTGGTAGAAACCAAGGCACACACAAAAAAAGTGGCTAGGAAACAAGTGTTTGTGCAAGAAAAGATGCATGTAAAATATAAGCTAGCAAAAAGTAGAAGAATGTGTAAGTTAATATGTAAGAATACAATACACAAGAAGACAATGTAGATAGTGAAAAGTGGGTTTCAAACATGGGACATCACTCACGATGTCACAAGACAATCAAGGCCACTAGGCCAAAAATCATAAGTATGCACACAAGACAAATGGAAAATCCCGCAAAAAGTGGTAAACAATGACAATCAAAGAACAAATAATGTAACTGACAACCATGGAAGTAAATACCCCTTGCATAAAAAATGTTGCACATGAAGCACCCATTAGCATGTTAGAAAGATAAAAAGTATGTCAAAGCATGTATAATCCAATAATAATGTGCTATGAAACAAAATGAAACAATAACACCTATAGTGTACGAAAGTGGATGCCCCTAGGAGCCTGTGGGACTGGTAATAGGTATTGCACCAAGCATCCATGTTATTGTGTATGGATCTATAGAATCTGTGATCACAACTAGAAAGAAAGTGAATGTGCATGTGTGTATGGAAAAAGATAATAACATACAATATATCTATCTAGCATGTGTAATAAAGTGTACATGTAAGAATAAGTATGCAAGAGTAAATGCAACCAAGATATGTAGCATGTTGTGGGTGAGATGGAATGGAATGTAGAGTGAATGTGATAGGAGCTGCGTGGCCCCCTGAGTGGATGTGTGTGTATGAGATGAGGTTCATTTATACATGCCCCCTCAACAGTCAAGAATGAACCATAGAGAAAGAGTACATCATCATGAAATGGTTTGAATGATGTTGTATGTAGAAAGATGTGATCAAGAGAGAATAGAGCATAAATTCTAGAATAATGTTGTGTAGATGATAGAAGGATTGAATAAGATGCTAAAAAGAGTGTTGAATGTGAAACATGAAGTGTAGATTGTAAAGTGATTTTCTGAGATGTGTAATATTGAATGTGACATTAGAAGGATTGATCAAGAAGATTAGGATAAGATTCTAGAATGATTGATGATTTAACATAACACCTAGATCATGAAATGTGTGAATAAGATTTTAGAAGGTATTGATTGTGAAAAAAACATGTAAAAATAACATCACATGATGTGATAGCTAGAAAGATTGTTTGACTATGAATACCAAGCATAGAATGATGTAAGTGTAATGAGGTGAGGTTCAAATCAGATTTAGACCCTTAATAGTCGAGTATGAACCATGAGACTAGAGTGTGTCATCGAGTAGTGTGTAGGTTTGATCATCATAGATGTAGTAAATAGATGATATAAGTAGAATGTGTAGATGTATAAGATTGTGTAATACACAAGATTGTGACATAGAAATATGTGATGTTTATGTGCCGAGTGTGAGGATGTGTAATGTGCAATGCAATATGTATATATTGTGTAAGCATGGAAAGTGGAAAGCATGTATAATGCATAGTAGAAGTAAAGAGATGATGTCAAAGATGTGTATAGTGTAAAATGTGTAGAATAAGGTGTCGTAAATGTGAAATGTGCAGTGTGTGATGTTCATGTGCATAGTATGCCCTCAATAGTCAAGTGTGAACCTTAGCATAAGAGCGTGTCATTAGTAAATGATGATACACATATGTATCAATATGTATATGGTGTATGTGATAGAATGGATGTGAAGTGATGAGAAAATAAGACACTTGTTGATGTTAGGAGGGGGAGAAATAAGTGCAATTCCCCCCAAGTATGTAGGTGATGGATATCTAGTCGATAGCGCTAAGTGGATCAATGTAATGAATATTTTCCTTGAAAAAATTAATTGGATGTGGAAGTGGTGATGTTTTAGGAGCCTTGCATGGTAGTGGGTTATTTGATATCATTGTAAAAGGATTGAGTGGAGGCCAAGTTGAACTGAGCTTTAGAGGAGGTGGATTTGCATTGACTTGATAATGTTATAGATGATTTAGGAGGAGGAGGTGTTGGAGAACGAACCTTGAGAGGTGATTTCTTAGTTTTACTTGGTAATGTTGCATATGACTCAGTAGGAAGAGGCATTGAATTGATTTTTAGAGGAGGTTGCTTGGTTTTAGTAGGTTTCATAGGTGGCACTTGAGTGAGAAAAGAAGGAACATTAGAAGTGATAACATGATGCTCATAAGACATAGAAGGAGAAGATTTAGGAGCCCATTTGGATGTAACATTTGTAGATGGGCATGTAACAAAATGTTGTGCAATGAATGAGATAAATCCTTGACGCTCAAGATGTTTGATTCTTCATTGTAAAGCATAATAATCATTGTCATTATGTCCATTGATTCGATGATAATTGTAATATGGAATACCTTGATATTTTTTTAGCTGATATAGAGGATAACAATGAGTAGATGGAAAACTAATTAATTGATGAATAAGGAGCTTAGTAAGAATATCATGTTGCTTAGCATTGTGATCAAACGTGAGAGGCTCTGGTAATGGTAAATACTTGAGGCTCACTGATATGAGCACATGTAGAAGACATAGAATGAAGATGAGATGTAGAAGGAGAACAAACATGAGCTTGAGAAGCATCCTTAAGTTGTTGGATTTCAGATTTAAGAGATGTAATCATGGATTCCATAGCCTGAAATTTGTCTTGAAATAAATAATGTAAAGCTTGAATTGACTTGAAGATGGGTTGATTGGATGGAGGAATATGACGAATAGACTCATCAGATAGATGATCAAAAATAACACTCACTTGAGCGGGTGACGTATCTCTAGGGAGATACATGGTGTCTAGGGATTTTTGAAGAACCTCTTTGCAAGATTGGATGCATTTGAAGTAAATTGAGACAAATAATTTGAGAACCTTTAGGAGCCATGATAGAAAAAGATGATGATCCCAAAGAAAGGTGTGAAAGACCGATCATGAGTGGGTTCACCAAAATGATTAATAAAAATATGAATTTATATGCTATGAAAATGATTAATCTGATTGTTATTGTAGCAGTAAATAAATAACAATTAAGTACAGTAAATGGCACGAGAAAATTAAGCTAGAGAATGTGAAACCCTAGTTGCAATGAAGGGATAAAATGACTTAGCTATTTTGTGAAGATCCAAACGGTGTACAAAGCTAGAAAAATAGAAAATACAAAGCACAAAATATTACACCAAAGCTCATAAAAATGGAAATTTGGAGGAGTAAGCTAGACAAGGGCACCTAGAAAGGGGTAAGGGCACCTGCGGGTGCCACAGACTGGTAGTGGGTGCTTGTGAAGATGAAAATTCTCAGAAAACCATATTTGAATGGTCACAAGGTGTTTTATTTCCTTCACCTTTGGTCACTAGTATGTCACACAATGTTATCCAAGGTCGCTGGAAACCTATAATGAAATAATGACCTACAAAACCCTCAAAGAGACATCAAATCCTAAAAAATAAAGATGCAAAATGAGGGGTCAAAATATCCTCAACTGTCAAACAAGTGATCTTATGACTGAGCACTGCACTACATTTTAGACCCAATGTAGTTCTATGTGTGTGTGTGTGTGTGTGTGGAATTTGTGCCCTAGGTGGCTCTTGTGCATGTCACACTTGATAGAAAGAAAGTAGCTAGATGTAAAGAAATGTAATAGATGTGTGCATGGAATAGAATAGACTCCCCTCCTATGAAGTGTATCAAGAATAATGTAGTCCCTTTCCCTTGAATGGATGCTAGAATGGATGCTTGAATGCTCTTGAATATCCTTTGGATGCAACCTTAGGTGGTGATAGCTAATGCTTAGTGCTTGGTCCTTTATTATGATCACATAACTTTATATTTATATGATTTCATTTCTTGAATTTCGTAATCAACCCCAAAAATTCTAACTACAGAAAAGATAAGATTCTCAAATGGCTATAAAGGACCCAAAAGGTGTGAAAAAAGTACAAAGAGGTCAGGGACGCCTAGTGTTGGCGTCCTAGCTAGGTCCTAGTGTCCAAAATTAGAAAAACTAAAGGGTCAGAGGTTATATTGAGAAAGAGGGTGTGTAATACCAAAAGTGTCAACATAAAGAAAACAAATATGGCCAAAGACATGTGTTAATTAACACTTTTCTTACTTAGGATCATATGAATACTAGTATGCAATCAGGACTAGATAATTACCAAAAGTGCATGATTTTGTGTCTAAATAACAACTCCCATGATACAAATATTTTCAATTTAAAACTAAACTTCTTCAGAAACTTAACTGTTTGAGTCGGGTCTACTCATCACCACATTCTCTACAATACCTTTCTAGAAATATTGAGGATTCCTATACATCATCCAATAATTATAATATCACTAGAAATCAATTCTGGACACTTATGATAAATATATTGCCTACCACTTTTGATCTAGGGTTTCAAACACACAAAAATGTGTTTAGCTTCTTAACATTCGTCCATAAAAAATGACGATTAAATGACCTCATTATTTTTGTGAAAAATTTTTATTTCAATTTTTAAACATACCTTAAATCCACAATGTTCCATGTAAATCAATCAATTCAGGGTGAGCATCATAAGGTTCCATTCAACCTAGAAATCACCTTCTTCTTGACCTTGTTTCACCAAAAACAACTTATCTTGTAAAATCCTTTTCAGAATGACTCAAAATTTCTATCACACCTCTAGGACATCTCTTTAAACCATCTAAAATCATCATATCTCAATTATTTATCCATATTCTCATCCCATCTCATTTTCATGACTAGCCCTTGGGGTTGTACATGGTTTCAGCTAGGGTCAACTGAACCAACACTGAAAATCATCATGAAACCCCTCTTAAAGGTCATAAAAAACTTAATAAATGATTAATAACTCACCTACATGCATTAATTAGCTCACTTGGCTCCAAAACTCAACCTCATGCCTCCAATCACCTAGAACTAGTTTGAATGAGCACTTGAATCTTGGTGTTTAACTTGTATTTTCACCCTAAAAATCATATGAGTTCCTAAAATATCCCCAAAAAATCTCTCCATGTTGTTAACATGATCCTCAATCCATTAATCAACTCAAAATACCATGCTCTATCACCTAGGTTAGCTAGGTCACTTGACTAGGCTTGCTAAACCAATCCAATCTCAATGAATCAAATCATACCACCATGAAACCACATGAAAATCCATGTCATAATATTTATACAAATTCTATAACTCTACTCAATCATCCTCTTTTTCATTAATGATATTTTACATCAATGACAACACCTAGAATATAAGCTGCTAACAATCTCCCCTTTTGTCATTGATGAAAGACCTCAAATTCTCCCCCTTTTTTCATTATGAAAAACATAGCTATAATTTCATGATCTTCACATTTCTTAGCTTCATATGATGATAATTTTATTGGAGAATCAACAAAAGTCTTCAACTTAGGCATATAATCACGATTTTCTTCATCTTTACCTAAATTTGCTACTTTGCATAGCATGAAAAACCTGAACTCCTCCTAAGAAGAAGCATATTTTGAATCATATATGATGAAAATGAAGAGTTCATGGAAAAAACATCAACTTAACTCATTTATTTTTCATTATTGACTTGTTAAGATTCAAATTTTACTTGTCTCTACCATATCTTGTCTTTATATTAGCTTGAGAACTGAGATCCTTGAACTGACTTTTCAATTCCATTTAGACCAAATTCCACACACTCTAAAAGCACACATACCTCATAAAGAAACTACTTATGAATCCCCCTAGACTCATACCATCCTACTCTAGTATAAAAAACAAAAAATTGCTTCCTACCTTGTCATCATACCATGAGAATGAATCAACTACTTCATCATAGTCTTGAAACTCCTTCTCAGTATTTTCATTGTTATTTTAACCCAATGCACCATTCTTGAGTTAAGAAACCATTTTCCTCTTGAAGTGAGCCTGAATGTCAAAATTTCCCTTACCTTAAATACCTTCTAGTCTTCTAGGACACCTCCTATAAAATCAAATCATGCTCCCATTAACTTCTTGGCCCACACACAAACCTGTAGCTTTATATTTTCAAGCCAAAATGGCCACCTACAACACCCTTAATGAGGTGTGTCTTGAGACAAAGTTTGAGACTTTTTTTACAAGTTATTGGAAGTATCAATCATCCTTATTGGCATTTCTCATACCTTATTCACTTGGTTCAAGCTCATATCTTAGCCTCTTTTATCTTTGACATCACCTTCAAGTTTGTAGCATGCATACTTTGGAGCAAAAGTAACCATCTACAGACACAAACCTACTTACCTACTTTTGCACAAGCCTTATCTCTAAAAATTACACCTGCATATTTTATATTTTATGACATGTATTCAAGTTATTTCCATGACCCTTAAACATACTTGATGAAACAAAAGTATGAGTCAGATGCCAAAGAAATAATAGTACTCTACCCAGAATTGTAGTCCACATTGTCATCATGAGTTATACATTTTTGACCTTATAGGGTTATTGGAACATTTCTTGATGAAAAATAATTATTAAATCATGTTGTTAACCTTAAAACAAGTGAGGAGAACTTCTTGAATCGATAACTACACTCTCTTTTCAATCCTGTAGCACCACCTTTTGATGGAAAACAAACCCTTCAGAAAATTCTTAGAAAGAAACATCTTTAGAAGACATAAGATACCAAAACTTAGAACACCATTTCAACTTTCATGAATATGATATATAAAACAAAACATGTGTATCCTTCCAAGACATTTGAATTGTACAAGACCTCATCTAAGATACCATTTTCAATCCAAAAGTCTACCTATAGGTCTATAATTAGTCATTCATTATCAAACACTATTCCTTGATACTCCAAGAGTAAAAAAAGACAAAGCACCACACATTTTTGACCTTGAAAAATATCCTAGGATCCTTATTTTTTTTTTTATCACCTTATTCATGCTTGAAAATCTTGGTAAGGAATCAAGACAACCTCTATACCATTTTCACTTCCTCATATTTTGCACATAGATTATTATCCCTAATTCAATAGAAATACACTTCTAGATTTTTATGCTTTCATTTTCCACAGAAATCCATACCTTTTTTTAGTACCCTTTTTTTCATTTAACCTTCTCTATCAACCTTGTATCATAGTCTTGTAGAAAATATACCTAGTTTACATGTCACCTCTATCAGTTAGGTCTTCAAAACCCTATTTCAGATTGTCGAGAAATTTTTTGGACATATAATGTCAAAATTCCCCAAAAATTCCAAATTTATCTCCTCATCATGTTAAGATCATATGGTGAAAATTTCAGAAAATTTCATTCAGTCCTCCCTTTATGGCATTTTTCTCAGAAATGTTTTGGACCATTGTTGTTCCTTCTAGGATCCCATATCTTACCTTGACTGCTATCATGCATCCTATACCTATGAAAGCTTATTTATTACACTTTAGGACCTTGAAAACTTTGATATTTCCTTGAGTATACATGGTGATATTTTATAGCAACATGACCAACTTCATTACAACTTAAACACACAACTGAACTCTTGCCTTTGTATCCTTCAACCTGACTAGGTGGATCATACAAACAATATCTTTCAACATGCCCTCTTTCATGAAACTGTAGCACACTAAATTCTTAGATTTCCCACTCCTACTATCTCTCAAAGGATGATTATATTTAATAAAACTTCTATACTACTTTTCCCTATGACCAAGCCATTACAAGTAAATCAATAATCATTAAATGATTTTTCATACCTTGAAGCATTAGGTTGTCTTACTAATTTTGTCTTCACATTGTCTCTGGTAAAGTTATCATTATTTCCATACTTTATTCTTGGTTATCCATCCTTCTTTATTTGAAACCTATCTTCTTGAATCTTCTCTCTACCCTTGAGGTCATCACTAAACCCCAAACCTGCTCTATCACTTGTTGCTCTCTATTTTACAAGAAGATCATAAATATCCTTGGTGCTTCTCTCAAAGTTTTAAAAGGACATAGTATTATTACCAACATCTAACAATTATTCTCTTAGAAAATCTATATCTTCTTCAAATTTGGTGCACAAGTTCTCTTTTTCTTGTAAATTTGAGACTAGGAACTTTACCTTTTCTTCTAGTAATCTGACTGACTCATTTAGCTTGCTTGTTTCAGACATGTACTTCTCTTATAGATCATGAACCTTATCTTCATATCATTTAATCTGAGATCTTAGCTTCTTTTTCTTCTTTTTAGCATGCCTTAACTCATTTTGAGTACACACTAGTTCATATTCAACATCATCTTCTTATTCTTCATGAACAAAACTTCATATACAACATATTCACAATCAAGTTCAGAGTCTGAATTTGAAACACCACTACTAGTATAAGACAAGCAATCCTCTTACTTTGTATAAAAATATTCTTCTTGTCAAAAATTTCCTAAATCTCTTGTTTCCTTTACCATACTTATGATACTTCTTGCCATGATATTCATATTGATCTTCCTTTTTTTACTTATGAGGATAATTTATATCAAAATGTCCTACTTTACCACATTTGAAACATTTTTTTTTATGAATGGTAAAAAAGGGTTAAGGGGACCCTACCCCAATACATATGGAGACATAGATATTGAATTAAAGAAACAAGTAGATCCAGTCTCTTCTAGCAACATAACAAGGAAACAAATAACAACAAAACATGAAAAAATTAACCAAGAGATCCCTTCCCATGGGATCTTAAGTTCCTTTTAAAGGCATCGTTTACAAATTTCCCTTTATTCTTTTGACACACTATGGTCCAGCCCTTTTTGATATTCAGATCTTCATTTTCATTTCTATGAACTGTTATTTCAAAGTCCTCTTTCTCCACAGGAACATGGATCCTTGTTGAAACAAAAGCTAGATAGTTTCCAACAAGTGAAATGGAAGAATAACCGACCTGAATGAGAGTCCCCGTAGGAGGAAGGGAAGAAGCATTCAAACTTGCACAGGGAGAAAGATCCTTCTTAATAGGGGTAGGAGAAGGGGTTATTTTCTCATGTGTAGGAGTATTTACTTCCTCATCCTTAGATCTCTCCTCTGACTTGAAATCTGAGTGACTGTTTACAACCAAATGGCTAGAATCAACATTCTTCCACCATGAAGTTTGATTATTTGTATTTTTCTTCCCAAACTTACAATCCGCCGCTAAATGGCCAAGAGAAAAGAAAATCCAACATATGAAGGGGAAGCATTCATAATCGATGTTTTTATTCCATATCCTATCCTCAACATGTAGATCAACAGAAGTACGGAAATCCTTTGAGGTGTTCATATCGACCAACATGTGAGCATACATAGTATATTCGTACATATTCATATTTGTATCAATAGCTAGGGTTTTACATTAAGAATTCCCAATATAAATCAAAATTTTATCCCCCCAAAAATGGAGAGGAAGATATGGCAACCTGATCCACATAGGTTGAGTTTGGAAGGTTTCAGTAACAGGGTTAAAAAGAGGGAACCATGGCTTCATAAGCAAAAAATGGCTTTAATAATCCCACAGTCTATCAAAAATCAAATATCTATCATCTATGATATCAAAGATGAATATGAAGAAGCCTCTATTAGTTAGTTAGATGTCAACTTTACCTATAATTAGTGGCTTCCATGAAGAAGATATCCAATCATGAAGGGAAGGTAGCCCTGAGAAGATTTTGCTGAATCTACATATGATTCCATTCTCCTTGAAAAATTTCTCAGATTTCAACACATCAGCTCCACAACATACAATGGGTGAAGACATTGCATGTTTCATCGGTTTGGTCAGGGCAGAGGTTTATTTTCCTCAAGAAAATTTTTGCAACTACCCAGATTTGAAGCCGAAACACCCCCATCAACCACAGATACAAAATGACCCATAGAAATAGGGGCATGGCCAATAACAGGGGAAGAAGAACTAGGTTTGAGAGAAGCTTCTCCAACACCTATTGTGGCAGTCCCACGTTTCCCTAAGAACCGATGTCCATCAGAGCCTGTGCCAAGGAGCCCACGAATGGAGCAAGGATCTAGATCTACATTTTTACCAGTTGCAACCACCTTCAGATATACACCAAAAATGGGACCTTCCTTGGATGATAGATAACCTATTTGATCCACCAAGTCAGATAACATAGAGCATTGCTCCCATTAGCACATTTAGATCTGCCGCTACAATTAGCACAAGATCTATGTTTAGGGTTCCGTGATTTTTCTGGAGTGCTCTCCATTATTATGGATATAAAACTTGAATTTGATCAACCATACATTCACTATTCAAACCAAAAATTCATTTGAAACATTTATAAGGAAGATTGCCTTTATAATTTCTAGATCCAACCTTCAATATTCTAGTAAGCATTGGAAATAGTTCTTCATCTTCAAACTTAGCATCATCATCAACCTCCTTCGTAATCTTACCCTTGGCCTTCATTTCAAATTTTAAAGAAATATATTTCTTCTTTGGTTAAGAATCAAAATCCTCATCTCATAGGAACAAAGTCACATGCAACTCATCCATCTTCAACTGAGTCAAATACTTATCCTCTTCAATAACAAACACCTTGGAATCAAACTTAGGTGTTATGGATCTCAAAACATTTTGAACTAAAAAATATTCCTTTACTTATTCACCTAAACCTTTCATGATGTTGACAACCTTTTCAACCCTAAGAAAGTATGCAAAAATAGGCTCATCATCACTCATTTTCAACCCTTTAAATTGATTTATGAAAATTTGAAGCTTAGCTATTCTTACCTTGGAATATCCTTAATACAAGACCTGAAGCTTATGTTAGGTAATAAGGGATAAAATATGTGGAACAATCCCACATAGAATCACAATAGTAGAAACTAATATGTAGAATAATAACAAAAATCTGAAATAAAAGTGTAAAAAATCGAAAAAACAACACAAAGACAATATTTAACATGGTTCACCCAATTTAGGCTACATCCACCAAGAATTAATTGCTCAGATTTTATTACAAGAAACCTCTTTCTCTTAATACAATACCCAGATTTTTTTGCAGTGTGCTCAAGAAACTCTCCTGAATTCACACACATCTACAATGTACAATACCCTACCATATGCATCAAAATCACATCAATAGGAATATGCCTAAGCAGTTTTACAATACCATGGGTATTGAAATCATGGGCTAAAACCATACCATAAACCTATGTGTTAAAAAATCCTACCCATATGAAAAAGCATGTTTCCTAAAATATTAAGCATGTTTTTCGAGGTCAATTTTTTTGTCATGGATAGTGTACAATATTCAACACTTACACACATGAAAATACGCTCCATAACATAAAAAATATCAACTTGGAAATTGTACTAGATTTCTTAGTGATAAAGTCTTCTTAACACTTTCACTATTGAAAACAGGCTCCACAGACCTAACTAAATGTTGAACATAACTTCAATTTCTCCTTTGTGACCACCTTGGTCATCATGTCTATAGGATTCTAACTAGTATGAATATTTTCTAGCTTCAGCTTCTCTTCCTCCAAATCTAACCTAATGAAATTTTACCTAAAATGTATATGCTTTGTCCTAGAGTGGAATGCAGAGTTCTTAGCTAGGTTAATAACACTCTAACTATCACTATGTAGCTTCCCTTCCTCCTTTTTATGCCCCAACTCCTCCAGAATTTTCTATAACCAAATAATCTCTTTACTTACCTCTGTGGCAGTAACATACTCATCCTTCATGGTTGAAAAGGCCACCAACTTATGTAGTCGTGAAATCCAGCTGACTACTGCCCCACCTACAGTGAAAAAATAACATGTCATGCTCCTCCTACTATCTACATTTCTAGCTATAATGAAATTACTTGTATAAATCTGATTATCACCAGCAATATAAAACCAAAGAACATAAGATTGCAAATAAAATATCTCAACATGCAAGTATATTATCTTAGCCACTTCGAGGGGCCAACCTCCAAACCATACAATAAGACTCGAATACTCAATAAGATCTTGAACTACTACTTACTAACACCTATTTATACTATTCCTATACTATGACCATCACCAAGGATGACCCACTAATGATAATATAACATATATGAAAGAGATACATCATGATAAGAAGTTATGATAGCCACAAGTTGGATATATACATCCAATTTAAGATATATGATTAAGGGCATAACATGCCCCTCCCCTTCAAAGTAACATTGTCCCCAATGTTGGGAATCCTTGGATGCTGCTACAAAAATGCTTCATCCTCCCATGATGCATCCTCAATATTCATATTCTTCCACTTGATTAGGTACTCGGTAATGACTTTGGTCTGTAGTATTTTGGTGCGTGTCTGAAGAATACCTTCATATTCCAATATGATCCTTCCTTCCTCGTCTAGTTCTGGAAGCACTGGCTGGGTGGAAATGTTCTACCCAATAACTTACTTCAAGCAAGAAATATGGAAGACTGGATGTGTTTTACTTCTTGGAGGGAGATTCAGCTTATATTCCACACTGCCAATTTTCTGCAACACTCGATAAGTACCATAATATTTAGAAGAAAACTTATTATCCTTCTTCTATTGTTTTAATGATAATTCCTTATATGGATGCAACCGTACAAAAACAAAGTCACCCTCTTCAAATTTTCACTCACTATGATGTTGATCAACCTTGTTGCTTCATGTTATTTTATGCCCTTTCCAAATTCTCTCTAAGACTAGAGAGTACCTCGTGTTGGTGCTAAATGTGATCTTCGATTTCTCTCACCTTTGGTTTGACCCTTAAGCTAGATATGAGTGATAGAGGATGATACCCATAAATTTCTAGAAATGGAGACATTTTGGAGGAGGTATGAAATGAAGTATTGTACCACCATTCTACAAGTGACAACCATTGAACCCAATGTTCTTGATTATTTGAAGTAAACAATCAAAGATATCCCTCTAAACTTTATTTAGCACCTTAGTTTACCCATATGATTGAGGATGATAAGATAAACTCTAGGTCAGATGGGTACCTAAGAAAGAGAAAAAATCAATCCAAAATTACTTGAAAATATTGGATCATAATCACTTACTATAATTTTGGGTGTGCTATGGAGCTTTTGAACTATCCATAAATAAGATGGCAACTGTACTAGCTATGAAAGGATGAGCCAGGGCACAAAAATGAGCATAATTAGTAATCCTATCCACCATGACCATGATGATTCTTTTCCCTTCTGATTTAGGTAAGCCCATGATGAACTCCATAGATACCTCTTCCCATCTCTTGCTAGGAATATACAAAGGTTGGAGGAGACCCAGTGTCTTAAAGTTCTTGTCCTTATTTTGTTGAGACACCAAACATTCTACCACAAGTTTTTGAACATCTCATTTCAAACCCTCCAAAAAGAAATATTTCTTAACTCTATGATAAGTTTTCAAGAATTTGGAATGGCCACCTAATGGAGAAGAATGGAGCTCTGAAATAATATGGTGTTTAAGTGTAGAGTTCTTACATAGATATAACCTATATTTGTACCACAATGTATCCCCCTTCCATGTAAATTGTTCTGATATGGATGGATCTTCCTGGAGATTCTAAATGAGAGTATGTGTTGTTGCATCTTTATGTCATTCTTCCCTTGCTTGATCTACCCAATCTTCCTTTAGTATAGAGATGGCACATAACAATGCTTCTTTGGACTCATCCCTCCTAGATAGATCATCAACAACCAAATTTTCCTTCCCTTTCTTATAAAAATCTCAAAGTCATACCCCAATAAATTAGTGACCCATTTTTGTTTTTCTTTTGAAGATAGTCGTTGCTCCAAGAAGTGTTTCAAACTATCATGATCAATTTTTACCTTAAAATGTCTACCCATCAAGTATGGTATCCATTGTTTGACTGCATGTAGTATTGCCATCATTTCCTTCTCATAGGTGGGCTTCAACAAATTATTTTATTTTAGCTATCAGATCTCAAATTCTATGGGATGTCCTTCTTGCATAAGTACTGCTCCAATCCCATTTCCTAAAGCATCACATTCAACTATGAAAGTCTTGGAGAAATCTGGAGTTTCCAAGACTAGAGTGGTGCACATTTCCACCTTCAACTTTTCAAATGCCCTAGAAGCTTCCTCATTCCACTGAAAGGAGTATTTATTCAATAATTTTTTATGTGGTTCTCCTATACTGCCATAGTTTTTTGCAAATATGTGATAATACCTTGTGAGACCTAAAATACCTTGTAATTTCTTGAGGGTTCTCGGGACTTCCCATTCCACCATGGCCTGGATCTTGTGAGGGTCCACCTTAACACCTTCATGAGAAACAATATGGCACAAGTATTCCACTTCCTATACCCCAAAAGAAAAATTTGAAGGCTTGGCATATAGTTGATGTTTCTTTAAGACTTCTAAGATTGTATTGACATGATGTAAATGTTTCTACCATGAGTTTCTCTAGATGAGGATATCATAAAAAAATACTAATACAAACTTCCCTGGGAACGGTCTAAATACTTAATTCATCAAACTCTGATATCTGGAGGGAGAATTGGTAAGACCAAAAGGCATCAATAGGAATTCATAATGCCCTTGATGAGTTTTGAAGGTTGTCTTATGAATATCTTCTTTCTTTACTCTAATTTGGTGATACCCAGAACACAGATCTAGTTTTGTAAAATAAATTGCACCATGCAACTCATCTAATAAATCATCAATGACAGGAATAGGAAACTTATATTTGATAGTGTACTTGTTGAGCTCTCGGTAGTTCTAAACACATGTGCCATCTTCCATACTTGTGGTGCACCATCAAATATGGAGCAGAATAAGCACTCTGACTATGATGAATTATACCCATTTCCAACATTTCCTCCACCTTCTTCTCGATCCAACTCTTTTTCACATATGGGTATCGATACGACCTGATATTGGGGGGTTAGCTTCCTAGAATAAACTGAATGGAATGATCATGATCTCTTTCAAGAAGCAATCCTCTAGGATCCTTAAAGACAACTGCATGTTGATTAATAACCTTCTGAATACCAGGATGCACTACCTTCATTGGCGGTTGAACTTCTATGGAGAACAATCATGCTACAAAACCTTCAGACCCTTTTTTAAGAATCTTCTGCATTTGGTGAGAACTCACCACCTGAGGATATTTATCCTGTAGTCCTCAAATTTCAAACCATTTACCCTCATAATGAAAGCACATGAACAATTCCTGAAAATTTATTTCTATGGTGTCCAAAGTTGTGAGCCACTGAACACCTAAGAAAATATCAAATCTGCCCTTGGGAATAGCAAAAATTTTAGATTCTAATGTGTAGTCACCCATCATAAGTTTGATTTTTTTGGAATTTATATGAACATTGGACTATGCCACCATCTACAATCATTACTTGAAATTTAGGAGTTGGGTAGATGAAATAATTTAGTCTTGCTGCCAGCTTATGATTGATGAAATTATGAGTGCTTCCCAAATCAATAAATATGTTACCTTATGCTTCTTAAGATAACCCATAACTTGAAGGGTTTGTGGAGTACTAATACCTAATAGAGCATGACATGAAATAGTGGGCTGGGGATCTCTAGATTCTTCCTCTAATTTTTCCACTTCCTCAGTTGATGTTTCCTCATATTATTCCTCATCACCTAAACCTTCAATGTAGAACAATTTTTTCTCAAAACATTTATGATTTGGTACATATTTTCTATCACAGTAAAAACATAACCCCTTGGGTATTTTTTCTTAATTTTTTTGAGGTATTAACTGAATTGGCCGAGGATATGATGGAGGTAAGGTGCTATGATCTTTTATGTTAGAGAAGGAGTGCCTTCTGCTGCAAATAAAATTTTCCTATGCCCTACATGCAATGATAATATAATTAGAAACCTTGAGTGGGTTAAACATGCACACCTCATGCTCAATGTGGTCCTTAAGAACCCTAAGAAATAGGTCATTCAAATTCTCTTTTGTAATATCCTCCACACACAAGGAAATATTTTGGAATTGATGGACATACTCCTTAACTGAACTTGTTTGTCGTAACTTTGCTAATTGGCTGAAGTAATTATCTGAAACACTAGAACTATAGTGTAATTGAATTTCTTCAGTGAAAATAGTCCATGTAACATTTAGACCATTCTTCTACCTTTGAGCACATAACCAATGATACCAAACAAATTGGTTTGGTTCTAGGTATAAGAAAGCCACAGTTACCTTTTTTCCTGTTGGGATCTGATGGAGATCAAATAAATTCTCCATTTGGGTAATCTAATTGAGTGGATCCTTTCCATCAAATTTACGCATTTCCACTTTTGGAATAATGCCCCACCATTGGTGAGGAGATCCACCTGAATGAGTAAAGGAGCTTCCATGATTGGAGTGATTTGGATCTTGTGTGACCATTGCTAGAGGAACCCATATGATTGGAATTGGGAGTTTTGTTTGAAATAACATGTAACAACTCCTACTTCATTACATGAAAATCCATCTGAAGTTCACTCCTAAGGCTACCTTTCAGATGAAGAAGCTCATTATTAAGGTCATCCTTACTCACCATATTATTTAACCTTTCCTGAAGTTGGATGACCATCTCAGATACTCCCAAATCAGAAGAATATAAATCCATATCTTACTTATTTGGGGTCATTCATGGATTTTCTTGAGATTTCCCTTAGCCTTAGGTAGATCTACTGGTCATGATCTAGGGTTTGGGACTTGGGGTAGATGAAATAGGAACAAATTTTAGGGTTTGGGATTTCACAAATTATTTTTCCTAATAGAGGAAATTATAAAAAATAAACCCTAGATAATTTTTGGAAAAGTTTCCAAAAATATAAGAAAATTGGAACAATTCCAAAAATTGCACAATATGAATCCAAATTATGAAAAAAAGTAAAACCGCTATAACCTTTGCAAAAAAATTAAAAAATGCTTGAAATTTGGAGAGGATATTACTTGACTAATTTCTCCACACGACAAAAAAAATTTCTACCAATCTTGAGATATAACCTAACCTTCACAATTAGGGTTTATCATCGTGGTGGCTGAGATCAGGCTCTGATACCACTTGTAATGAAATTACTTGTATAAATATGATTATCACCAGCAATATAACACCAAAGAACATAATATTGTAGATAAAATATCTCAATATGCAAGTATATTAGCTTAGCCACTTCGAGGGGGAAACCTCCAAACCATACAATAAGACTCAAATGCTCAATAAGATCCTCAACTACTACCTGTTAACCCCTATTTATACTATTCCTATGCTATGGCCATCACCAAGGCTGACCCACTAATGATAATGTAACATATATGAAAGAGATACATCATGATAAGAAGTTGTGATAGCCACAAGTCAACTATATACATCCAATGTAAGACATATGATTAAGGGTGTAACACCAGCCATGTATGAATCTACATAACCATGAAAAGTGGTGTTTGATCCACTGTATTTAGAAAACTAGGATCCCCATGGTCCCTCTCAAATAGAAGTATCCACTTTAGTTGCTTGCAAATGATCTTTAAATATGATCACAATAAATCTACTCATTTTTAATTACATGGGCAATATCAGGCCTAATATTACACCATGTGGATATACATCAAGACTGTTTCTGACCAAGTAAGGTATAACATCTGATTTCTATCCTAATCTCCATACACTATATCCTTTGATAACTTGAAATATCCTGCCAAAGGAGTCTCTATACAAGTTTAGCATCCATGTTAAACCTCTCAATACCTTCTTAATGTACTCTTCCTGAGATAAAAAAGCTTTGTTCCTTCCCAACCAAGATATCACATTACCAAGGATTTTTTGGCTCCCCACCAAATCCTTCATATCAAAGGATTCAACTTAGTTACTTCTTGAGTAATTTTATTTCCTGTATTTTTTTGAGCCTATCAACCAACATGTCATCTCACATACAGACAGGCATGGGATAATATAAAAACATCCTGCAAGTTTACTTTGTATACACATTTTTTAATGGTAAGAATGAAATTAATATAACCTTGCTCCATCTTGACAGGTATATTTCTTAGACCATTGACGTGGATCTTGTTTCAACCCTTATACAAGCTCTCTTCAAAATTCCACACCATCTCCTCTTTACCTTTCTAGATACTCCTAAACTAAGCTGGCATATATAGCCATCCTATTAATCACCATGGAGAAATGCAGTCCTTTACATCCTAACTATTTTGAAGTGTAAGTCTTTTGCTCAACTATTCCTAGAACATGTTCTAATAGAAGTCATAATAGACTATGAAGAAAAAATCTCATCAAAATCTAGGAAGACTGAATATCTTTTCTTTCCTCCTTCTGAAACACACTTTAAATCTGTACACCCACTTGTTACTAGCAATGATCTTTTAAGAATCAAATAGCTTCACCAACATCCCAATACGAGTTCTCCATGAGAAAAGTGATATAGCTCCTCATTCATGGCTTGCTCCCACTTTTTACTATCATCTACCTGGTGTAGCTTCATCAAATGTAGCTCTGATACAACTCTAACCTGGTGTCAGTGAGTAATAGATAATAAAGAGAAGGAGAAAAATATTTTTTTCTTTCTTATCCCTAGAGTTACCTCCTTTCATATAGGAGTTTGGGGTTCCTGTTTAGGTTCATAACTGATTCATGTTCACTTTCCCATCTAGAAGATTATCTAGTCACTCATATTATTTGAACACTGTATTCTTCACTATGGTTTGTAGGTTTCAACCATTGCTTATACATAACTTTCTCATTAAAGACACATCCCTAGATCAAATGATTTTATTTTTTTAATACTCCAACATTTGATATTCAAATATCACTACCATAACCAATAAAAAGTGGTATTTATTTTGATTTTGGCCTCTCAGCTTAAAACTTATCATCCTTGTCAATATGAACAAACATCTCACATTTGTTAAAGATCTAAGAAATGAGTAATAAATATGTGACTTACCAAGTAATTTTATCCTCCTCAGGTATGCCTGCCATCCATTTTTTGCAGCTTTTAAGGTTCCTCTATTTTTCAAGTACACATTGTGCTCACGGCTTCTAGGCCAAAAAGAAAGAGGTAAAATCCTCACATGTAAAAAACAATGCTCCTAATTTTACTATTCCATTATTCCCTTTTCATCCTTTCTGAAACCACCATTCTACTGCTAAAATAACAAACCATAAATTTTGCTATTCCATTCTTAGAACAATAATAATCAAAATAATTGCTGACAATACTCTAAATCCATTATCTGGACCTGAGACATTTTAGCTTAAGGCCTGTTTCATTCTCTACCAAGGCTTTCCATTTAACAAAAGTGTCAAATACATAGGGTTTTTCTAATACAATAAACCCAAACTTTCCTTGTTGCATCATCAATAAAAGTAACATAATAATTTGAACCCCCAAGAGATTATACCTATAGCGATGGCCAAACACATGAAAATGTACCAACTCTAACTTACTCTCTTTCTTATAGTCCAACCTTGAGAAACCTTACTCACTTCTATTTCCCATATACAAAGTTCAGTCACAGAAATCCAAACCTATTTCTGTAATACAACAAAAATATTCTTTATGATTTTATGCCCTTATGGCTCATATGACCAAGCCTATAGTGCCATAATGTTGGTATCTACATCTGAAGCCACAAGATTACAAATGGAGATTAGTTACTATCAGTGGTTAAATACAAGGTTCCAACCTATCTTACCTCTTTCCACCACAAGAGCACCCTTTTAACCTTCCAAGAGTATGTAAATATCACAGTACAAAATCCACTTCCCAAGTTCTCATCAATATCAAATTTTATCTTAATGGTGCAAATTAGGCACATGTCTGACATCCTTCAATAGCCATGTATTCCCATTCTTACATCTTAACCTGAACATTAAAATTTTCCAACTATGCTACAAGGCTCATCATCACCAAGAAAAACATGCCCAAAATTGTTAGAACATAATTCAACAAAATAATGCCTATATCATGGAGTAGCATGAAAAGAAGCCCCCTGAATATTAAAACCAAAGATTCAATGCCCATATTAAATGCAAAGAAAGAATTGAAAGCATCCTGAGATACATTACCCGTAGCCACATTTTCCTCCTTATTTTCTTCCTATTGTTTCTTCTTATCCAATGGTGAGCTCCCAAAAGTCCTTCTTTGCATGTGTCAGACTTTCCATAGTGCCAGCATACTATCTTACGTTTGGATTTTTACCTTGCCCGATCTTTTATTTTATACATGAGTTTCCTCTATTGTTTCTGTCTCCCTCTAGTTTCCATTGAAAGCATTCCCTGAAAGTAGAAGATTCACCAGAGATTTTTCTTCAAATTTCCTCACTTAGAATCACCCCTATAACATCCTCAAACTTCAACTTTGAGTTAGATGAACCTTTGAGTTATTACCGCACATTACTCAGGCTATTCCAACTTCAGGTAAAGAAGCACAAAATTAATAAAGCCCTAACTTCTTCATCAGTAATTCTATTGTAACCAAAGCTAGCATATTCACAACCATATTAAAATCATTTTAATGATCTGCTACTGAACCATTCTCAGACATCTTCATATTAAACAAATTTTTCATTAAAAATATGCTTATTAGAGGCATGGTTTTTTCATACAACTTACCTATTGCATCCATCAGTTCTTTTGTAGTATTTTCCTTTGAAACATTAAATAATACTGAAAATGCAAGACATAGCCATATCATTCCAGCATTGCCATTCAAAACTATCCAATAAATATCCATTCCACATCTATATATGCTCAAGGGTTTGTTCACCTTATGTTATAAGGATATAAATATCCTTCTGAAAAGGTAATCTTCCATCTGCATCTTCTTTTTTAGACTAAATATTCTCAAGTTGAATTTATCAACCCTTGATCTTCCATCATCTGAATAGCTCCCACTCAAGCTATTTATTTTAGTGAATTCAACACTTCATGCAAACCAAACCAGGCTCTGATACCAATTGTTAGGAAATAAGGGATAAAATATGTCAAGAATAATCCCACAGAATCCTCAATAGTAGAAACTAATATGCAGAAAATATTAAAGATCTCAAATAAAAGTGCAGCCAAAATTTGAACACAACAAGAGAGACAAGATTTAACGTGGTTCACCCAATTATGGGCTATGTCCACGAAGAAGATAATTTTGTTCTTTGTCACATCCTTTTACATAAAAGTAAAGTAGTCATCTCTTTTGTTGTTACAGTTCATAAGCTACATAGTAAACCTAAGATTATATTTATTGATCATGACCCTATATTTAATAACTAATTTTTGACTAATTTTTTTGCATGTTTGGGTACTTAACCAAATAATGGTATCAAATCCATGGGCAAAAACCGTGATCAGTAATTCAATGGGTAAAAAATCAATTTGAGGGGTATATTTGATTATTTACTCTAGATAAGTAGGAAAGATGGGTTTATTGGATACCAGATATAATATGGTGGTAAAATACTTCATTTCACACCTCATCCAAATGTCTGTAATTATGGCATTATATGGGTACTTTGCACCATCAATCACCTCCACCTTGGTGGTTAGGATGATGAGGGTGATTATAATTATCTCCATTTAATTTAATAATATTTAAATCCATGACTGGTTTTTAAATGTCACCTAGACCACACATGATAACATTCATATATTTGAATTATCACTACACAACTTTACTTTCTAATACTTGTATTGGAGTAGTAGGATGCTAATATAACCATCCTCCACAAATTTACAAACATCAAACCTTAGGGACATGATATGAGTCCTCATATTTAATCTCCAAAAATAATAGTTTGACATTACATCAAACAATGGTTCCTTATATTATATAAACCAATTAATCCTATACTTGTAATTTTTTTGCTTCAAGGATCCCATTTCAAGTGATCAAACTTCTCCAAAATAATAACATAATACCAATGTTTTGGAATCAAAATGGACTTGAGGGGGGGAATTAGTCCTTCAAAAATTAAACAATTTCATATTAACTTTCTTAAACCATTAAACCATTCAATATGATTAATGTGTGCATTAACAACCATACAATAAACACATCAACCATAAACAAGAGAATGAAGAAAACCATAACACAATATATATGGGAAACCCTCAAGGGGAAGAAAACCCACTAAATTTTTTATGATATTACACAAAAAAAAGACTCAAGTGAATATTACACATCACAAGAGATTTCTTTAGTGAGGCACCAACCCATAAGGAGCACCAACCCCTAAACCCTTGTTGATATTAACTCACAACAAGAATTGCATGAGATATGATTCATCACACAAGATTTTGATAATAATATACTGAAATATGTTGTACAACAACTTAAGCTGATGGTGATCACAAGATTCAACTTCAAAATCCTTCAAACCCTTGTTCAAACCCTCATTTTCACTTCTAACTCGCTTATCTCTTCACTTATTCTCTTGTCTTGGTCTCAAAAAATTACACACACTCTCAAACATTCCTCAACATATAGCACACTTTCTCATATCTCAAATCATGATTTCAAACTTGTTACACTCACACACATGGGTCAATTTTTCCCTCTGAAGAAACTAGTTCAAATTTGAACTCAAAACACTTGATTTTATATGGACTTCTCATCTCTCAAACAAAAATTATGTAGGTCCTTATAATTTTAACCAATAAAACTTTAAAAAATCCCAATACATTCATTAAAACATTCACATTGGACCCATATAGGTCAGCCATGCCCAAAACCACCAAACATGCACAAAACTAGCTCAAAACCCCATCACCTAGATGAGCTAAAACCACAAATGCCAAAACCATGATTATTCAAGCCCTAAAAAATTCATCACAAATGTGTAATATAACATAAAAACATTATCCATGGTCGTTAATTATATTGCACTAATGAAATAATTCATAACACAAGCCAAAAGACTCAGATCCTTCACAAAACAGTTATTTCCAAGGACCTTGTCTTCACCTTTGGGCCTCAAGACCACACAAGAACAACTCAAATATGGAATGTATACCACTAAATATAATCATGGAAATACATGTCTTGATAATGTATACACATCCATGTAATATTTTGCACATAGATGCTCATGAAACATCCAAATCAAGTGTATAAACACACAACTTACTTTCCTCTTCACCAAATCAAGCTTCCCAAAAACTAATTTTACAAACTCAACTAGTTTACACCTACTTTTTTCACTTTGGGAACAAGACCTCAAAATTCCTTCAATACATTGAAAAAATTCATCCCTCTTAACTAATACTCTTCAACTTTAATATAAATCATCAACTAATCCATCTCATGTCTCATTCACTTCATTCGTTCAGCCTGAGCAATCATGTCATGGAAAACCAACAATATTCTTCCTCATAAAATGACCTGGATGACCCATCAAAACTCATCATCAAGAGAAAAAAATTATACCATTATGAATACTATCTAAATCCTAATTTCCATAACATATTTATATTTCCTTCCAAATCCAAGTGGAAGGCCTTCAACCAAGTCCTATCTATTAAAAAGCTTGAAACTACCCCAAAACTGAATCCTTTTGACTAGTCTTCATAAATAGGGAACACTTTTCCATTTAGAAACAGCTCAACCATGAAAACTTAAAATAATGGACATCAATTAAAATCCCATGATAAAAACAAAATGTTCAATTTATTTTGAAACTCCTTTTATTTGGACAACCTTTCCCAAACTGAACTTCTTCATAAACTTGCATGTTTGAGTGGGGTCCACTCATCACCACATGCTATATCATACCTTTATGGAAACCTAGAGGATTCCTATACAACATAAAATCACCATAATATCACTAAAATAAATTATAGGAACTTAGTAATCAAATATCTCCTCCCGCTTTTGAGCTAGGGTTTCAAGCACACCAAAATTTGTTTACCTTCTTAACATTCGTTCATAAAAATGTGATGATTAAATGACCTCATTATTTTTTTGAAATTCTCTTTGCTTAATGCAAAAACATCCCTGAAATCCAAAAGGTCCCATGCAAAGAACACAATTCATGGTGAGCATCAGAAGGTGCAATTTGAGCTGGAAAACACCTTCTTCTTGACCCTGTTTCACCAAAAACAACATAACTTGCAAAATATTCTTCATAATGACTCCAAATTTTTATCACACCTCTAGGAAACACTTTTGCATCATCTTCAATCATCATGGTAGCTCAAATAGGTCTACATCTTCTCATCCCATCTCATTTGCATGACTAGCCCTTGGGGTTTTGCATGGTTTAGGCTAGGGTCAACTGAACCAACACTGTAAATCATCATGAAACCTCTCCAAAAGGTCCTAACAACCTTAATACATCATGTAATAACTCACCTACATGCATCTATGAGCTCACATGGCTCTACAACTCATCCTCATGCCTCCAAGCACCTAGACTGGTCTAGATGAGCACCTAAATTATGTCTTCAACCTATACCTGCACCCTAAAACTCATGTGAGTTCCTAAAAAACTCCCAAAACATTCTCTCCATGATTGATACCATGATCCTCAAGCCACCAAGAAAAAAAACCCACCATGATCCATTAGCTAGGCTAGCTAGGTCACCTGACTAGGCTTGCTAAACCAATCCAATCTCATTGAATCAACTCATACCATTGTTGCTTAGCTCCATGGCACCAGAAGTCCCCAGAAGGTTAGAAGGATTCTTTAAAAAATTACCTTGGGTGTTTGAAGAGCTAACTTAGCTCATCTCATATCAAATTAAACTATTTTGAATGGACTGAGCCATATTTTGTAAATACCGAGCTCATATAAATTACACGACCAAGATGATCATAACACCCACATTATGCACTGAGAAAGGGGTCGAGCTCATGAAGCAAACTGGACTACCTATGGTCGACCTTTCTCACACGGGAGAGAATCGAGTCCTTCAATGTACTCGTTGAACTATTAAGAAGGTGTACCGTGTTGTTCCTTTAAGCAAAGCATGTGGGAGGCTGAGAGGTTCAAGCTCCTGAAGAATATTGTTGTTAAAGGCAAACTACTCTAACAATGGAAAACTAGTCATTTAATAAGAAGCGGTGTAGATGCTTTCGAGCTCAACACCGAGCCATGACCTATATCAAGGATTCACCTATAGCATTGAGCATGAAGAATTGAAGAATCATGCATGGCTTAGACTATTCTGTAACAATGATTGGGGAAATGATCATGTAAGCTCATGACCAAGTTGCAAGCCAAATGGCACCGAGATGTGTTCAAATATTTATTTGTAAGAGACCGATTTTGTGAGTGTATACTGATGAATTAATGTATGTTTTCATACTATGAAGGTTTATAATGCTGGTAATGAACTAAGAATTTAGAATTTGTGAAAAGATGGCTAAGAATGACTTGATTCATGTTAGGTTTTGATGAAATATTGAGGTAAAGTGTTGTAAAAAGTGATTAAATAAAGGTACATGAAGGAAGGCATTTAAGTTGACCACAAAGTTTGGTTAGGGTTTTATATCAAGAAAAAGTAAAATCTCTTAGTTTAGGACAAATTTGACAAGGTTTCTTAAGCATTCTTAAGCAAAAATGAACATATAGATAATGAAATATTGAATGGGATCATTTAATGTTGTGGCATGCATGTATAGGTATGAAAATGCATTCTAGAGGTGAAGAATAATGGAAAAAGGAGATTAAATGAATATTTGGTAGAATTTTATATTAAAAAACAAGGCTTTCTTAAAGAAAGTGGATGAAAAACTTATTGTTGGGAGTGATTGATGCATTTATAGATGTTGGTGTAAAAAGGATAAAGTTTGAGGATGCTCATAAAAGATTAAAATGTAAGTTTTAAGTATTGAATCATTTATTTGTTCATGTTATGAAGAAAAATCTTAGTGACTATCTTGTAGATTGTGAAAAGGACTAGGATCATACCATTAAACTGACATATCTTCCATTTTATGTTGAGTTAAGATTTGAAATTTGGAGGGTAGGATAATGGGGTAAAAAAAATTTTAGATGTAGTTAGAGGTCTTGAAATGTTTCCAATAAAAATTTATGGATTTTTGAATGTTCGATGTCAACACATTCCTATAGTTTAAGAAAATTTTCTAAAATTTGAGTTTTGAGAGTTTTATTCAATATGAATACTATAAACTTGGTGATCAATAATACATTTATTTTCTCTATTTAGTTAACAGTGAGAACCTTGTTTGATGAATGAATGTTCTAAATGTTGAATTCATAAGGTGAGGATAGTTAAGGAGGTTTGAAAAGGTATTTTCATATGATTAAAACTTTTTAGAGTGTGGATTATATCAAGTGAAGGAGGTCTTATGGTTGGTATCTACAAAATTAAGAAAAACAATCAAGAAACCCTCTTGCAATAAAGAATGAGGTATGAAGAAAATTCAATAAGGTGCCTAACCAATGATGAAAAATTGTGATGAAAGGTATTATACGTGTGTATTGGAATCATAGAAAGGTCCCATAATAGTTTATAAATATGGAAAAGAGTATAAGCAAGGATACAAGCTATTTGGCAAAAGTGATATATGGTGAGAACTAAGACTTCTAAAAAATGGTGCATATTTGTGTTTTGGGTAAATTATGAGATCTAAGACCCTAGAAAGTTTGATTCGGAGGATATAAGATGTAAAAAAAACTACAGTCATTGATTTATAAGTGTAAGAAACCAAATAAGACATTAAAACCTTGTAAACCAGTTAAGAAGACCTAAAGATCTAGTTATGCTTAGTTGAGAAGGTAAAATAGGTGTTGGGTGAAAAATATGGTGATTTGGCCTTTGAAACTTACCAAGAAGTTGAAATGAGATAATGGGTATCAGAAAATGTCATCAGTATCTCATGGAATTTGGTATAATGTTATGGGAATCAAGGTTTGGTTGAAAACATAGCTACTAGAGAAGAGTTAATAGAAATGGTAAAGGAGGAATAAATTTTTTTTGGATTAGAGTTGGAACCTAAAAATTTGGGATAATCTTAAATTCCTTGCATTTTATCTAAAATTTTTGACATCAAGGTCTAGTTCATTGTGAAGTGTTCTGGACTACACGATTTGGAGTTCAAAAGGGATATAAGCTAGAGAAATTGGTCTTTAAAGTGAATGATGTAAAATGTTGTTTTAAATCTTCTTTATGGTGTTAAAAAAATTTGAATGATGATTTTGAGTAGGTGAAAGGTGTTAATATACATTGTTTTAGCTATAAGAGTTATTTATGTGTTTGTATGCATATTAGTCTTCTTGAAATTTTGAGCATGTTTTGATGATTTGAAATACTAACTTGTTGATATTGGCATGTTTTCGTTGATAAATTTAACCCTCTTCCATAAGGTGGTATCAAAGAAGGTTTATCAAGGGGAATAAGAATCTAATAAGACTTGGTGTAAGTGTGTATTGTTAAACTGACAAGTCAGCCCTCAAGAGGAGAAGAAGAAAGGAAATATGAAGACAAATAATAATAAGTAAGGACAAAAATTGGACAAAGAGATAGTTGAGTTAATAAGTGACTTACAAAGGATTAAATTCTTGGAGAGGTTGTGGTTACATGAAATAAATTAGGTATATGGTTGGTGGTTTAAGAGAAGAGTGAAGTGGCCTATATAGTCACTTGTCAAGAAAGGAAGAAAACAAATGATGAATGCCATGAGAAGTGAATGAATGTAAAGAGGGAAAGACCTATGAGGGATTGAAGAAAAGATATTTTCCAAGAGAGAAACATGAAAGAGAAGAAATGAAAATATTTCTCATTATGGAGAACATATTAAAAGTGAAGAAGAGTGGAAAAGAGAAAAGGTGCAAAAAGAAGCACTTAGTGAAAAAATAAAGAAAAAGAGAAAAGTTTCCAAGAAAGAGGCACTAATGGAGACATTTTGGTCTATAACTTTTCTATTTAATGTTTTGCTTAAGTGTATGTGTTTAGGTATGAGAAAATTCATGAAAAATATCAAGGACAAGGAATTGAACTTTTTAAGAAATGGAGCAAGAAGAGCATCCATTAGACAAATGAGTGTGATAGAAGAAGAGAGCAGGTTGTGGAAGTCTATAAATATGATATTAAATCCCTTCATCATATTAATGAAGAGTCAGAAGAAAATATAGAGTTTCATGATGCTTTGGAAAGCATTCTAGCAGAGGAAGACAAGAAATAAATAAAAAACAAGAATATTGCTATCAAAGAGGAAATGAAAAGAGACATGATCATACAATTGGCTTATAATCAGGTATGTAAAGGTTTGAATAATGATATTTCTATCATAAGTATACAAGGATAAATTTCAGATATACAGTTTGATGCAAACAAAAGTGAAGTTGGTTCTTTAAAATCTGAATTAACTCATGGGTATATAGTGCCAAAATGGCTAAAAAAATTAGTTGATTGTAAGAAAGATGCAAAACCCAAGCAAAGGCTAATGAGGCTACAAAATGAAATGGAGGAAAAGAGAAAATGAAAAGGAAAGAGAAGATTTCATAAGGAAACAAGACACAAGGTGAAAGTGATCAAATATGGAGGTATGGAAAGAAGTGTTTCAAATAATGACCAACTTGTGAATTCAAAAGGAAAGAATGAGATCAAAAGAATTTATCAGCCTAATATGATGAAAAATAAAGTGTGGAAGGTTAAAGGAATGAAAGAAGAATATGTTAGCAATGTCACTAAGCATGAAAAGAAGGAAGTTATCTAAAAAAGTAGGATACTTGAACAATAATAGATAATTGAGAAAACAAGAGACAAGATGAATACCTCATAGCCTTGTGAGTCCACTAAAAAAAGCTAAAAGTGATGAAGAAGAACTTAATAAGACAAAGGCCAGCTTAACAAGAACTTAAATAGATAATAATACAAGAGAAGTGGAAGGTAAGTAAGTTGTTTTGAATAATAATGCATGGAATAAATTCATTGAAAGTGATGATGATATAGTTATGAGAACTAATATGCAATATGGAGAGCACGTGGATGAAATCCAAGAGAGAGAGACTAGAAAACTAGAAAGAGGATGAAGATAAAGTGAGAAAAGAGAAAGTGACAACTGAGCCTAATGTTCTACTAGCACATGGATTTAAAGAATAAAAAGGACAATTAGGTCCCAAATTTGATGAGGAAAAGTGAGAAAATTAATGATCATCTATTATATAAAGAAATGAACGTTATTGAGGAACTATTCATGACATGTGTACGTTCAAATCAGTTGAAGGGTGTCATTGATAAGTATGAAGATGAAGTGAAAATGAAGGAAAACCCATTAGGAAATCTTGGATGATAAAAGAGTATAACAAGAATGAAGGCATAGTATAGTTGCAAGAACAAAAAAAGGAAGTTAAAATATGATGGAAAATATCAAGTACAACAAAGATAAGAGAGAGTGATCACACAAAGAGTGAATAATTCAAATGGTGGAAAAGAGAAGATAACATTGGGAAATGTTTGTCTCATTATTTTACATCTAATGTTGTTTCTAGTTGTGTTTTTTCCTATGTGACTCTAAAGGTGGACATGAAAGGTGGAAAAAGACAATAAAAAAATGAAAAGGTACAACTAAGATATAAAGAAAAAGAAAAAGAAGATGATAAAGAGAGCTTGAAGAAAACTAAAGACAAAGTGAGGAAATTCAAGACAAGAAGAACCATACAAGAAATATAAGAAGCAATGGAAATTGAAGATGGACTCAAAAAAATAAGAAAAAGATGCAATTAAAATAAGGAAAGAGATTGGAAGAAAATAAAGAAAATGGGAAATAGAATAGGAGTTCAAATCTTCTCACCTAAGGAGAATTATGCATGGGCATCAACCATGTATATAAGAAAGTTTTGGTTTGTAATGACATTTTGTTTTAGTAGGTATGGGGTCCTTTTAGGTGTCTTTGAATCCTTCTCATGGTCATATTCAAGTTCCATTCATGAGTGCGTATTAGCTATTTTGGAGTTTCCCTCTAAAATGAAGCATTTGAAAATTTCAATTGGAAACATAAGTCTTAAAAGGTGTAATGTAATAATGTAAAGGTACATGTTATGGTGTAAATAGGTCATGAAAGACCTCATATAATGTAATCAAGGATGTTTTTTATTCCATTAACATGAGTTACCATGTTGTGGTTAAGTCTAACATGGTTAGACTTAAGAAAATTAGTTGTTTTACCCACATTTTAGGTCTTAAAAAGGAGATATATTTGAATGGATGAGAAGATAGAAAGTTTTTAGAAGAGGGATTTAGAGGTCTGAGAATAGTGTGGAAGAAGCATCTGTAGAAGGCAATAACCTGTAAGATTGAGCATGGATAATTGAAGTAAAGAAATATGATTCTTATATGTATAGAGAGAATAAAAGCTTTGTGAATATGAATAAAGAATGGATCTTTTGATGAAATATTTATATTGTAAATGTATTATTATGAGTGTAGAATGATTTTTTGATGTATGGTTTCATCCTATGATAGGTTTCCTAATATTAGTAATGATCAATTAGTTCAGTATTTGTGAAAAATGGCTAAGAATGGATTGATTTGTGTTGGTTTTGTGATGAAATATTACGGTAAAGTGTTATTGAAAGTGATAAATAAAGGTACAGGTATATAACACATGTGAATGAAGGTCATTTAAGGTGAGCATGAAGTTTAGTTAGGGTTTTATCATGAAGCTGAATTGAAATCTCTCAGTTTAGGACAAATTTGACTAAGGATTTTCAAGTGCATTCTTAAGAAAAAAATGAACAATTAGATAATGAAATGTTGAATGAGATGATTTGAAGGTTGTGTCATGAATGTAAAAGTATGAAGATTCATTATAGAGGTGAATAATGATGGAAAAAATATATTAAATGAATATTTGGTAGTCTGTCCTATTGAAAAACAAGGTTTTATTAAAGAAAGTGGATGCAAAGCTTGTTGTTGGGAGTGATTGGTGCATTTCCAGGTGTTGGTATAAAAAGGAGAAAGTTAGAGGATGATCATATAGAGATTAAAAGGTAAGTTATAAGTATTGATTACCTTATTTGTTCAAGTTATGAAGAAAACTCTTAGTGGTTGTCTTGTAGATTATGAAAAGGACTAGGATTAGACTGGTAAAATGCACATATCTTCTGTTTTATTTTAAGTTAAGATTTGAAAATCGGATGGTAGGAGAATGGGTTAAAACCAAAATTTTCAGAGATTCTTAGAGGTCTTGAAATGTTTACAATAAAAATTTTTGTATTTTTGAATGCTCACTGCCAACACAATCCTAGATCTAGAGCCAAATTTCTAAAATTTGAGTTTTGAGAGTTTTATTAAATATGAATACTTGAAAATTGGTGAATAAAAAATGATAGGGTTAAGGATTGTGTGTGAAAAGTTTAAAGAGGAATGGAGTATATTTGATATGGTAAAAAATAATAATACAATTCTTTTCTTTGTTTAGTTAATAGTGAGAACCTTGTTTGATGAATGACTATTCTAAAAGTTGAATTCATAAGGTGAGGATAGTCAAGGATGTTTTAAAAATGTATTTTCATATGATTAATAATTTTTATAGTGTGGAGTTTATTAAGTGAAGGAGGTATTATGGTTAGTATCTACAAAAGTAAGAAAAGCAATCAAGAAACCCTCTTGTAACAAAGAATGAAGTATGAAGAAAATTCAATAAGGTGCCTAACCAATGATGAAGTGATAAAATGGTTGTATAGGTGTATTGTAATCCTAGAAAGGTCTTATAATAATTTATAAATATGGAAAAAAGTATAAGAAAGGAGACAAACTATTTGGCAAAAGTGATATATGGTGAAAAGCAAGATTTCTAGCAAATGGTGCATATTTGTGCTTTGGGTAAATTATGAGATCTAAGACCCTAGAATGGTTAAATTGGAGGATATAAGAGGTAATAAAATTATCTATAGTTATTAATAAGTGTAAGAAACCAAATAAGACATTGGAACCTTGTAAAATAGTTAAGAAGACCTAAAGACCTAGTCAGGGCTAGTTGAGAAGGTAAAAGAGGTGTTGGGTGAAAAATATGATGAGTTGACCTTTAACACGTACCAAGAAGTTGAAATGAGATAATGGGTATAAAAAAATGTGATCAATTTATAATTTAAGCTAGTATATTGTTCTAGGAATCAAGGTTTGGTTGAAAACATGGCTACTAGAGAATGGCAAATAGAAACAATAGAGGAATAAATTTCGTTTGGATTAGAGTTGGAACCTAAAAATTTGGCATAAGCTTAAAGGCCTTTAAGGGTATCCAAAAAGTTTGACAATGAGGTCTATTTCCTTTTGAAGTGTTTTGGACTACACAAGTTGTAGTTAAGAAGGGCTACAAGCTAGAGAAATAGGTCTTTAAGGTGAAGGATGTAAAATGACGTTTTGAATATTCTTGACGGTGTTAAACGTGTTTAAATGATGATTTTGAGCAGGTGAAAGGTGTTCATAGACCTTGTTTTAGTTATAAGAGGTATTTTTGTGTTTGTATGCATATTAGCCTTTTTGAACTTTTCAGCATGTTTTGATGGTTTGGAATACTAACTTGTTGAGATTGGTATGTTTTGGTTGAGAACTTGACCCCTCTTCCATCAAAAATAATTTTCTAGTCTCGTAATGGTTGACCAAATCTCACATCATGTCATAATAGATGTAATAGATAGATGCTCCTTCAATCAATAAATCAAGTATCACACACGTAGTCATTTTTACATCCTATAGATAAAAACATCATTACTGCTAGCATATGTGCTAAAACAATTAAAAACATCACTAATTTCATATAAATGCTATCCCAGAACATATGTTATAATATGTGTGGATGAAAAATGACTTTAGCACATGTACTACTCATATAGTAAATACACCATTTAAAAAACACATGCATGGATTAATTCAAAAGTGCATATGCAATTGCCATGAGTGAAAACACTATAAAACATTTTGGTAGTAGACTTATATCCACCCAAATTTTTGACCTCATTAATGACACTAATAAATGTAAAAATCAATTTTGAAATATCACTAACCACTGTCTCGTTGTATTTTAGTCATTTATACTCTCAAGCACACTCTCTGCATTGATGGTGGGTTATAATATGAGCCATGTTCTCTAACTCTCTCACACACAAATAAATATCACTTTTTATACATGTGTAGGGTGAAAATGACATTTTTTACCCCTCCTCCCCTACTATTTTTATCCCTCATTCCTTCATATTTTCACCCTTAGAGATAATTTCTCCACCTTTTGAGAGCCCATTATTGTTATTTTGTCACCGCATGGTATCTTGATGGGGATTCACCCTATTAAATAACTTTTTTCTTCTATTTTTGCAATAATTCATCTATTTTACTACTTTCTTTGAATGGGTGCCACTACTTGAGACCCTCCCAAAGAGGGGAAATAAGAACACCCTAGATATGCCTTGCTTAAATAGCTTACTAATCATTATCAAATCCTCTTAATCATACCCTCATTAATTAATTAGATTCACTTCTTCATATGAACATACCACAAAATTTCATAGGAATTTAATCCTAATAAATTGCTCATAATCCTAATTGATAATATATGAAGTCTACATCTCCATTATCATACACTCATCTAAATAAAAAAACATCCTGAATAGAAATATAATAAACCCTTTAAAATTAATAGACACACCTAATCTCATGCAATCTTTCTATTTTTAGAAACCTAGCTAAATTCGAAAACCCTATTGATGTAAAATCCTACCAAAGATGGATATTTATTCCAATTTATGAAAAAATACTTGCATCATCATCCTTCCTAAAATAACACTACCATATTCATGAATTTATTAATGTGATAATCCACATGTCTAAAAATAAAGTCTATATAATAAGGGAGGTTTACAAATTCACTTTTTTTATGCATTAATGGTTTATCTTATGTTTTATCTTGATGTCTTTTATTAAGTTATAGAATAATTTTTATAGTGTTAATTCCTATAAAAACACATTTTATTGAGGATCTGTAAATATATTTGAATGAATTTCTATATGTTGATGTGGATGTAGAGAATTTTGTGGGATCTACTTGTTTTTATTGAAAATTAGATTGACCTCAGTCATTGTACGCAAGTTAACACTATTGTTTTTTGTCATTTATGGAATATGTTATTTTATGTAGAATGTTATAAATAAGGACAAGTGCTAGAGTAATTCCATGTTCCCTACATGGAGATATATTTAAGTTTTCATATAAATTGGATTTTGAAGGCACAAATATTGTGGTTGAGTATGAATCTTTGTGGATTGGTCTAAATTTTACTTCTAAGTTTAGAATCAGGGACATTACTGTGAGTGGATACTTATATTTGGTTTTATAGTAGGCGAGGAAAGCATATGTTGAAAAGAATAAAAGGCTCTAATAATACAGAAATACTAGTTGGGATACATAGGAGATTTTCAATTGTTTTAACATTTTTCATGTTGAGTGGTCATTGGATGTTGTTACAAAACAATTTTTATTCATGTGGATCTTTATTATAATGAAGATACTACCAAATTTTATGTGTATGGCACTGAAATCTTGGTGAGACCATCTATGCCAAATAATTCCAATCATTGACAAGTATTTAAATATGACTATAAAATCATTACATTTATGAATGGTGTAACCGAGCTTAAGGGCCAACTTATTAATTTGGATCCTTTTTTGGAAAATCAAGAGGGTGGAGAAGTTATCTTGGGACAAGAGGTTATTCAGTTACATAAAAATAGGATCCCAAGAGTGTTGGCGACATTAAAAAGATATTTTGATGTTGTGGATAAAGTGGAGTAGTAAATTGTTTTGAAAATATAACATACTAAAGAAATAAATTTAGGTTCAAAAGTAACACCCAAGTATATTTTTTGTTGGTAAATGCATGGAGGATGAAATGAAAACTCTAATTAATATGTTTAAAAACTATATAAACTACCTATCTTGGTCCTTTGATGAATTAAAAGCATATAGAGATGATGCATTTCATCATTCCATCCCATTTTAGCCTAATGCAAATAATTTTAGACAAAAAAAGTATATTTTAATCTAACTTCGGAAACTAAAAGAGGGTTGAATTATCTAGTCAATATTATTTTCCTCATGGGTTAAAAATCTTGTTCTAGTGAGAATGAATAATAGAGATATTTGGTCATGCATGGAATCTAGAAATTTGAATAATATCTTAGATCACTAGGTTTATACGGTTATTAGATATGAGTTGATGTCAATGCTAGATGGTTTTTTAAGATACATTTGGGTTGTTGTTAGGGAATTAGAGAGATACGAGAAAATGTTTACCACACCTTGGGGCACTTATGTCTTTTTAAGGGTTCTTTTTTATCTCATTAATCCTATCACCGCGTTTTAGTGAGCCATGTATTATGCATTTTATAATCTTACTAATGAGATTATGGTAGCTTATAAGGATGAAATAATTGCATTCTCAATGCGAAGAAGAGAATTTGAGAAAGTTCCTATGAATTGTAGAGTTTTTGGGATCTCTGTCATTTCGAATAAGTAAACATTTGGTGCGGAAAGGAAAAAATTGTAGATACCCTAGATATTACTTTCTTAAATCAATTAAAAATTATTATCAAATCCTCTTAATCATTGTTATTTCATTACACCCCCATCTATTTGTTTTTTAGGTAATATTTTTTTTGCCCATAAGTATTTATTTAGTAACCTTATTTTATAATTGCTAGTGTTTGCACTAAATTGAGTTAAATATTTACTTAGTTAAAAATTAGACACTCACAATTTAAAAGTTTGGTACTCATACTTCCTATGTGTGAGGGATCACATTTGGACATTTCTTATTTCTCACAATCACATCTCAAAATATTCTTGTACTCGCACTTTGAAAGTCTATCACATTTCAATTTTTTTATTTTTTTTCTAACTTGAAGTTCAAATTTTTCTTTGCAGTTCAAAGATCGAGTGCTTTCAATTCTTAAGTGCAAGAAGTTTAAAGAGCTAGAGATTACACTTACAAATTGTGAGAATTTAAAAGAGTAATATCTTGCAGATCTGACTATTTAAAACTCACACTCCTAAGTGCGAGTAATTACACTTCTAGTCTCACACCTCACACTTCCAAGAGTGAGAAAAGTCCAATGTTAAATAAAATTAGAGACACATCAATAGCCAATAAGGGTGATCCAATCCCAGTATTACATGTGGCATCCTATATGTCGTATATGTGGCTTCCCAGATTCAAAAAGAGAAAAGCTAGTTGAAATTGATGGCTATGATTTAGCCTAACCTACATAGGTGTATGGATCATTTTCAAAAGGATAATTAATTTTAAAAAGTAATGTCCCCTGAGTGAAAAAACAATAGGTCATATATTTTGTGCCATTAATACATAACACACTAATTTAGATGAATGATTACCCAATTTATGAATATACTGCATTACTCAAGACATTTTATCCAAATATATAAGTTTTTGAGCCACCTATATAATCTAATTCCTCTAGCTTATTATCAACTAAGTTTATCTAGAATATTTACAAGTAATACTATAAGCTAATTATTGTTAACAATGGCGAGATAACCATGGCCATCAAATGTAGATGCATTCTTGTATTCTTATTTAGACACTAGGATACTAAGGGATACCATGTTTAATTCTATAGTACTCAATCATGAATTTCAAAACTATTCAAATACATTTTTAAACATTCAAAATAAATGCTTGATGTAAATACCATAGACAAAGTAGAAATGTCTGCCAACCAAGAACGAAGAGCTGTAGATCTTATGTCCTTAAAAAGGGATAGCCTTGATTGAATTGTAGCCAAACCTGAGGTATTCATGGACTCAAAAATACTCTCTTTCCTTCTCGTTCATATTACGGACAAGAATTGGGATCTATATTCCCAAACTGAAGAAAATAGGATAACCTTCCTTGCTGGTTATTCCTTCAAATCCTATTAAAAATTACTTGAGTACGACATTATCTAAGACTTGACTATCATTGAAACATGGATGGCCACACAAAAAATAAGGACTATTTTACAGAATTGAGTGACACACCCAATTGATAATATAGATGATCCAAACTTAACTGACATCCTTATTCAAAGATTCATATCTGGAGTCTTTCTAACATGGCTTTGATGAACAAAGTGTATGAGAATCCTTCCATCAAAAAGTTAGACGTATCATAGATCCCCTTACTTGCTATTATTATGGATGAAAATAAAATACCGTCTTTAGGACGAGTATCTACATTTAATTTGGTATCCTAAAGGGCCTCCTTTTTTTATCAAAATAAACCATAATTCATGGCCTCTTGCCTACTAGATATGGTCTATGGAGTCCTCAAATGTAATAAATTTTGTGACCCTTGACTACCCTCATGCCTTATGGAGGTAAATGAAGTGTATTCAGATATGTACTCCCATATATTTAGGGTCCATATTGAATACATATGTACTTATTTCTACCCCTCACTATACATGGAAATTTATAAAGCACCCATACATAGGGTCTCTCCAAGTTTACTAGAATCTATCATATGGATCGGAGCTATTTTATTTTATCCTAGATACACTATAATAATTCTTGATGGATTGATCAATCTATCATTGCAATTACTGTACTAATTTCCTAATAAATTGGATGAGCAAGATGTTACTTATCAAATATGTAATGAAATATTTGGTATATTTAAGGAAAAGAAACTCATAATCCACCCCCTTTGTCACTAATATTGGGATATAAGGATTTTAAAAGATGGCTTGATCTTAAAGTTACAACTTCCCACCACAACTCTTTCAACATGCCCTAGTACCCTATGAGGAAATATGATTCGAGAAAGAGAGTTGTAAATTATTTGGAATCATTCAAGGGGAAAGTTATTTTTTCATATGCCCACAAGTTTGATTTCAATGATTGGGTATGGATTGCTCAAATTATAGATGACAACCTCATCCAAGAGAACATGAAGACCATATGATAAATTCCTCCACATAGAGGATTAATTAGAAGGAAATTCACAAGGAGAGGGGAACCTAGCTATATGGAGCTAAAAAACCAACCTCAAGATAATAACTCTCCCACCTCTTCTCCAGGACCAATGGAAACAAGAAATATATGTAAGGTCCAAGAAGACATTTCAAAGCTAGTTGAAGGATTTTTTTTAGTGGTATATTATATGTCTTCTTCAGATGATGAGGCCACCTAGGAATATACCATTGGAAGAGTGGAAACTTAAACTATAGAGGATGTTTAACCATATAAGGTAACCCATGAAAACGTACCTAAACTATAGCCTAAAAAAGACAGGGTTGAGAAGGCCATGATCACCAAAATGGAACAACCATATTGGGTGGCTCAAGAGAAACCCCTAATCAACATAGAATTAAATTAATGGATGGAGACTTTAAGAAGGGTTAAAAAGGAGAAGTTATAACCAAAAATCCATTATATTACATGAAACATCCGAGGATATTTTATCCCTCATCAAAAATAAAAACCAAAGGGTTCCCAGGTGGCACAATATCAAGAGGACCTGGTTTCCTTCATTAAAGAAACAACACAAGTATAATTGGAAATGGTAGAAGTAATACATGATAGAAACAAGGAGCTTGAGATACAAGACAAGGGTACAGTGCCAGAAAACATCACCTCTGATTTGAAATAATCCTTTCTTAGTTTGCATAATGTGATTAAGGAGAGAATTGAGGCTAGGAAAAGGGGACAAGATTTATCCAAAAAAAAATGCATTCATTGACATGATGAACATCATGAATATAGTGATAAAAATCATGGATCATGCCATTAATGAAGGAATCTACCAAAATATTACCATAATCACAACGGAGAATATTGGTATATGTCAAACATATGTCAATTATACAAAGGAATCTCTAAAGGAGTGGGAAGATAAGATGAGTAGACTTAACCCATAGTTTTATGACATAGTCTAAAGGGGAATTCAAATATTTTTGGAGGAAAGTATCATTGGAGTCTTCAAGGAAAATCAAGAAGTAATACCTATGGAAGGATTCATCAAGTTTATCAATCAATTCATGACACATTTTCAGAGGAATATTAAAAAAGATAATAAATTAAAAGCAACCAAAGTCATTGAAATTATTTCTCAAGCATAAAATAATGTTTAGAAAATTGAAACCTTAAAGAAATTTATAGGAAATTGTGAATTTATGTATGAAATTTATGGGTATTTAAAATATAATTATGATTTCCTTGTGATCTTTAAATTGTGTCATTGTTATTTTAAACAAAAAAAACACTATGGTACTATACATTGGAATGATAAGATAGATGTGCATTAAAGAATTTTAGATGATTTATTCAAATTATGGCTTGATTACTTCAGTTTACTTTGAATCTTTGCATCAGTAAGATACCAATTTGAGTATTAAATAGATTTGATGTTCCTGGTAAATAAAAGGAAATCGTGTAACTTCTTGCTTACATGTCAGTGTCTTGAAACATAATTCTACAGTAGTTTCTTTTCTCTTTGTCTTGTCTCTATTTTTAGTTTTTCTTTTAAGCAACACCCCTTTTGATATATTATATTTAGGAATTCCTTGAAAGACAATTTTGGTGAAGAAGATGTAGGAAGTGTTGTTAGAAGGATTCAAAATCCAACAAATACTCTCCATGGATCTCACATATCAATGCCCTACATCTCATACACTGAGTCATCAAAGTGAATCTAAAATTATGAGGACATCAAAAGCTTTTGTTATCCTCCTTTAGAACTTAGTCTATAAATAAATCAACAATCATACCCTCATTAATTAATTAAATTCCCTTATTCACATGAACTTCCCACAAAATCCCATTGGAAATTAATCATAATTAATTTCTCCTAATCTTAATTGACAATATACTAATTATGCAGCTCTATTATCATACACTCATCCAAATTAAATAACTTCCTCAATAAAAAAATATATAATAAACCTTCTAAAAGTACAATGACACACCTAATATCGTGTAAGATTTCTAATTTTACAAACCTAGATATATTCAAAAGCCCTCTTGACTTAAAAGCCTACCAAAGATGAATATTGCTTCTAATCTAAGAAAAATACTTACATTATCATCCATCCTACAAGTACATTGGCCGATTCATGAAAAAATCAGTGTGAGAATATAAATATATATAAAATAAAGTCTACACAACAAGGGAAATTTACAAATTCAATTTTGTTTATGCATCAATGGTTTCTCTTATGTTTTACATTGATGTCTTTTCTTGAGTTATAAAATAGTTTTTACATGGTGTCAATTCCTATGTTAAATCTATGTTTTAATACAAGAAAAAACATTTTATTGACTATCTGTGAAGATATTTGAATGAATCACTATATGTTGTTGTGGATGTAGAGAATTTGGTAGGGAATACTTGTTTGATTGAAAACTAGATTGACCTCAGTAATTTCAGCAATTTATAAGGATTAAATATTGCAAAATTACATTTAAACATTATGAAATGTTTAAAATAATAAAAAATAATAAAATACACATAAGAAATGTAACACAGGATTTAACGTCGAAAACCCCGAAGGGTAAAAAACCACGATAGAAACATAGATTTCCATGAGGTGATAAAATTATTACAAGTCTAGTAATTTACCCTCCTTCACCCACTTCTATTCCTTTTACATTTTTTTTTCCATGAATTCCATTTCACTTGGCTCGGGGGTCTTATTTAAATGGTTCAAACATATGTGAATTCTCGTGAAACATCCCATAACATTAATTAAATTGATTTAATATAAATTAAATATTATAAACTAGAGTTTATATTAAATAAATACAAATATTATATATTTTTATTTAATTAATTATAAACTAAATTGTATAATCTTAAAAACACTTAAGAGGGGGAAAAACCTACTTAATATTAATGTTCTAACACTCCCTCTTAATATTAAGAGGGGTTTATATGTCAACATTACTTGTTTATACAACAAGATCTACAATATTTTAAACCATGGCGAGGGTTTAGGCTAGAATATCACATATGAAGGATTTATACACCTTCATCATGCTCAACTTTCCTTTTGGTATAAGAGGATTTGGAATTCATAAAACATAAGTGATGATTTAGGCTAAACATGATTTTTGAGAATACATCTCAATGTTTCTCATGAAAATCTATACAACTTCTCTAGGAACCTTTTATAATGTAAGGGCACCCTTTACAATATGATGCTACATTACTGGACTACATAGTAAAATTAAAGTGATAAGTTTGCTAAGATCATAAAAAATATCTTTTACAATGATTTAATTTGGAGCATAAGTATAGGGGTGAAGAAGAGAAACACATGAAAAGTTTTTAGGAGGTGGAATTTTCATGCACACTCCCCCTCAATGAAAGCTCTGAAAGGCCAAGTGTTGCAATAAACTTGTAAAACTTCATGGAAAACAAAGGCTTTGTAAATATATTTGCAACTTGATCTTTAGTAGGGAATTACTAGACATCTATATCATCATAGAGAACCTTCTCTTGGATGAAATGCATATGTATCTCTATATGCTTCATTATCTAATGCTACACTAGACTATTAACAAGAGAAATACAAATATGAGTATCACACTAAAGAGGATTACTTATTTTAACTTCTATGTGAATTTATTCCAACAACCACCTTAGCCACATGACTTCTTTCTCTTCTACCTCGATAGAAGAGATGGAGCCTGTTGTATTTTTTATTTGCTCTAAGTAATGACACTTGTACCAAACTGGAACACATATCCAGTTGTATATTATCTATCTATTACATAAGAAACATGGTCATAATCACAATATCCATACAAACATACATTTATCATAATAAACCTTTTATTGATTTCACTTTTAGCCATATATGAATCCTACATTAATAGGTTTTAAATCAAGCTGTATACCAACTTTAATGACAACATGTTTATAATCAACCATGTCATATTACCAGAATATTTTTTTTTTTGAAAAACCAACTTCAACATTTCAATATTTGAAAAAATAGATTATGACAAGGATAATATAGTAGGATAGATTCCTAAATATATTATAAATATTAGATGCAATCAGTATTGAATGTCTCTAATAAAAACAAAAATGCATCCCAAGTGTCATTTTGATGTGTATATAATATTATTGTTAGTAATGACACACTCATTTAGAGTTTAGAAATTTTTTATTAACATATATATCTTCATTATCTAATTCAAGCCTTTTAAATTTGTGATAAGATCAATTTTTTACGAAGGCTTTAAATTTAGATACCACATTTGATTTGTTTTTAATAAAGAGTGACAAAATCATGAAAGAATAATCATCAATAAAAGTAACATCATACACTAAAACATTTAGGGAAGGAACTTCTAAAGCTCCTATACAATCACTGTGGATAATTTTCAGAGGTTCATATGAGTTTAATTTATGATGACTGTGGAAGGGGTTTGCTGATTTCTTACCACGTAAGAATCCTTCAAACATTTCTCAGGCATGAGAGATAGGGGGTAGACTAACAACATGATTAAGCCAAAACATGTCATACATGTTCCTAAAGTGAACATGAGATAATATTTAATGCCACAACTGTAAATCACTCCTATTTTGAGTAGAACTATATGAAGTAGATGTAAAAACTTTAAATACATATAAACCATTATTTTGTATGCCTTCAGCAATAGTAATATCTAACTCATTTTTAATAAGCCATTATCTTTTAGTAAAATTACACAATAATTTTTTTGAGTTAGATATGAACATGAAAGAAAATTCATACTCAATTTAGGAACACAAAATATCATTTATAAAACCATTAAAAACTTTATATTTTCCTTGACTCTAAACATCGAGAATGAAATGATAACCTAAATAGCGTTGATCATTACATTATTTGATATCAGTCAAAATATCATATCTATAAGTTATGTGCCTAGATGAAAAACTATCTAATATATATTCATTTTCTTTGGAAGTGACTAATGCAACATATAAAGAAACTACATTAGGTTTTTTATTGTTATTTTGATTTGGTTTGTTCCCTTTCTAATTTTTGAAATTTGGCCTTTTTTTAACCATAAATTCTTCTTTTTTATGACCAAATTTACCACAATTGTGACATTTCCCATCAAAAATGACTCTTAAATTCCTTTATTTCTTATCTTTACTAGGGGTTGAAATTTTAATTTTTGATTCTTGTTAAACCTATAAAAGTTATTCTTAGGTTTTTGTGTGATAAGTTCCTAAGTGACAATCTCCTTTGAATCAAAGTATAACATGACATGCTATTTGTGAATTAGGAGAATGTATTGTAGGATAAAATGTGTCTAAACAACACACACTCTGTTCATCCGCTCAAGTAGTGTATCAAGGAAATGAATAAGAGACACACCAAGACTGACACACAAAAAATATAATTAAAGGGGGTACAGGAACAACTAATATCGCATACCCAAAGGGAAGAAACCCTTAGACTAGAACAACAAAAGGTTTCCAAGGACTTAGGTTGGAAAAGAGTAAGGAACCCTATCGAGGTATCAACACTATGGGGGCAATGAAAGATAAAATAAGCATGTAAAATCTATGCTAACCAAATTAAATAATGTAACATGAAATAAATAATTGAAATAAAATATGCTAACCTAACAAGTGCATAAAACTTGTTGCTCTATGGGGAATAAGGCTAGCCAGGGATTGTAATATTCTGAATATTATAATTGAGGGTGATTCTCTGAACATCATCAATCTCTTAAACAAAAAGCAACACCCTAGCTCTGGAAGGAATTTGCAAAGGGAAGGGATATTGCGCAGGTTTTCAAATTGCAAGGGTTTGAGCAAAAGATAGCATGGAAGCAATGCGAAAAATGCAAAGGGGAATGCTCGTTATATAGCCGTTTGAGGAGCGGAAAGAATTTAATGCGCATTGAATACACAACCACTAATTTGAAAAAGCATACTGATATATGGCCGGTTCGGGCGAAGAGTTTTGAAAATGTTAAAATCATTCACACCTATCGGGAAGGCAATAGGGTCGCAGATGGTTTGGAAAACTTTGGAGTTACCAATACTTTTCAAACTTGGCTAAGGGGGGACGTTCTGCCCATTCAAGTTAATAAAGACATAATCAATGATCTACATGGCAGAGAAAATCATTACTAACGTCTGTAATGTTGATGCTAATGAGCGGATTCTTAAGTACAGAATGATGAAATCATATAAGATTTGTGTGATTGATGAGATTTGTGTGAATTGGATAGCCATCATTTCTTGTCATAGGGGGTAGAACAACTAATATCGCCAAGAAGCGGGTCACTAATTACAAAGTATGGTCTAATAATTACATCTTCTTTCATGGAAGGGAAAGATTCAAAAACAAAGTTAAATCTACTATGCACAGTGCTAACATCTTTACCATTGAGAGTAGAATCATTGGAAAAATGGGGGGTTCGCCATGCAAAACAGAGCCCACCTACAATCCAGCGTGGAAAGAGGATACTGTGCTCTGGAACTACCTTCAAATTGGGGGTCTAGAGAATTTGATAGAAAATTCAAGGTTTTGATGAAGATATTTCTATTAAATTTACACAGGGATGGAATAATCAGGTTGTTAAATACAAAAACATGGAGGTTGAGATCACGGAGGAGCTCATCACCCAGATCATGGGACTCAGTCTTGATGGCACTAAATTCTTCAATAAGAAGGTAGACAGGGAGGTGGAGACAAAGAAATTCTTGGGCGATGGGGAGAATCTTGAGTTTGTTATAGCCAGCATCAAGTTGGCTTCGATTCTTGAGCCTTTTGCTGAGCTTTCCAGGATGGTTGTTAGGTATGTAACTCTTGAAGGGAGATTTGTTACTATACCTCAAAATCATTTGATATTTCTTAACCACTTTCGTAGAAATATAATCATCAGCTTCCCTCACTACTTGATAAACTCGCTGGAGAAATTCGTTAGGGAAGTGCAGAGCCATTCTAGGGCAGTCCCTCTACATCAAGGGCTAATTCTGCTTATCCATCATCACTACTCAAACTGTCCCCGCGTGAATCCTGCTCCACCCTCTTCCTTCATTCCTCCACCTGCTCACACCGCCTTCATTCCCCCTGCTCGAAAGGAAGATTGAAACTACTGAATCTAGCAAGAAAAGAAAGAGCATGAATACTAAGATCCCTACTTCCCAGAGGGTTCTTAGAAGTCACAAAGACCTTACGCTTGTTAAGAACCTCCTGCACATCAGCCAATTGATGGAGGAGCCTAAGGAGGAGGATTTGATGGTCAGAGTGGACAGGATGGAAAAGGAAATACAAGAGCTTAAAAGGGTTATAAAAAATATGGAAAAAGCTAAGGGAAAAGGATTACTACAAAATGATGATGAGGAGGGGGTTATTGCTGAATTATTCAAGAAGTTACAGTCTTTGGATTGTAGAATGGGAAATACAAAAATTCATAATGACTGCATCCTATCTTCTCTTAAAAGTATTTATAATTTCATCAAACATGTTCATAGTGTATGCAGCCTAAGTGGGATTAATGAAGACATTTGGGGCCCCAAAGATAAAATGGATATGGAAATTTCTCAGGCAGATCTGAAAGACTCTTCTCAGGCCACATCCATTACTTTCTTTGTCTCGCTACAAGCGATTAAAACCAAGATTGACAGGGCTATCAAGTAACGTGGTGTTGTGCTGCTGTTTACTGGCTGCAAAGTTGTTGATGACTGGTGGATCTGGAGCTATTTTTTGGTGGAGATATTCTATGATAGATATCTATTTTTTGCTTTTTGATCTCTCCTACTATTTTTTGGATCATTATATGTTTGGATCCTTTCTTGTAATTTGTTGTTTTATCTAGCTGATGAGCCCTCTGAGGTTAGTTTTTTTTCCCTTCTCTGGGTTGTTTCTCTCACTTCTGATATCTGGCTTTTGAGCCCTTTTGTATACAGGGTATAGTCCCTTCAAAACTATTTGCCCTTAATAAACAACAGGTTAGAGCACTTATCTGTTGTGGGGTGGTCATTGATTCATCTATCTCCCAAACTACCATACTCTAAGAGATATTAGAATTCAGGTGGAGAAGGGGAAAAAGTTTAGTCCTAGCTCACTATAGGTGACCCAAGAGTCTAAGAAAACCAATCCAACTAAGAAGAATATCCAAGCCAAGAGTCAAGATGCAATAAATCCAAGAGATGAGTGAGAAGATGCAAGTTGGTGCAAGAGAGAAAAGCTAATGGTGAGTTCCTTTGAAATTTTGTGATGATCGATAAGTGGTAAGGGTGTAATTTAGGTATTTATACTGATGCCATCGCCTGTGGGTGAAGGCATCGGCCACATATTAGAAATAACACTGACATAATTTCCCACGGGTGATGGCGCTAGTCAGGGAGGGAAATGTAAAAATGTGTGTGAAATGTCTCATGAGTAACAAAGATAATGCAAGACAATAAATGTGGTCATGAGAAAGTGAGGTGTTGGAAGAATGGAGGAAAATAAGAAGGTAAGAGCAAATAAATAAGAACATGAATGAGACCAAAACCTACTTTATCTCCATGTATAGTCCCTAACCCAATGGTTACATGAATAACCATACCCCTATCCCAGAATGAGTCCCTTAAGGAACCGTTCCTAGAAATTATGCATTAGCGACCTCTAACCTAGAAGATAAATTGTTAGTAACATGTATGAAAATAGAAAGCGTAGAAAAATAGGTGTATACAAATGCCCCAATCGTTGATTACTGCATGTCACAATAGCGAAACATGGGGCAGTTAGTAGAAAGAATGATACATAACACCTATATCAAAAATTAAATGTTTAAAGTAAAGAAAGGACTAGCTAAAATGGAATATACCCACCAATGCATACCTGATAGTCTTGGTCGTCTTGCCACATATGGGCACAATCCATACTGTTGGAACCCTGGCGAATAAAAACTAAAATAAAACACTAGAAGATAATTACTAAAATAAGACATAAATCACCTATATAGGGGCCCATGGGATGGATGTTGAGATTCATAAATTGGAGATATAGGGTTGAAAAACATGATTTTGGCCAAGGAGTGGAATAGGGCATGTAATATGTCAAAAAAATGGGAAAAGATCATGATCTTGATGTAAATGATGGCGGATTTTTTGGAGATTGGGAGATAAAATGATGATTATTTAAAGATTATGGACCATCGTGGTGAAATTTGAACAGAAAGATTAGGTTTATATAGAATTTTTGATTTTATAGATAGAGAGGTGGGGCAACTCATGACCCATCAGAGATTATTGCATTGGAGAGTTCAAATGAGGGATTTGATGGAGGACCCATTGGCATAGACTCATAGGTGGGTGATAAAGTCTTGGTCCTAGCACCGGTAGGATTAGAGACAATTTTTAAGAGAAGCCATGGATGAGAAAGTAAGATGTGACAACTAGGAGGTGGTTACCTAATGTCGTTAGGGATGTAGATGGCCCTACAAATGTGAGATAAGCCTAGGAACCTCCGTAAAGGAGATGTGATTTTGGTGCCCCAAGATAGGTGGGAAAAATATGTTGGATGGAGATCTCATTGATATGATGAGGATGAGGTAGTATTGGGAAGCCATGAAGATGGTGAGAACATTGTTAAGAAATACTAAAAGATATGTATGAATGTGATGATTTTATTTAGGAATGTATATGATTATATTCAATGATTATGTCATGAGACTGATATTAATTAATTATTTTTTGGTTTTGTAGGGAGGACGATAGAAGAATGGCACTCCTTGATAGAGAGTGCACACTATGAAATCCTTTGACCTAGTATTGGATGTTCAAGATACTCGACTCATGGAAAACCCCACAATGCCATTAGCTGATGAGTTAGTGGGAACATTTTGGTTAGTTGGGGAGGATTCTCGGACACTGTAGATATGGAGGGATGTAAGGATTGGAAGACACCGACAACATAGATGTGATGTTATGGAGCTTATTGTAGGCATAAGATGCCTTAGTTCAGGAGTAGGAAACATGCCCTTTCAGATGTTAGGAGAGTTGCTATAGAGAGGATCATGAGGCTAGAGGTACAGCTGCAAGAGCACAGGAGAGGCCTTTGGAGCCCATCTAGGGTGGAGTCTCTAGCTCGCACAACCTGAGTATCCAGCATAGAACCTTTGGCATAAATCATCCAGACCCCCTCGAGGGGGTGAGGATGCTTGAGCCACCTAGATATTGATGATGTACTATGATGGATCATGATTGTATTTTTGTCGATGTATCAAACTGATTCGGTATATATATATATTATTTTTCTCATGAAGATTTTGATGATGTTATTGTTGTTGATTTTGATGCTTTACTTATCACTTTCCTTTCTTTTCTCATGCATGTATGTGGTAATACTCATGATACTTAGGAAGAATGATAATGATATTTAGGCAAGAAATCTGGTATGAAGGAAGATAAATCCAAGCAAGGTCAAATACCTAAGCAAGGATGCACAAGACCACATGATTCACTAGGAAAGGCCAGGGTGAATCGAGCCAAAATAGGTGGAATCAAGACCAAAACATTCCAATGGTAGGAGATGTCAGGGAAAAAGAGAGGTGATGATAAACCCAAGTGGGGCGAAGAGCCCAAGAAAGGATAAGAGAGTTTGAAGATGTGTGTAAAACCCAAGGGGGGCCGAGAGCCCAAGCGGAGGCGAGAGCTCAGACCAAAGATGAAATCAAGGTGCTTCTAAAGGAGATGCTTAGCCATGAGGGGTGAATCAATGTAGAGTATCAGTGATGATATCATCAACTTGGTTCAAAATGTGACTTTGAGCATGAGTCATGAGGTCCTCAATAACATGTTGTGTAATAGCTACCTGTTGATGGACTTCAGACCATGTGGAAAACAAAGTGTCATCTATTTGGTCCTCTAACTGAGTGAGGATGCCACACCAAATATCATTAAGAGTGGGATCAGGCTCAGGGCAAGGTGGAGGCCCATATGTAGGTTGTGGTCTAGATGGTCTAGGGGAAGGTGGGTGGCTCCAAGAGGAGTCAACTCTATGCTTGTTTCCATGTGAAGAGGACTCAAGAACCGGGCACCTACTATGCATGACCCGACAATTTCTGTCAGTATGTGAGCAGTAGCCATGGTGTGAACAATATAATGGGGATAAGGTAGAAGGCCATGTAGCCTTTCAAGATTGATCTCTTCTAACCTCAGCTTCAAGTTTTTTCATGTGTCATCTATAAGCTCTATAGTCAGATACATCATGCCCCAGAGCCTCATGTCATGTACAATATGGTTCTACCCCTAAAGGCCAAGGATCTATGAGGGTGAGAGGAAAGGGAGGATGTGAGTGACTGATATGGGTTAGCATGGATGATGTTAGTGGATCTCAAACTTCATCATCCATGAGGTCATTGACTTCATAGTCAAATCCTATTATACACTCCCTTTCCTCTATATGAGGAGGTATCCAATGTAATCTATTAATGGTGGATCATGAGGGGAGGGGGTGAGGCTAGACAAAGCTGGTCTGAGGCTCAGGAACCAGTCTGCTAGGAAGAGGCTCAACCAAATGTGAAGAGTCTTCTTGTACAAGAATGACATTCACATCATGAGTGAGTGTGCTTTGGAGGGTGCTTTGGTAATGTTAGACTTCTTTATCCCAAATTTGGGCATAACTAGCCAAATGGGGATCATCCAAAGCATAACCATCATCATAGTCAGGAGTAGTGGTGTCTATTATGCAAGAATCAACTATGGTTTCTAGTTGAACCTTTTGTTTTGGTGAAGGTTGAGGTGTACGTGAAATGGTAATGGGGATAGATGGATCCTTCTTGTGAGGTCACAAGTTAGGAGGTAGTTGAGATATGACAAGATCTGGTAGATCAGAGGTATTAATCCTAATAGTAATCTCATCAGGATCATCATCATTAGAATCCAAGATATTGGGAGGCATGCACTGACCAATTCTGAATGACCCGCATTGCCACGAAGAGACTCAATAGGATAGTTAAAGCATTGATATTCATGGAATGGGATAGGAGATAGTTCTTGAAGGGTTGGGAATTTATAAGTCCCCTTTTGTTGTAGAGTGTCATAATTCCAAGGATTTGGATCACCTTGAATTTTATAGATTTCCCCTTGATGTGCAAACTTGACACATTGATATGCAGAAGAGGCAACCACACGCATACGGTGGGTCCAAGGTTGACCTAAGAGGATATTATAAGATAGGGGGAAGTTAAATACCATGACTTTTACACATATAGTCCTAAGAGGAATAGTGATAGGAAGCCAAATGTAACCCATGGGAGGAATCTACCAATGATCATACCCCTGACAAGTAGTACATGTGGTTTTGAGGTTGTCAATTGAGTAACCAAGGGATTTGATGAAGTCTAAAGAGGCCACACAAGTGTCGAAACCTTCATCAATGAGGGCACACTTGACTGTGTTTTGACCAATTTGTACAGAGATAAAAAGTGGAGGATCTTCTTCCCGAAGCAAGAGCTTGTTGGGAATCATAGCACCTATGGGGAAATAGATGCAAGTTTGAACATCAGTGGTATGATCCATACAAATGGAAAGTTCCTCACATTAATGAAGGATGCTTTCTTCCAAACCGTGTAAATGTAGGAGACTGCCCCAAAGTAGGAGGGAAAGGGATGTTCATGTCAAACAGTGTAGTCATAAGAAGCTTATGATGGTGAGGTGATGTGCACATGAGTTCTAAAAAGGGAATTGGACCAAGAATTTGAGACAACGCTTCCAAAGGATCCCACTCATCATGATTGGACTGAGAAATAGGCTGAGAGTGTTGAGGATCCTCATAAATAGGTTCAGAAGGAGGAGTGATTAAAGACACTTCAGAAATTGTCTTTTGTTTATGCTCGATGCCATCAGCCTAACCAAAGGTATTTATGATTGGAGAAGTAGTTTCAGATACCTTCAACCCTATAGCAGTTTTGTCACAGGGGCCGATGGCATCTGTAGAAGATGGAATTTTATCTTTGGGAGTTTGATTTTGAAAACACAAGGGTAAATGACTCTGTGAGTTTGAGGCTGAAATGATGGAGGGTATTCAGGTTCTATATATGCTATAACACACCTCACATCATTTATGGCTACTGTGTTCTCAGGAGGATAATCAGGATCAACCACATTTGTTGTGGCACTCTCTGGTTTCTTAGAGCTTTCACCGACACTATGGTTAGGCATAAGGTAGAAGAAAACTTTAAGATCTTCATTAGCTTGATTGATGGCATTATGACATCCTTTTGCCTTTGAGCATCATGAACGTTGACCTTTTTAGTCAAACGCTCTCAAGTGATGGCATCATGGTTGAATTGAGGGCATGAGAAGAATGTGATCACAGTCATGTGAAGGGCATGAAAATTTTCATGAGAATGGCCCCAATTAGCATGCCACCAACAAAACTTGTTCTCATCATGCCATTGAGGGATAGGTCAAGAAGGATCAAGGATATGACTAAATGGTTTAGGCATGCATCATCTCAACTCATCCTTGGTCAATGGTTGATAATAAGTAGGTTGGTTTTTACTATTATTAGCTTTTGGATCAATATTAAAGACATTCCTATTTGAAGAATCCATAAGAGGAAGGGTATCTGAGACCCCATCATCTGTGGCATTCTTGTTCTTTGATTTTTGGAGGATTTGTATTTGTTTAGTTGCTTGAGTCTTAGGAGGAGCCTTCTCAAATTCCCTCATGAGGTAATCTTGTCTTTTAGCTTGTTCAAAAGCTTCATCTAGGGAAGTAGGAGAAAAATACCTAACCTTATATTGAAGGCGAGGTTCTAGGGCTCGAAGGAAGAGTTGGAATAAGCTATCATTTGGCATATTATGTTCTTCTTTAGTAGATAGGGTTTTCCAACATTTAATGAATGCTTGAGCTGATTCATTCTCATGTTGTTGATAGTTAATGAAAGCATTGATGTTATTTTTAGGTAAATCATGATATTGAAATTCATTAACTAGGGTTATTACTAGAGATTCTAGCTCCACTATGGAGTTAGGGGGTAAAGTGTGATACCAGTCCAAGGCATCCCCAGTAAGAGTCTTAGCTAAAATTTTAGTGGCATCATAAGAGTTGACTTTGATCCATTCTTTATAAATATTTCCAAAGGATTTAATGTGTAAAGTGGGATCAGTTGATCCATCATATGAAATAGAAGGGGAAATGCCTCCAATATCCATGCTAGCAATGTAGGGTGCTAGAGGCTCTTGTTGGACTACCTGCAAGACCTTTTTGTGAATGGGAGGTTGGGAAATAGGTGCCCCATTAGGTCCATTAGGTAAGGGAGGGGGAATTGCACCCCCTAAGCCCAGGTTAGGATGGTTAACCATTTGAACCATGTTGGTTTGCATTTGAAGGAGTTGGGTCATAGTGGCGGTTTGTTGCTAACTCATTTTGTCTATAAGTTGGAGGATAAGATTAGTGGGATCATAGCTAGAGAAATTTTCATATGAGCCTTCCATAGTAGTCTTCCCACTATCCACCCTATTGTCAAGTTACTCAGATACAAATTCAAGAAGATGATTATGAATTACTGACTCAGGTTCCCCCTTGTATTGAGGAAACTTATCAAGGAATTTTTGAATCTCAGGTGGAAGATCAGAGGTGTCTTCAATCTGAATCTCTTCCTCTTCATCACCTAAGACATTATTGTTGCAGGTGTTATACTTTTCCTATTAGCTCCTATCACAAAAAAATCTAAGTAGAAAGGAAAACTAGGATTCTTGGATTTTAGTTTTGAAAATGACTGTTCACCAGAGTTGGAGAGCCCCAAGCCAAGATACTCCATGATGGAGTGTTGATCTGACCTAGAAGAAGCTCAGAAAAATAGGCTACCGACACAATCAACCCTGTAAAAAGGGTTTCACAGGGGCCAAAGGTGTTTGTGATGAAGTTTGGATAGAACAGACAAGATCGGCCTTGTACATAAATTGACACACAAGGGCTGATGGCGTCTGGGAAAATTGATTTTTAAGGGTTTTTTTGAATTTTAAGGGTTGAAACAAGACAAAAATGAAAAATGGGTGCTTTTAATGAGTTGTGCTCGATCAAAAGGTACAAAATAAGATTCACATTGGTTCACCAAGGATGTATGGTGGAAAAAAAATGTGTCTAGACACCATGCACTCTTATCATCCATTCAACTAGGGTATCAAGGCAACGAGTAAGGGACACACCAAGACCAACACACAACAGATAGAATTAAAGGGGGTACAAGGACCACTAAGATCACATACCCAAAGGGAAGTAACCCTTACACTAGGACAACCTAAGGTTTCCAAGGCCCTAGGTCGAAGAAGAGGAAGGAACCCTATTGAGGTATCAACACTATGGGGGTAATGAAAGATAAAATAAACATGCAAAGTCTATGCTAACCAAAGTAAAGCATGTAACATGAAATAAAGAACTGAAATACAATATGCTAACCTAACATGTGCATAAAATACTAAGCTAACATAAAGTAAATAGAAATGTAGGAGACTACTCTATATAAAAATGACAAGTTGGGTTAGAGAACTTACCTGTTGAGGGGTGGTCGTTGATGCATCTATCTCCCAAAGGACCATACACCAAGAGATAACAGATTTTGGGTGGAGAAGGGGAAACAATCCAGTCCTAGCTCACTATAGGTGACCCAAAAGTGCAAGAAAACCAATCCAATCAAGAAGAATCTCCAAGCCAAGAGTCAAGATGCAAGAAATCCAAGAGCTGAGCGAGTAGATGCAAGTTGGCGCAAGAGAGAAAAGCTAATGGTGAGTTCCTTTTGATCTAATTTGATGATGATGGTGTGAAAATGAGATTTGGGGTATTTATACCAACACCATCACCCACGGGCGAAGGCATCAACCAGGGATTTGAAATAATGCCAATGCAATCACCCATGAGTGATGGCATCAGCTAGGGAGGGAAATGAAAGAGGTGTGTGCAATGTGTCATGAGAAACAAAGATAATGCAAGAAAAAATAAATGTGGTCATGAGCAAGTAAGGTGTCAGAAGAATGTGGAGGAAAATAAGAAGGTAAGAGCAAAAAAGAAGAACATGAATAGGACCAAAAGCTACTCTCTCTCCATGTATCATCCCTAACCCAATGGTTACATGAATAACCATACCCCTATCTCGGAATGAGCCCCTTAAGGTCTCCCTTCATGGGATTTGTCATTAACTCAAGAATCAATTTTATAATTTTTTATAGACAACCTACCTTCGTGCATTGATTTTAACAATGTACAAGCTTCACTCGGACTTTCCTTGTTTCTAATGTGCAATAGAAATTCATCTTCCACACTTCATAGTATGATAGAAATTGATTCTTGCACTTTCTATTGAAATGTAGAAACATTGTCTATTATCACTTGTATACCGGTTAAATCCTTTGTACCATTCATGACACTCCAAAGATTACGCTCCATGAATTATTCCTTCAACCATATCTTCTAGATGGTCTAGTTTGCCTCATTCAACATCCGTGTCTCGTCAATACTGAAATTATTAGAACCTATTTTGAATATTTATAAATCAAATCAAGAGGAAAAAAATAATATCATTACAATAATTGAATATTCATATCCTTATTCTGTACTTTTCGATAAAAATAGGTTTTACAGAGGCAAAAAACTGCAAAAGTTTTAGGAATAATTCCACTATCATACCAAATTTTGGAGATTTTCCCCTCTTCATGCAATTAACATGTCACCTATTTCTTATAACACAAAAATGACATATTGTCAATTAATTTTACAATAAATTAAACAAACTTTTTGAAATTTGAACAATTACAATAATTCTTAAATTATAGAGGAACAACTACAAAAATGTCTTTGTAAATAATTTGATAATTATTTAACTATTTATTAATTAAATCCATAATATGTAAAACCATAATTAGTCTAATTATCACACATTATAAGGATATAATTAAATTTAGTTTCTAGATCGTTTTTAAAAATACTTGTTATAAAAACTTAATATAGGAAAAGAACGGGGTTTGAACCCTTGACTCCTTTAACCAAAGTTCTTATGAAAATCTCATAGACCATTTAACCTAAGCAAAATTACACTTATATATGTAACACAATATTATTTTAAAGTTTAATAAATATTAAAAAATTAAATAAAAATGTCTATTACAACAAAATCAAAAAACAAAATTAAGCTTGAGTTGCTTATTTTAAAAATTAAGAGCATAGACTATTTTATGTGGTCCTAACTTAATTTAGACATATGTAAAGACAATAATAATGGCCTATGACTAATCTAAGTTGACATGCCACATATTATGTGTATCATACCATACTTCATAGGTATCAAGTGCAAATGCATATTAACTTAGGGTGTAGCACTACTAGCCCTCTCCCTTTATTTAAAAAATATTGTTAGCACTACCTAAAACATATGCGACAAGTGAAGAGGTCAACATACCAAGCAAAACAAGTGGTCCATAGACCTATATACATACCACTCCATATACTAATTTCCAATTAACTTTCCGCACTAAGCACATATTCTATATGGAATAGTGGGCTTAGGTGGAACACTAAAATTCAAATCAATGCCAAATTTGGGGGGTGGTTTTGATTATGAAGCCAAAAAATTGAGGGTTGATTTAAAACATGAAATACATATTATAACTAAGAACATAAAGCATAGCATTCCAAATTTTTGAATGTTTGATTTGGATAATTAACTAACCGCATGTCAATGTATGGGCATTGGAAGGTAATTACACCGCAGACGTCTTCTATTTCCCATCATTTCGTCATTTTTCTTGTATGACGCCGTTACGTTTCCTGTTCTGTTCTTACGCCGATTGTTTTTATGATTGGTTACCTATGTCTGCTTTGTTTGTTGGATTTGCAGTTATGGAAGCTGCTTGTTTGTATGTGGCATCGACTACTTGTCTTATTCGTGGTAGTCGATGCCGATGTTTGGCGGATGGTGTTGATTCTAATCAAGATGCGGATGCAAAAAACTCAAATCATGATCCTGTGTGAAAATGGGTTCAAAGTATCAGATATACTGCTTGGGATGCAAAAGATATATTGGAATTTAAAATAATGCGCAATCACTTCTATGTCTTGTATCTACACTTATTCTCAGATAATCTTTCGTCACCGAATGGTGAGAAGGATTAAGAAGATCAGAGCCAGAATGTCATGTGTGATGCAAGATGCAACTGAGCTAAAGTTGGTTCGTGATTAGTCTAGTTCTGATAAAAAAAACCCTCAGTGATCTCGTCCCAAAATATAAGGCAGAGGAGAATAAGTATTGTGAGGAGAGATTAACCAAAGCATTCACATTACTACCTTAATATAAAATATTATGCTAGTTTCTGAAATCTTGGATCTAAGTCTTTTTAGATTTTCTCACATGAATTTTTCATTAAAACCAGGGTGGCTACTAATCTCGTTCATGTGTTCATATTTCCGGTCCATGGAAAATAGAACAATATTTGATAAACTTAATATTATTACAAACGGGGAAAATATCATCATAATCAGAGTTAAAATGTTATTAGTTAATACAACAAAAGAGTAATTGGGAATCAGACAATTCATTTTATATTTTATATTCAAGTGCATACATACAACTTGTTTACCAAACGAGAGTTTTTTTGTTCACTAATCAGCACTAACATATATTGACTGATTTTTTTGTTGTAAAAATACATAAAATTAGTGTTTAGAAAAAGATCAGGACAATCATTTCCAACCCAAACACAACACTCAGCGAATCAGTTATGGACAATATAATGGGATATGTTGTCCACGAGTCCACAAGAATTTGAAAGTAGATTATTTAGCTTATAAAATTAAGACCACACCAGAATTTTGATGGCAAGGCCCCTGCAAATATTGATTTTGCAGAGGTTAAGACGAAGTTATTTCACCTGTATTTCCTACTTAATTTTATTGTAGAATGTCTATCTGTGTACAAAAAAAGTTTACATAGTTATTTTATTAACTCACACTCCTTCTTGTTATTTAGAACATCTTATTTATTTCGTTCATAATAATTATTTATTCCTACAACATTAATTATTTATTTCTATATTAAGGCAAGGGGTATTAAGATATGGAAATGTTAATGGCACAGAGCAATAATTTTTCCACATGCGGTCTTATTGATGTGGATATGGACACATATCCACCTCCCACAATTCTTGATCAGATCTTGTGATTTTTGAATGACTGTGTTTTTCTTCAAATAGTTGTGCCTCCTTTAAATGGACATCACGCCTTCCTTATTCTTTGCACATCAAACCTACAGAATACAACACAGTTTTGGGACTTTGATGTAAGATGAATAAACATTCAAATAAAATATCCAGGGAAGTTAACAAAAAATATCTTTAGAAGTGACTTTGTAAAATATGTCCCTAAGAGTTTGCTTGGCCGTTGTTGTGGTCACTTCTGCTATTCTATTAATGGCATACCCTTTCTCCTCGTGGAGGAGCATCTGCTAGTTTAAATTTATTATACACTAAACTAAATGTGACCACCAAACATGTCATGTCATAAGATGAACTGTTTAAGTGTTTTTTTAATATTTAAATTATAAACTAAACCATGCTAAGAACATTTCCAATGGAAACATGGAATGATTGGGAAGTTAAAGGAGAGGGGCAGAGTTAATAAAACGTGGATATTTTAATTAGTTTATTAAATTCCAAGTCAAAACATGCGCATAGGAGGGGCTGAGAGAATATGTTCTAATATTTATAGTTTATGTGGAGCACAATACATGACATAATGGTCCTTTGACCAAACAAATAACATGGGTGACATTTAATAATTTTAGAATATAAGTAATATGTATAGTTATGATCTCTAATATTAATTAGAATATATGTCATACTTATTCAAGTATGAAAGGTTATACAATAGGTTTAGGGTTTTACGATCAATTTAAATGTTGAGGGGGTAATTTTTATTGAACAATTTATTCTCTAAAGTGGTTTCATCTAAAGTTATGTGTCCCAAACCAATAGAAAAAATTTGAGATCCTATAATCATGGAGGTTGTTTAACATTTAAATATTATGAAATGTTTAACATAATAAAATAAATATAATAAATGTAATACAAGATTTAATATGGAAAACCCTTAAAAGTAAAAAACCACAATAGAAACATAGATTTAAATTAGGTGAGAAACTGAAGCACCCCACCACATTTATTAAATTGATTTAATAATTAATTAAACCTTATAAACTAGATTTTTTATTAAATAAATAAAAAATATTATATATTTTTATTTATTTAATTATAAACTAAAGTTTATGATTTTAAAAACACTTAAGAGGGGTAAAAACCTACTTAAGACTAATGTTCTAACACACAACTTAACACTATTGATATTTATGTTTTATGAAATACGTTATTTAATGTAGAATGTTATAAATACAGTCACGGACTGGATTAATTCCATATTCCCTAAGATACATTTAAGTTTACATATAAGTTAGATTTTGAAGGCACAATTAATTTGGTTGATTATGAATCTTTGTTGATTGGTCTAGATTTGGATTCCAGTTATAATACCATGTACAATACTATGACTGCAGTCTTAGAGTTAGTTTTGTAGTAGGTGAGGAAAGAATATGTTGTAAAGAATGAAAGCCCCTAATAATACAGAAACACTATTTGGGATAAATTGGAGCTTTTCAATTGTTTTAAAATTTTTCATATTGAGTAGTCATTGAATGTTGTTACAAAATAATTTATTATTCATGTGGCCCTTTATTATAATGAAGAGACTATCCCCTTTGTGTATGTCACTGGAGTCTTGGTGAGACAATTTATTCCTGACAATTCCAATCATTGACAAGTATTTAAATATGACTATCAAACCAATTAGGTTTATGAATGGTGTAACCGAGTTTAAGGACCACCTAATGATTTCAAGTTTTTTTTTCAAAATAAAGAGGATAGAGAAGTTATCTTGGGATAAGAGGTGATTCAATTAAATAAACATATGATCCCAAGAGTGCTCAAAATTAAAAAAAAAGATTTTGATGTTGTGGATAGAGTGGAGTAATGAATTGTTTTGAAAATATATGATACTAAAGAAATAAATTTAGGTTCAACAATAACACCCAAGTATACTTTTTGTTGGAAAATGCATGAAGGAGGATGAAAGGAAAGATCTGATTAAGATGTTTATGAACTATATAGAATACCTAGATTGGTCCTATGATGAATTAAAAGCATATAGAGAGGATATATTTCATCATTCCATCCCATTTTAGCTTAATGCAAATCTTTTTAGACAAAAAAGGTTTTTTAATCCAACTTTGGAAACAGAGATGGAAAGTGAGTTGAGGAAAATGAAAGAGGGTGGAATTATTTAGTCAATATTATTTTCCTCATGGGTTGAAAATCGTGTTATAGTGAGAATGAATAATAGAGACCCTATGATCATGCATGGAATCTCTAGTCAGATCCTCTGAATAATATGTCTTTGTACAAGCCTAATTATCTATTGCCCAACGTGGATTTCACTAGATTTTCTCACGTTTCCTCCATCTGATTTTGAAATTTTCTATCTTCCCTTCGATTTGGCCTTTTTCTTAGATCTAATTAGGCATTGTTGTTAGGGAATTAGAGATACATGAAAATATTTCCATACATCTAAGAAAATGCTAAGATCTCTATATGGTCATTTTTATTTTATGAGTCCCTTGTACCCAAATTTTAATTAGTCATTGCTTTTGGAATTTTTATTAGCTTTTTTTACTTGTTGTGTTTTCTTACACATCAATAAGCTCCTAATTTTGAATTCAAACAATCTATCAATAAAAATGTGAACTAATGCATCTAGGGACATTAAAGTGACAAGTTACATGAGAGTACATATGTATTAAATTTGTAAGTAAATAACTCGGAATTTATAAATCATCACTATACCTAAAGGCTAATTTCAAGCATATATAATAAGAATGCATAATAAACTCCTAATTGTTGCATGCATTGAAATGATAAGCATTGGACTAATTACACTATACACGGTTACTTGTTGAATGCATTATATTTTTTTATGTTTTACACACTATTCTCTAACAATATGAATGATAAATATTAAGAGATCTAAATATTTATTTGGTTTAACAAATTCCCTAAAACACATTGTTTTAAAACATTTTATGCATTCTATAGACGTAAAGAGAGAATATTTTTTTGGAGAAGTGTGTTGAGTTCATGGTGATTCAAGGTAGATCTAGAAAACCTCATACAAGCTTTCAAAGACAGAACGAGTTTTCCAAGTTGGATTGAGTTTAACTTATATAAAACATTTCTTTGTATCCCTATCACTTTTGCATTTCACTAAAAATGGTGCAATCTCCATGAAAATTATCAGTATGGTTTTAAGGTCTAATTTTTATGGGAAATTATTATCTTTTCTTTTGGAATTTTTGCCTCCAAAACTTACATTAACGATCACTTAAAATATCACATGATATCAACTATTATCCTACCAACCTTAATTCTCATAAGACATCTATTCCTTTTATATGATCTAGATGTCTTTTTTATGTAATTGGATCTATATTTATTGATTGAATCTAAATTAGACCTAATTGTAATGTGATTGGGTTAGTTTAATGAATTTGTTAATATAAAAACCAAATTCTTCTTCTACATTCTAATGAACTCATACATATTGAATACTTAACCTAGGGTTACTATTTTGATAAACTATTATGTAATCAATACTCAAAGAAGGGTTTTCTCTTTGTATAAACAATTATTTTCTTATGATACTACAAAGATTTATCATCCTAGGGTTAATGGGAAAGTGCACAGAATTGGGAGGCCAAATGGTGAACAAAATGTGATTATAAGAAAAACATGTATGCAGTTTATACAATCATTTTTGCGCTTTAGAAAAATAGGTTCAGTAATTGATGAAAGAAAAGTACATACACGCTATAATGCATATATGTTTCTTATTTTAAAGGTGTAATATATGTGTTTGTGGGAGCTTTGAAAGTACAAAAATAAATTTTTAAGTATAATTTCTTATACTTTTAAATTTATTTTAGTAAATATAAGAAATTAGGGTCACTTTGTACCTTATGGAACTAGTCTCACAACTCCATGAGTCACAGTTTAGGAGATAGTTTTTTATAATCTAATTTGGTCAATACATAGGTATTTTTTAGGATTTCAACATTCAGCCTAATACTTTTAGGGTTTAAATTCTATAATCGATATCTATTTTGAGAAATAATATAGTCATTGTTTAGGTTTTGGAGCCTTTTGGATTGTTTACTGACATTTAGGGAGTGTTAGATGTGTCAAAATTAGAATTTACAAACCTCACAACTCCTAAAGGTAGTGACAATCTATCGAATATATGGACTCATGAATTTTTCCATGAGCATGGAACTAATCCCTAATTTCATCTTAGAATATTGTAGAATCATATTGATGATATGAGTACCTACTTTACAAGCTTATGCACATGCATCTTTAAGAGGACCAATAAAGTGATCCTCACAATAAACAAAGCAGGGAGTGACCTTGGTTCCCATGTTGGCATGATATATAATCCTTTGAGCCTTATAATATAGATTAGAGAATGGTAAGGTTTGGGAAGAATGATTATCTATCTAAGGACCCCATAAAAGGAATAATATCTTCATTTGTTCAATAAGAAGAATAAGAGGTAACTTGAAGAGTTTGAAGCTAATAGAGTGCATCAAATAAATATCTTTATAACACTCAACAAAATTTAGGATAGGAGTAGGTGAAAATGTGTAAAATATTCCACACATTCATTTATTTTCCATGGAGAAAGAAACTCAATCATTTTATCAAGATTTATGCTAAGAAAATTAGTTGAATTCTCACATAGGTGTCTTTGTTTTCTCCACTAAATGGGAATTTTAAAACCATTCTCATCATAAAAAATATCTTTCTAAATGGGAACACCAAAAATTCTCACAATATATTTCTAGGACTAAGCCTTATGGTAGAACAGAGATTCATAATAGGTCTTTATCAAAAAATTAGAGTCTTGGAGTATTCTAAATTAATGTATACATGATTAAAACCTTCCTAAACATCATCCATTACATCTTACATACCCATAGATAGTGTAAGGATGTTAATTTGATTATGGTTACTATATTCAGGATTTGACTATTCTCATGAAACAAATATAGAGTTAGGTAAATAAACAGGTCGAGATGAGTGTTTCTAAACCTTGGAACTATGCAACAACTTCATTCCATTGTTAAGATAGGATTAGTGAATCATGAACAACACAACTCTATGAACTTCATTGGTATATTATTACAACCTTGCATATAAAACTTGAAAATATCATTTTTCCATTTCCCACTCCATTACAGCACTCTTTTTCTTCAGAATGAAAATCCCCCATCCTCTCTCCCTTATCATTTAAATTTTTTTGCTAGTTAGATCTAAAATAAACATTCAGTACCATATTATTTTGGTTATCTCAACCAAAGGTGGTTGAAAGCCCAAAAAAAATTACCAAGTTGGGTTGCACAAGCATTTACAAGTTGAATAAGCTGATCTTCCATCCACAATGTGCCTCTAAGTTTCCATTCTATTTCCTTGAAGGATCAAGATCAAGCAAGGAGAGAAGACTAAAGGAAACACCTATTATATAAACTAGGACATTTCCAAACTTCTTAAAATATTAGGTTTTAGTTGGATTCAATTCAAATTTATTCAAGTTTGAAAAGCTATGATACAAGGAGATTTTGTCACAAGAAACAACAAGAAGACAATGACTTTATTCACCCAAAATGAGGTCTAAGACCTCAACACACCAAAATTTCGTCTATATACCTCTTGATTTCCTTGCATCATTTACCCTAGTTGTGATACCCTATTTATCCCCAGTCATGATAATTAATTATGATGATGTGATGAGATTTAGGGATTATTTGGTCTCAATAACATCATGCATAAATAAATCAAATGTGTCTGTATGATGTGTTTTTGGGTTTTATAGACCCTAACTACATCATTATCTAAAATAATTAGTTATATGGGTGAAGAGAGAAGTCACCCAGAGGTTCATGGTTGTGCACCATGCATAAAGAATGTTTAATCAATGAGGAAGGAGGTTTCCATGAAGAAGGATATGGTCACTATAGACCATCAACACAAATGATATTGCATGCAATCCATAGGATGAGGTGGTAGAGAAAATAAAAGATAAAGGGAGAGAAGATTACATAGCTGAAGAATGAAGGGTGTGTAAAACAAATCCCATAAAATTTCTTGAAATTACCCTTACATATTTACCCTATTTTACCATATTTTAGTCAAGAACTAGAGTGAATAAAATATTACCATGGTGCATAACTAAGTGCATAAAAATGTAGGATACCCTAGTGGAAATGTGAGAGAGAAATCAACCAAAGTAATGGAGTGTTGCAAGAAGAGAAGACTCCAAGCCAAGGAGTTGAGAAGAATGCAAAAAAATCCCACCAAAAGGAGATAAATAGAAAACTAAGTAGAACAATGTGAGAGTGTGTAGTAGAAGCCATCCAAGAGATTCTATGTCATTCTAGGCCATTAGATCCAAGTAGAGAGAATAACCACTCTAGGATAGGTCCCTAGGAAGAACAACAAGAGTCTATAAAATCTCTAGAAGAGAGTTCCAAGCTCCATGGAGAACTGCATGTAGATAGGTCATAAAGGCTTGTTGGCGAAATAATTTTTCACAAGGGAAAATTAGGGGCTTTCAACATGAAAATTAGGGGCAAAATAATTTTCACAAGGGAAAATTAGGGGCTTTCAAGACCTGATTCAACTTGTAATTTTCCTTTTCAGTCCATTTTCCACTTTAGCCCTTGCGAGTGTGCCGATAAGTTGAGTTGCCACTAGAGTCCAGAATGAGTATGAACCAATATAACACATGTACCATGAGGAGGGTCTAATTTACTCCATTTTAAATTTTGGTTAGGCTCCTAACTCTTCCCAAGGTGTCTAAAATCCTTTGAACAAGTTCCACCTTGTAAAAAGACCCTTGTGCTGCACTAGTGGACAGTTTTCTGCATTTTATACTCCTAGAATTCTTCCTTGATTATTGAACCATGAAGTATGCCTTGTCATATTTCCAATTCCTGGGATATGAGCTCCCAACACTTCATGAGGCTCCTAAAACCCTTCAAACAAGGTGACTAGCTCCTTTGGAACATGCATTCCCCAGTGCCTTGCCCAAAAGACCCAATTTTTCTCAACTTGTTCTTGACCTCAATTATCTCCATAAAATCTTCCTAAAATACCTCAGAAAAATTCATTTCTCTCCCATGAAACTCCCAAATGATTTTAATTTTCCCTGTAAGCTTCTAGAGGATGTTCAAAAGTGACAAAAAGACCAAAAATAACCCTTTTGAAGCCTCTGGGAAAATTGTTCTTTCTTTGGATCTTCATAACCTCATGAATCATCTAGATAAACTTCCCTACACATGAAACACACTTGAAAATCATGTTAGCACATTCCTCTCAACCAGAATGAGGGTGAATCAGTTGAAATGCTAGTTGGAGGAAAGGTTTACATTGACTGGGAAAGGGAATTTCAAGTGTGGGTTTAGTTGTCATGACCAAAATTTTAAATTTTGCATGCTAGACATTTAGCATGACAACAAGGCCATTGAGTGAATGAGAAGAAACCATTGAGTTTCATTCCATTGTGTTAACTCTACAAAAAATTTCAAGTGGTCACCACCTTTTGTGTTGACATTAGTTAATTAATTCAACTAAAGAGACAATTTAGGAAAAATTGAGACCTTAATCATAGTTGTTACTATGTGATGCAAATTTGGACTCAATTGGGGAAATAAAGGTGTATATAAGTGTAATTTTGATATGTTGAGGTCTAATACCTTATTTTATCCAATAATACATGTAATGTATTTTCTCCTTGTTAGAGATGTCAAATTAGATTCAATCAATTTTCCTACAAAAATTAAGAATTTGAACTTTAAATTTGTAATATAGGATTTGAGGCCATTCTAAGGTATAAATCTTATTATATCTACATGTTTCCTTCATAATGATTCAAGAAACCTATTGAAATATATAATAAATTTTTATCACCTTGTGTCTTGCACACACATGTACTAACCTAAGCAAAACCCCATTGTTACCATCTTGGGTTGATAAAATAAAGGTGGTTATGTTCCTTGTAAGTAAATTTTTGAAAAAGGAGGGTTGTGAATCTCATTGATGTGAACAGAGAAGGCTTCAAAAACTTGGAAGAACATGGTTTTGTATCATTTCTATCTTATCAAGCCCATGAGGACTTTCCTAAAGATGTCAAGGATTTAATAACAATGATTTGGTCATTTATTTTCTTCTTTACTCAATGATTATGTTTGTAATTTCATCAAACTTTGTTTTCTTACATAAACATGACTATGTGGTGTTTCAAAATTTCTCTTGATATACCTGAAGATGTAAGTGGTTCCCTTAGGATTGGTTAAGTGTGTAGATGCTAGTGGTTTGATGTAAATCTCTATGAACCTTCCATATGTCTCAAGGGAAAGTTCTCAGCTTGTAGAGTCTCTACCAGAACAATAACATGTCTGTCTCAAGCTATTTATACTTCTCTATTAGATGACACCATTTATCCTAATAAAAGGAGTTTTTGTTAGCATATACTCATAAGTTAGAAGGTATATTGGGTGTGTAGCAAGATTCTAAGGTATGATTTCCTAAATAACTTTGTTTTCTACTCCCGTCTTAGTAGAAACCCTAATTTGAGGTTGGAAACTAATTGAAACTACTGTCAACTAGGCGCATTCAATTGGATCACTACAAGAACTTGGATAAGGGTCAACATAGACTTTTGTTTAAGCAAAAAATCTCATATATGATGGAATTCATGCATTTAGTCAAGATTGTCACAACTTGACTTCTATCTCATCAAGACACTTGTTTGAATCCAACTTATTATTTAATCATTTAGAAGTGAATCAGAGGCATTACATATTCATCAAGGTAGATGTTTGGGAGTGTGTAATTGAGTCAAATATCTTGAATCCATGTTTCTCCAATAGTAACTATCTCAGATTGATTGTAAATATCAAGAACCTTATTTGAAAATCATTCTCCACTACCTTATGTATGAGATAACACATCCATATTTAGAGTTAAAAGAGTGAAATGAATACAAGTTTGATGGTGTAATAGTAGTGATAAATGCCCTAGAATAAATTTTTTCTTGTCTCAGACACAATAAATATGTCAAAAGGAATTATGAATTATGTTTGGTAACTGTTAAATCAAGGAAATTTGTAAGTTAGTTTCTCTCACATGAGACTCCCACTTGAAATTTTAAGAAAGAACATACAAAAAAACAAACATGCCTAGATATTTATTTGATTTCTTTAGTTATTGAAAATAATGACATCCTAATTTTGATCATTAATCCTTTTTTAGAAGTTAACCCTTGGATTCAAGTACTGGAAGGTGAGATCCACAGCCACTGAGAGTCCATCACATGAGCAATATAGGAGAATTGGATATATTGCATAAGTCTTGAGATTTGAGCTTAGTAAGGGCACACACAAGTATGGTAATTAAGAAAATGGAGCAAGGAAAGTACAACGTAGAAGTTGGGCAAAAACGATGAGTGCATAGGGCTTGTGCAGATGCATTGTGCAATGGTTTGGTTGCACAATGCACGTTGGTTGCACAAGGTAAAGAGGACTATGTTTCCATGAAGTTATGAGGGAAAGGAAGATTGTTTTTCATTGTGGTGTTTTCTCAATGTTTGCACAATGTCACGATATAGTCATGTGGGTTGAGCAAAAATCCTTAGGTCAATGGCTAACCGACACATAATAATAGTACACAAATGACATGACTTGCTAACAAAAAATGTTAGAGGAGTGAAAAAGAGTCATGAAGAGAATCTATCTATGGACATGCATCACCAAAATAAACAAGGTCAACATATAGGCATGTCTCACAAATTATCTTATAGATATGTAGCAAGATCTCAAGGATTGATTATCCTCAACCACCAGATCTGAAAAATGTAGTAGGTCATGCAGAAAGACAATGTGGTGTTTTAGAGGAGTTATTGAACTCACTTCTAATGCAAAAAGATCTAGAACTTGATAAAATATAAAGGGAGTTATTTTCACCATTTGAGGGGGTAGAGTGGTGAAAATAAGAGAAGAGAGATGAGACTAGCTCAACAAGTGAATCTTATAAAGGGTCTTAGAGAAACACCATTATAATAGGTCAAGGATATTAGCTCATTTTATTTGTAAGAGTCCTGATAATGGGAGTAGTATTTGTAGATGTCGTTAAGGATGTTAAAATTGAGATAAACCTAACTATATGTGTGTGGATCTAATGTGTATTCTAAGGCAATTCATGAGTCCATATATTCAACTAAATGTCAATATATTGGGAGTTTTGAGGTTTGTAAAATTTAATGTTGACACATCCAAAACTCCTATAAATGTCAGCAACCAATCTAGGAGGCCAAAAAACCTACAAAATGACTATATGTTTTCCCAAAACAAACATCGACTACAATATTTATGCCCTAAAAGCTTTAAGTCCTTGTTGAAATCCTAAAAATGAGTAAGTACTGACTAGATTAGATTTTGAAAAACTATCTTCTAGATTATAACTGTTGGAGCAACATGACCAGTTCTATCAGGTGTAGAGTGATCATAATTTCTTATATTTACTAAAACAAATTTAAAGTATAATAAAAGTATAAAGAAATAATAAAAGAAATCTTATACTTAGTAAATATGCTCCCTTGCCTCAATTGCAACATCAATAACCTTTTCAAATGTCATAATACTAAGAATGTGTACGCGTTCCTAAACCATAGGAAAACGTATGCGCTATAGCGCATACGTGTTCCATTGTTTCTACACTCAAACCAAGACCTCCTAGCCTCGGAAATGCTTTGTTTTTCCGAGCCTAAGGCTTGGAAGTGTTCAAACACAACAACCTACATGTTTTGGACTGAAACATGTATAAATTCATCTTCTACCATGATAAATCATATAAAAACTATCAAGACCTTTATTAAAAATATGCCTACGACGTCAAACAAACTATCCTCTTTCTAAATATATAAATTTTCAATTTTTTTGACTATTGTAAGGTTTCCATCTATATTTATTTCAAACTATGTCTTTTATACCTCTATTTTCAGTGATTATACATGTCTATATTTCATCATGTATCTTTTTTTAACTCATCCAAATTGAATAAAAATTATACATTCCCAAACTAGGACTAATTCTATACATATTCAAAAAAAACTAAATTTTGATATTTTTTGAGGTAGTTAGGGGGGCATGGTCGGCTATCCCTTATTTTTAAAATTTCAAAATCCTTTTACTTGGAAAATCATAAAAAAACTTCACTAAAAAATTATGAAAAAAAATCTATCCCAAATTAGGTGGTCATATCCATCTTTCCACCAAAGGGTTTTAAAAAATATTAAATGGTGCTAAAAAATGAGGGGGGGTGCACGATAGACTCTCTACTATGTTTTTTCAAAAAATAGGAACTTGTCATAGAATTTTAGTTGTAACACCCACTTTTCAATACTTCAAATTACGGGGATTTTTTTTAACTTCCCAAACTAACTTTTTCTTTCAATGATTTGAATTTACAACCTTACATTTAAATTTAATAACTTTATAATTGAACTTCATGAGATAACAAATCAATAAATTATGTGCATAACTATGGGTTAATTAGATCTATCCGATCCCCCATTAGATTACTCTTTCGAGGCTGTATACAGAGTATACAAGTGGTACCCTTCTTGGCATTGATTTACAAGTGATGTTTTCTAAGTTTCTACCTAGAATTCAGTCAATCGAATCCCATCTGACATCTCACACTATTGATTTAGAACTTGGTGAACTTGACAGTGTAATGACTTACACTACTTCGGCCAAATTTTAAGAGTCATGCATTGCATGCTTAGTTTCTAGATGACACATTCGTCAACAAAAACATGTCCCATCACCATATCACTTTGTTCAGTTATCAGAATTGAATTAGTTAGTTGAGTTAAATTTAGTTGTAAGCTAGGTACAAATCTATTCAACCTGTGTGAAGAAGCACATCTGTGCCAACTTAGGTTTCCTATGGGAGAGAAAGTGCTTACGTAATGAATTTTGTCATTTCGCAACCATTTTCTTCCCCATAGCCAACATAAGTTGGTACCGAGGGAGTTTGTTCGTGTAGGATAAAAAACTTTGTATCCTTAGTGTAACATAAATTCTTTAATGATTGTGACATACATAATAAATGGACCTTGATAGGAAAACATTAGAGTATCTGCTATATGGTATTATTCAATTAATGACTTACGTCATTAAGAAGATACTTCCTTACAACCACCCACTCAAAGTTGACTTATCTGAGTTTCATATGTTAGAAACATTGTAATACTTAACTAATTATTTAGAAATGAATTAGTATATGATAGATTCCATTATATCGAAGCGATACTTTGATCATATTAGAATACGTTCCTAAGGTCCTTAGATTATTTTCGATATAGATCATAATCATTTTAAAATTTATTTAACTACATCCATTATGCATCTTAAATGTAATTTAAGATAGTATGTTGCATTGTTATCACAATCCTTCATTAACTATTTACGACATTGTCGTATTAATCCAAAATTATACATATAATTGATCTCACTATCATCATAGTTAACTAACATTCATAGTTGTAATTGTTCCACATGTATAGTTATATCATACTTATTTTTTTCCCATTTAACATGATAAATCATAACTCAATAAGTCTATAAAGCAATAATCAATATAGGTTGTATAGGGCTGAGTTCAATAAGCCACTCAATATAATATACAATCAATTTTGAACACTTAATTAATAATATCCCATGAGTATTACATGTTTAAATATTCATTTCAAAATAATACATCAATACACAAGCAACCAATATTGAACACTTTACAATAATTGATCAATATTATTACATATCAATAATCCCTTTTCAGCACAGTACATTATCACTTAAAGGCTAAATTTTCATTTGAAAATAAATAAGGCAGCGAAGCTCATGCTCACTATACAATAATGCCAATCAAATGAACAACTTAAAATCATAAGAAATATATTTGAATCAACATATACCTTTTTAGATCATCTGCCAATATAGACTTACTTTCCGCCATCTATAAAATGTTAGAAATCGGTCAGTGCGAAAGAACTGGCATGAAAAGGTTATCCACCTCATCTCTACTTTTTATAGCACTAAAATATTTCAATGATCAAAATACAACAGTGAAAGAACATCATAAGACAAATAAAAGAAATCAAATAACATTTCCTTTTTCCCTCTTTGTCTTTCTTTCTTAATTATATTATAAAAGAAATTAGTTATATTTAGTTTGCACTACACCCAAATGCATCCATTAAACTTGACTAAATTTTAAATAAATCCAAATGAATTAACCAAAAGAATTCATTCCAAGAAAATCTACATGATTTTTAGCATCCTGTTTATACAAATATCAAACCTAGCCAACATGATTGTATAAACAACATTCATTTCCATGTTTTATCAACGTATATAAAACTATGTTACATAAATAAGAGATGATTAAATTAAAAATAACCATATACTAATTAAACCTTAGAGTATATTGTTTTCACCGAATAGAAATTAGTTTAACAAAAATGCTATCAATAATTATAACAATCAACAAATTGAATACAAAAGATATGATATTATATATTTACCTTAAAACATCAAAATTACCTTAGTAATTCTGAAATCTACTTTACATTTCCCCAAAAAAACACATAGTAAGGTCACGAAAATTGAGTGATTCTAACCACTCAAAAATATTCGACTTAAGTCCTTAAGGATTCAGTCCATGCCTATCCATTCACACAATATTCCCTAAGAAACATTTAAGAACTATGTTTGATTGTAAATTAACTTGTAACTTACACAGTTTACAAATTACCTAACAATAAATGTATGTACACACACACACACACACACACACACACACACACACACACACACACACACACACACACACACACACACACACACACACACACACACACACACATACATGTATATAAACACACGCACACACGCATGCGCGCGCACGCGCGCACACACACACATATGTATACATACATACATACATACATACATACATACACACATGCACACAAACACACAAACACACACACACACACACACACACACACACACACACACACACACACACACACACACACACACACACACACACACACACACACACACAGACACACAGTTTAAAAAGTGAAGTGCCAACTGTATATAACATACACACCTAAAACGGTTTATACAAATAGCTTAACAAGCTCTAAAGGTGGGAAGTTCACTGTAATATAAAACCTAGTTCACCACATGGAGAAGATAATGCAAGCCAAAATGGGTTTCGAGACCAATTGACTTTATCTAATCATTTGACAGGATTAAAAATGTGGCCTCCTTATTCTAATGATAATGGTGATTATAAATATACTACACACACCCAAGCTATAACAAAGAAATGTATACCCCAACCTAGATGGGATTCATTTTACCATACCCATATCTAGTTAAACTAATTGTTTGTTTACTTTTTCGTGTTTATAGGTCAAGAAAATGGCTAAAATCTTACAAATGTGAAATCACTATATTAAATATTAAACCCTAGATATATTCTTCAAGACTGGACTATAACTTAATCTGGGTATTTACCCCAACTTCACAAAATGGAAGCAAAAACTAAGTGCAACAGGCATGAACATAAAACATAAAAATTCGAAATCCCATCAAATGGCATTAGGCGAATCTAAAAAATAGCAAAATCATATTCGTTATAGCAAAAACATCGAATTGAGTTCATTTCATATGAATATCCATTCGAAAATTGTTCTTAGTCCAAGTTATAAACACAGAAGAATGATTTCAAACCATAACCATTAAAATATTTGAATGTTATAAACAATAAAGATAGGGGAAGAATGATTTCATGCCTGAAACGTTCACCCAAAATCCTATTAAGCTTCCCTTTTGGTTTAATGGGTGTAAGAAGATCTCCTTCAAAAAATTTCATAGGTGCCCTCGAAAATCCAAGAAATAATTATCTTCGAATCGAACAAGAAACCTCACTCTTATCTTAACATCCATCTTAAATAGCCCACAAAAATTCCACAAAATTTCATTTAGAGTTTCAAAGCATGCATGAAGTGTATTTACAGTTAAACGAAAATAGCTCCATAAATTACTTACATGGAGAGCTCGATAGATATGAAAAGAGATAACTGAAAAATAAACCCTAAAAATAACAATACTATATCCATTAGCTTCCTTGATAATATTTCTGATTCTTTTAAGGAGAGTAATGGCATATTGAATGCATGTTAGGACAACTGTCAGTTTCCACCACCACCCTTTTACCACCAAAAACCTTTAGTTAACTTAACAACTTCTAGTTATCCTATCTTTTAATCAAGACCATAAAACTAGAGGTGAGAAGGCATCGAACGATCGAAGGTTGTTTTCCAAAATAAATTAGTTTAACATGGCTTGTCTAAAGGCCCTCATAACTTCCAATGTCTACATTTAAATGTAGCTTAAGTGGTTGTTATACATTTTTACCCCCAATAAAAATGGACAACAGGGAAGAGTGGACCTAAGCACTAGATAGGGCCTCCGTGGTGAATCTGGGAGTTACATGTACACATTTTATGTGTAGAAAGCATTGGCAACATTTTGGGAAGATGTGGAATCATTGAAGCCATTTTCCTCTTCTGGGTTATTAAGACTCAGAACTCCATCATGGAGTGAAAACAGGCTCCCCAGGCCCACATATAGTCTATCACGAGAAAAAATGCAAAAAAACATAAAAATTAATCTTAGGAGTGCTCCACAACCCTCCATTAGCTTTCTAGTTTCAAAGGGATTTGAGGAAAATTCAAAAAAAAAAATCCCAAGGGGCCTCAAAGGGGTAAAGAGCCAAAATAGTTCACCGAGTAGATCAGTGAGTTAAGGTGTTGTAAAAAGGATTTGAGATCCTTAAATAGCTCAGCGCGTTATGGATAGGTGATTGGGTGGTAAGGATCTCGAGCAGCTCAGTCAGATGACACGGTAGGAGCTTGGTGGACGGTTGAGCGCATCATGGCACGGGGGCATAAAATATTAGCTCGCTAAACCAACTCGGTGATCTAGGGTTTATATTGGTGGGTGAGTGGATTACATTCAGGGAAGGGTTTACACTGGTATGGTGCATGAAAGGCCCAGGGGATATGAATGTGGAACATGATCCATGCCCATAAAGCTAAGAGCTTAGTTGGGGAAGTGGTGTCGGGGGTTGTCGATGCGGGAGGTGGTGTTAGGAATGAAAATTGAGGTTGCATGCTAGGGAAGCATCCTAACGTGACATGGAGTGCAAGGTACATAACGGGTCTTAAAACCAACAAACAAGTCGGCTCGATGGGTAAGTTGGATGTGGGGGCAACTTGACATAAGCAAAAACAGCTTGGCAGTTGGAGATGCCGATGCAAATAGGAAGCCAAACCTGCCAAGCATGGCACTGAGGTCAAAAGGTGAGTAAAACACCAAGTTAGGTGAAAGTGGGTAGGTGGGAATTTAAGGTGGTGGTTGGCAAGTTGGGAAAAGAATCCCGGTGGGGTGAATGTTAAATGAATCCTAAAACCTAAAATGCAGCCCTCACAAAAATGGTGATAACTTTCGCCCAGTACCTTAGATTTTGACAAAATTATATGCGTTAAAAAGGGAATTTAGAGACCATCTTCATAGAAATATTAAAAATTTAAAATTAATAAGTTAGGTGTGAAAAAAATGATGATGAATTCCTAGGTTAGTGGAGGCCATACCTAGGTGGTAAAATGGAGTAAATAGAGGTATGGGATCACTTTCCTTCTTCCACAAGGCAAGGTACAATGGAGTATGGGATTTGTAGGAAACACCTTCTTTTTTTACAGGTTCCATGATGATTTTTGGGGGTTATTGAGGCATGGATTATGTATTTTCTCCTTATCTCTCATCTTATTCTTCTATATAATGTAAATGAGGGCATTTCTCAAAAGGTTGAAAATTCTTGTATCTGCCCCTCCCTTCTCTCTCTCCTTTGAATTTTTCATGGAGTTTCAAACCTCCATTTTTGGAGCTCTAATGCAAAAAATCATTCCTTTAGCAACCCATTGTAATGAGTTTTTATCAAATTCTTGGAGAAATAAAATTATTATTTGTGGATGGTTCTACAACCCTTGTTTGTTTATTATTGTAACTTATCTTTTCACTGCATTGGAGGCCCATATGTTCCTTATCTTATTTCATTGTCCAGGTTTAATGGTGTTTTGTTATTAGAAAGTGGGTTTTTTTCTAGGTGTGTGATCTGTGGTGCTTTGACCACCCTCCTTCATTTTGTTTTTTTCATTCTCATGCATGTAAGAATTGTTCAACACCCCTTTTCTTAGTGTATCACCCCCTTAGTGTAGGATTTTCTTTCTTTCATGCACTTTTCTCTTTCCCTTGTCTCCTTGGGATTATTAGATTAGGTGTAGTTAGGTGTTTTCTTGCATTAGGAGTTAATTGTGACACTAGTTTATGGAGAAGAACTAACTTTCTTTAGAGGTTTCTTTTATTTGCAAAGTCCCACACCTTGAAAAAACTCCATGTTTGAAAAATTACACTAATTACCCAATTATTCACTTGTAAGCATTCATGGGTATTGTAATTTTTCATAACAGTTTTGGCATGCCAGTGGGACAAGAAGTCATATATTTCATATATTTGGAGGCATTTGTACAAGCTAAATCAATAATTTCAAGATTGTAGAACACCCAAAAAGACCAATCTTTGTATTTTGGGTTTCATAGGTTGTATTGCATGCCCAGTATTTCTTTCACATTAGTGTATTTCAAGTTTTCACATGTATATAACAAGTCTCGAGTTTCAAAATAAGGCATGTTAGGTTTTGAAGGTTGCATTTGCATGAGCTAAGGTTCTGACATAGTGTATTTTGGGATTGACAACTCCAAAATTTGGTCCAAATCCTGAAATCAGTTTTAGGCCCTTCAAAGTCTTACACTTCCAATTTTGTTGAGTTTAGATGTGTAACTTGACAAGATCCTAGCCTTTGGAGGCTTTCTTAACACATCTGATGACTCTGAGAAGTAGAACTCAGTGGTTTTAGCAGCCCAAGTCCCTCAAGTTCATGAGAAGGATCCAAACCAAGTCCAGAGAAAGATAAGAAGGTATCTTTGAGTATTTATAGCTATCTCTAGGAAGAGGAAGGAGAGGAAGAAGAGTACAGAGGTCTCCATCTCCACCAAACAAGAACCTTGTCAACACCTCCACCTAGTAGACCTTTCCTTCAATCAACTAGGGTCCTTAGACCAATCATAATGGCTCAACAAGCACCACCAAATCCCTTTGTCAATTTCACGGGCAATAGCCCACTTGCCCTCAATACCCAAAATCCAATCCTAGTTACATCACTAAATAACATTCCCTACTTCACTGGGGAGAATCATACAAATCCTATATGACCATATCAAAGGCATTACAAATGTTTGTGTCATTCATGAGATCAATGAAATGGATGTTGCAGTTAGGCTACTTTCCTCTTCTCTCAAAGGAAAATCCTTGCAGTGGTTTAGGGGCCTAACTGCTTGGTCAATAAACAATTGGAATGAGTTGTGTTCAGGACTTTGTAATCAGTTTGGAGAAAGGTCAGGTAACCTATCACTTTTAGAGGAGATGACTACAATCAAGAGGACTCCAAACGAAGAGGTGGCTGATTTTAATTTTTGATTTCAGTGGACATGGGACCAGGATTCTGATTCCCATAAGGCCAACAAAAGGTGCATTCCTATACTTCTTGAAATCTCTAAATTCTGACATATCTATAATGATCTAGTCTATGGGAGGAATAAACCTTCCCAGAGCTTATGCCATTGCCATTAGGGCCAATAATTGTTTGATCCAAGCTCATAAAAACTTACACCAAGGCCACCTATGACTCTCTATCTAGAAATGGGAAACCCCACTACCAGTCAAGCACCTGAATTGAATCTCGTTCTAGCCCCTAGAAATCAAAACAAGTGAGGCCTCCACTTCTTCTAGCACTTCAAGGAACTCTAAGAGGTCATGAAACAACTATACAACAAACTTAGGGAATGAGTTATCACTATTAAGAGGCAAAAGATCCCAAAATTTTAGACCATATCAGCCTCAAGCCCAACCAAATAGGCCTCCATATCAACAAATAGACCTCCATAGCTCAAGCTGTAAGTCAAAATCAAAACCAAGGACAAGCCCCAAGTTGCTAGGCCATTTCAACCATATAATCCTAATACAACTTCAACATCCAAGGCCTTGGTTCCATAATACAAATAACCTTGCACAAGAGTATGAATGGTGTTTCCCTTATGCGAACCCCATAATCAAGAAACATGCTTCAATGGTGCTCTAAATCAGGCCTTAATGGTGTAAACCATCACTGTGTCCTCAAGAAACAAATTTTTCGAAGGAAGAAAATCAGTAGCAAACAAGTCCACAAAAGACACCCCAAACTGAAACCACATTGGTCAATTGGCAAACATAAGACTTTTGTGGAGTTAATCAACCTCATTTCCAAGGTGTATCAGCCAACACACGGTCAAAAAAGAGGAATATAGATGAAGGGAGTCATCAAATGCAATTACCTTCTCAGCCTCCTACCACACCTCAAGGAGTTAGCAGTCAAGTAGCAAGAATGTACAAAATCAGCCTAAAGGGTACTAAATCCCATGTAAAGTGTCAGCAAAGGTTGTGTCATGTACTAAGCACTGCTAAAGAAAATATTGTGCCAAGCTCATGTACCGGAAAAGGTTGTGCCAAACAAGGGGCAGTAAAAGGGATATCCAATCCCCTTTCAACATCATTGATCAAATGAAGAAGACAAATGACAACATTTCCATGTGGGAATCATTGGGAATTCTAGGATAATGAGATTTATTGCAAGCAACCATGGCCAATTGGTCCACTTCAAATGAGTCATCTAAAAATCTAGGAGAAAGGTTCTCACTAATGCAATGCAGCAAGAAGGGGATCAACCAAGTAAAAATTTTAAGCCTCCACCATTTTAAGTGTCATTGATTGTCAGGGAAAACTTGGTGCACAACTGCATGATTGACTCAGGGGAAAGTAGTTTAGTAATGCTAAAACAAATAGCAAATCAGTTGGGTTTGAAATATGAACTAGTCTCTAAATGAGTGGTACAGTTAGACAAGACAACAATGGGAACAGTTGGAGTGATCAAAGGATTAAGTCTTGCACTATATGCATGTCCCAATGTTATGGTCTTACAAGATGTATCCATGTAATTGATTACCACCACTTTTTTCTTTGTGCTTGTCAAGGGATTTCACAGCTAAAATTAGTGGATACTTTTCTGCAGATTGGTCACACATGCTCTACAGAATGAGATATGGAGCCAAAGCTACAATCAGATCAGAACCAATTTCCAATTTCCACATTGAGCCTCATGTGCCAAGTCTGATCAATGCCAACTTCTCAGATTTTGATCAAGAAAATTTCCCAAGCACTACAGAAACGAGTACTAAAGTTGAAGGAATTTCGTATTTAACATTAGACGAGTGGGAAAACAAAAGGCATGCTTTTGATCCATATAGAGAGATGGATGAAGATGAATTGGGAATTTATTTCTTGCATGAAGAAAACCCACCTCTCCCTAGCATCACCAAACCAAATGATAAGGATGATAATGAAGTATGGAAACTTTTTTTCGATGGTTCAAGAAGCAGGAAAGGTGTTGGAGGAGGTGCAATGCTAGTGTCACCACAAGGTATAAAGTATTACTCATCTTTCTATTTTTAGTTTAGTTGTTCAAACAACACAGCTGAATATGAAGCATTAATTCATGGACTTGCATTGGGCTAGGAAAAGAGGTATCAAGAACTTGTAAGTTTTTGGGGATATTGAGATAATTGTTGATAAGGTGAAAGGGAAGAATGCTGCCAAAAATGACCTCCTCAAGAATATATAAGAATTGGGTATGGGATCTCTTTGAATATTTTGAGGTATTTAATATCGATTCCATACCGAGGAAGAAGAATGAGGCTGCAGGATAGACTTGCAGTAATTGGCAAACATTTGATGTGGTTGAAAGTATCAAGAGAGATCAAACTCAACCCCATATCAAAGTGTTGTGAGACCAGTTATTCTAGAAAATAACACAAGCTGGAAAGTGTTCGAAAGTGATCAACAAATCATCAATTTCCTTGCAAGAAGAAGTTGAGTTCTCTTCACCAAGAATCAGGATAAATTAGAGCAACAGTATGGGGATCAAGTGGTTCAACTAAGGAAAAAAAATTACCAAAAGGCCTAGTGACTCTAGAGTCAATCTTCAATCCTAATGACCAGTTTCATAAAGAGTAAACAAAAATTTAGGTCAAAGGGGAAGATTCAGAGCCCATTTCAGTTGGAGAGGGTAAAGTACTCCAAATTGGAAAAGTAAGTACTGATCAAGAAAAATATGATTTCATACAGCTTTGCCAAGAATTCCCAGATGTCTTTTCTTGGAGCTATGAGGACTTAAGGGGATTTAATCCAAAGTTGGCACAACACACTATTGAACTAGATCTAGAAGCTAAGCCCATTAGATAGAAACAAAGACCAGTCAACCCTCATATCAAGCCTCTCATGAAGAAGGAACTGAATAAGCTCATTGAGGAAAGCATTATTTTTCCAATCAAGCACTCTTCATGGGTTGCTAATCTAGTGCCGATCAGGAAAATAAATGGAGAAATCAGGTTGTGTGTGGACTTTCGAGACTTGAATAGGGCTTCTCTCAAAGACCATTATCCACTTCCTTCTATGGAGAAAATCTTGTAGGTAGTAGCTGGTTCAGAAAGGTTCTCTCTCCTAGATGGCTACTTAGGCTATAATAAAATTATGGTGAAAGAGGAAGACCAATTCAAAACAACCTTCACCACAAAATGGGGCACTTATGCCTATAGGAAAATGTCATTCGGGTTGTCAAATGTTGGAGCTACATTCCAGAGGGAAATGGACATGGCATTCAAGGGGATGATAAACAAGATAGTTCTTGTGTACTTAGATGACATCATTGTATTCTCCAAGAACACAGCAAGTCACCTCTTTCACCTCAGGAAAGTGTTCCAAAGATGCAGGAGATTCAAAGTGTCTCTAAATCTGAAGAAGTGTATATTCCTAGCTCATGAAGGCAAGCTCTTAGGCCACATTGTGTCTAAGGAGGGGTTGACAATTGATCTGGAAAGAGGTTGAAGGCTATTCATGCATTACCATTTCCAAGTCATAAGAAGGCTCTCCAAATCTTCTTAGGGAGAATCAATTTTTTCCAAAGGTTTGTGCCTAATTTTTCCACTCTTGTGAAACCATTGACTATGATGTTGAAGAAGAGTATGGCATTTAAGTGGAAATCAGAGGGTAAGGAGAGTTTTGAAGCTATCAAGCATGTTATATCTCAATCTCTGACTCTCATTAATCCATAGTTATCCAAAGACTCCATTCTCTATGCATTTGGTGGCTCAGACACCATCTTTGCCATTCTTGGTGCAACTAAACAAGGAAGGATCCAAGTAACCCATTTCCTTCTTCAGTTAAATATTGGAAGATTATGAAGTGAGGTATTCTTTTATTGAAAACATGTCCTCCATTGTTATCATAGAAGTTTGAATAAATTCAGGCACTTGGTTTCAAACAATAAAATTCAGTTATTAGTGTCTCATGTTGGAGTCAAGGAATTCCTCTAAAACAAGGACTTGAATGAGAAAAGGAGCAAGGTTGGATCACTCAGTGATGGAATATGACATAGAGATCAAAGTAATAAAGTTGGTCCATGGTAAGGGATTATGTGAACAACTAGCTTCTAGTCAACATGTTGAGTCAAGTGAATGAAGAAGAAATTTGTTTGGTGTTGTAAGATAATCAAGAACAAGCAATGATAGTGTACCTACTCCTTGTTGGACTCAAGATATGATGTACATTTCCTTGACAAATAGGTTATGCCCTCCAGAGTTGAGCAAAGCAAAAAGAATATATTTTAAACTCCAAGCCATTATGTATGTCCTCATTGATGGTGTTTTTTTCAAAAGGGATGTGAATGGAGTTCTATTGAGGTGCATTGGAACAAATCAAGTTGAAAAGGTGCTACATGAGTTCCATGATGGAGAAGTTGGAGGTCATTTTTCTCCACGAGTAACAACCCTCAAGATCATGAAGGCTGATTACTATTGGCCCATAATGTTTAGTGACTATTATGCATGGATCAAAAAGTGCAAAAAATGTGCATTCTTCACAGAGTAAGGAGAAGCTAGCAGCACTTCCACTTCATCCAATCTCAGTTGATCAACCATTCATGTAGTGGGGATTGGATTTCATTGGGGTCATCAATCCAAACTCAAGCCAAGGTCACAAGTGGATTCTCACAGCAACAAACTATTTCACCAAGTGGACCGAAGCAGTGGCACTCAAGAGGCAAAATGAGTCTACCATATTGGAATTTTATGAGGGAATTGTAACCAGATTCAGAGTCCCATCTACTATAATATTGGAAAATGCTCTAGCATTCCTTTGTACAAAGATCATTGAATGGGATGTTATGAATGTGATATACTTGAGCACCTCCTCAAATTATTACCCTCAAGGTAACGAGAAAGTAGATTCCAAAAACAAGAACTTGTAAGAATCATCATAAGGACTCTGGATGAAAATCAGAGGACATGGCATACCAAGCTCAAATCAGCCTTGTGGGCTGATAGAAGTTACACCAAAAGTTTCAACGGGTAGCTCACCATACAAGATAGTCTATGGGAAAGAATCAAGGCTACCTATATCCCTCAAGTTTCCCACATTAGATCCTGAAGAAGCTAGAGTTATCAAGAGTTTGAGCCTATGGAAGCCAGGTATGCGAACTCATGGAGTTGGAAGAAAATAAGAGAGCATGTAATGAAAACCATGGAGAAGGATCAAGCCTTGATCAAGAGGAGTTTTCACAAGAAAGGTAAAAGAAAGAACCTTCTAGGAGGGAGACTTGGTTCTGAAATGGGATGCAGATCGGGATAAGCTGGGAAATCATTCTAATTTTTATGCCATATGGAGTGGTACCTACATGGTCATAGGATGTAAGAGTAACAACAATTTCTAGCTATCCAAGTTGGATGGTGAAGAACTGCAGATTCCAGTCAATAGAATTTACCTCAAGCACTGTTACTAAAAGAAAAAATTCTCACCCTTATACATATTAGTTTAGGATTTCTAATTCCTCTAAGTGCTTGTGCACATTGTCTTGTTGTTAGAGTAGGTTTTATTTCCATAACTACTTCTGGTATAGGTTGTTTTGCTCCTAGTTGGTCTCATTACATAATTCAGTATGCCTCCCAAAAATAATGCCATGATGAGAATCTCAGAGTTATAGGGAACAATTGCAATCTTCAAAATATTTTCAATACAGAGAAACTAAATCAGATTTGGAATAAATATCAAATGTTTCATTTCATCCTTGTCCCAATAGATCAATTTAAAGAAATGAACAGGAAAAGGAATTATAGATCAAAAAAAATTCTACTCATGTTATCTCAAGATATTCTTATTGAAGTTGGAAAATTTTATTGGAAGGTGGTTCAAGGTTCAAACAACAGTTCTTGAATGGATCGAGGAACAATTTCTTAGAGTGTTAAGTTATTTCAAGACATTAAAATGACTCCATACCCAATGGAGGCTTCAAGACACTAGTCACCTCACCTAGCAGGAAGTAACCCCACTGAGTCATCAAATGGTTATCAATTTTTTCCCCTGGGAAAAATGGACAACAGGGGACAGTGGACCTAAGCATTGGAAAGGGTCTTCATGGTAAATATAGGAGTTACAAGTATAAATTTCATGTTTAGGAAGCATTGGCAGTGTTCTGAGAAGATGCTGAATCATTGAAGCCATTTTTTCCTCTTATGGGTTATTAAGACTCAAATTTCCACCTCAGAGTGAAAACGGGCTCCTCGGGCCCAAATCCGGGCTATCACAAGAAAAAATTAAAAAAATGTGAAAATTACTCTCAAGAGTGCTCCACGACCCTCCATCAACCTTTTGGTTTCAAAGGGATTAGATGAAAATTCAAAAACAATAAAAAAAATGCTCAAGGGGCCTCAAAGGGGTCAAGAGCAAAAATAGCTCATTGAGTAACTTGACGAGCTACTTGGCAAGATAAGGTGTTGCAAAAGGGATTTGAACTCCTTACATAGCTTAGAAAGTTATGGACAAGTGGCCAGGGTGGTAATAATCCTAAGCGGGTCAGTCAGACGATGCAGCAAGAGCTCGGTGAATGGTTGAGAGCATTATGGTATGGGGGCATAGAAGGTTGGCTCATTGAGCAAAGGTTTACATTAGTGAGTGAGTGAATTAGAGTCGGGTTCGAGTTTGCACTGGCATAGTGCATGTAAGGCTAGGGGGATGTGGATGTGGTGCAAGATCTATGCCTGCAAAGCTAGGATCTCGGTCGAGGTAGGGGTGTCAGGGGCCATCAATACGGGAGGTGGTGTTGGGAATGCAACTTGGGGTTGCATGTTAGGGAGGCACCCCAATGTGACATGAAGTGCAAGGTGCATGTTGGGTCCCAATCCTAACAAACAAGTTGGCTCAGCGGGTAAGTAAGATGTTGGGGTGACTTTACATAAGCACAAAAAAACTCGGTGGTGGGAGATGCTAATGCAAATCGGAACCTGAGCCCACCAAGCATGGTGTCAAGGTCAAAAGGTGAGTCAAATGCTAATTTAGGGGGAATCAGTTATGTGGGGAGTTAAGGCAGTGGTTGGCAAGCTGGGAAAAGGAGCTCGATGGGGTGAATGGTAAATGTAGTCATTTTAATGCCCTTCTCAAAGAACAAGAAAATCCCATACGTGCCAGCCTATCACCCAGCGGGCGTTGGGCGCTCACCTGAGGCATGTGTGGGTGTCGAGTCCCTCCTTTATGTGAGTTGTGTGAGAATGCATTATTTACAACAGAAAATTAAGTGAACAGATTGGAAAGGAACCATACATTCATCTTAGAGCTCAGAACGGCTTCTAGACCAATGTGTTCATTCATATAAGAAAAACATTATAGAACATAGATCTGAATCATAACAGAAAAGAAATGCATAGGGGTTTACACCCACTCATATGAAATATATATATAACCGATCCATACAGATGTAAGTAGAACTGGAACCACACATATATTCATATTAAGCATGTTGATAACCACATTACATTAACTCAGGCAATCACAGATTCATATGATAATGCAGACCAATGTCATGCATTGGAACTGGACTTAGGCCCTTCATAGTACAAAGAAAAATGTTCAAACCCATCCCCTTAGTACAACATACTCCTACAGATCCTCTAAACCCAACCTATGGAGCTCTCATAGTATTCCTGCATGGCTTCACCTCTTTCTCCTTCTATATATTTTTCTCTATCAGGTGCTTGTATTTATAGCCTTTCTCAACATTTTCAATGCCTTTCTGGGAGTTGTAGATCCGTTTGCCAAGTGTCCAAGGTGGTCCTCCATGGGAGCATGCTTCTTCAGATGCGAGCTCTCCACCTTTTCCAATGATGGCCTTCTAGAATCTTCTATCGCAAGGTATATTCCTTCTGTGGGCACCAAGCTGCCAGGATGGCACCTTATCCACTCCACATGCACAGTCAGGTCATGCTTTTCTCGTGTGTTTGTCTGATATGCCAAATATGGCTAAGTCCCAAAACCTTTTCTCTGCCTTGCGTGCGCCACACTTCTTCTACTAAACCCTCCTAAAACCTTGTCCTGTTTCCTATGTGCTTTCTTGCATGCCCTTCTTCAAATAGGCCTTGCACACCCACGTGCCTTCTTGTACTTAGCCAATATTTTAGGGGCCCAACATCACCCCACACTACGCCTATTCTCCATCCTCGGAACACCTTCTCAAAGAATAAAGAATGAACTTTCTTGAATAGTTTGAAGAAAGAATAAAGGAATGAAGAATTTTGGGGAAGAATGAAAGAATGGGGAACTATGATTATTTCTGCAAGAGGAGAGGGAAATATTTCATCAGTTCTACCTCCAACTTATTCCAGGTATCGACTTCATCTTGTGCCTATTGAAAAAGGTCGCCAACTAGGGTGCTCACCTCTTCAAAGCTTAGCCCTTCTCCTTGGGTATTCATTATTTCCACGATCCCCTCCAACTGTTTTCCCAAATCCTCGAGCGTGTCCATCCTTCGAGTGATCTGGGGATACAACTCCTTTAGTTGGTTCTTAATTGAGCCCCGTAGGGTCTCAATAGCCTCTGATTTCTTCTCAACCTTGGCTAGAATTTTTTCACATTCTGTTCTATTCTCCTTTTTTTTCTCCTGGAACTCCTTGAGCTCCGCTTCATGGGTGGCGACCAAAATGCTCACCACTCTATCTCTATCGGTGTAGTTGTCATAAGCGGCCTCAACGACTTGGGTGGTAACTTTCACATCCATGAGGACTTTCTTGTACTGGGCCACAATTTCCACAACCTTCATCTTGTCCTCCTTTTCTTTGCGCATCGATGCCTCCTCTGTAGACTCTAAGGCCAGTGGTCATCTTTCCATTTTGAGGACATGGGTCAAGTCCTCTAGACATTCTAGGGTGGATCCATACTTCTGCGCATGTGGCATTAGATCTGGATGCTTCAAGAAAATGGCATATGTGATCATCTCTACTTTCTTGTAGACCTCATGCACCCTTGCCTTCTCTTCCTTCAATTCACACCTTAGCTGAGCGCTGACTAGTTCCTCATGTTTTAACTCCTTAGTTATTTTCTCTAGCTCCTCTTCCTTCTTCTCCAGCTCTACCTCTAGAAACTTCACTCTATCATTCCTCCCGAAGAGTCTGGCCTCTACTTCCACCAAAACTTTATTCAACACGTTGCATATTTGTTCGTCTGATAGCCGCTGACTGTTTACCAAGGGGTTGTCACCTTTTGACTCTGGTACCTTCATTATTTCCCCTTGGCTTACTTCGAATTCTGGTTCATCAATGTGGGACTCAAATTCCCAAGAAATCATTTTCCTTATCCGAGGGTATGCACCTTCCTCATCAAATGATGCCATAGCCAAGAGTTGCTCCATTGGTATGGTGCTTTGAAAGCATGCATGCAACACCTTGTTTGGATCATCAATATAGCCCATCCTCTGAACCTATGATGCCTCTGCACTTTTTCTCCCTATGCGCGTGGCCTTAGGAAATCTCACAGCCAAACTGGGATCCCCTCCCATGCTGCCATATTCCTTTTCTATGCTTTCCTCCTCTGCTTCCTTCATCACTAGGTCCACGTTGCATTCCATCTCTTGCTCTACTAGGTCTTCAATGATCTTGGATACTTCCTTCTCTGCGGCCTCGTCTATCTATTCCTTAGTGAGGCTTGGGGTCCTTTGTTCTTTTGTGACTTCCTCACTTACCCCTTTATCCTGAGTATCTTCTTCTTCCTTGTCATTCTCCCTCTTGACAAAGATGTATTCATTTTCTTCTTCCTCTCCTTCCTCCTCTGAGTCATGAACCTCATAGATAGGATGGTCCTCACCTCCTGGTTCATCTTCATCATCATCATCTCTCTCACCTCTATAGGCCTCCAAGCTCTCTGTGTCCTCTGAGTCATTTTCTTCTGTCACCTTCTGCTTCTTCCTAGCAGGAGATTCTACTTCCTTCTCCTCCTCCTCTAGTGACTTCTCTTGGGTGATGGGTTCTTCGTGCTCCAACACTTCTTCCTCTGGAGTCTTTACTTTCACCGGGGACTTATTTCTCCATGTGTAAGTACTGGGCTTAGTGCTTGTCTCTGACACACTTACTGCTTGTGTAGCCTGAACACTTGGTGCTTTCTGCACCTCTTCTCTTTCCCTCTTCTTTGGCGTGGGATTCTTTCTTCCTGTGGGGTCCTCAGGGATGGATACATCATTTTCCAAGTATGCACCCTTTTCAAATTTTGGCCTGATGCGAAGGTATATCCTTGTTGCAGCCCTTCCAGCGATTGGAAAAGTCACTGGTTTCATCATCTGTATCTCATGGGAGACATATCTCTCCACGTATGCGCACTTCTTGGGGTAAACCAACTTCCTGTGTAGTTCTCTATGGTCTTGATCTACTTCACTAAGGTCGAACCTTAGTCTCTTGGCCTCTTTAAACCTGTTCACCCCTGACTTGAAAATATTGCATGGTGAAGGAAAAGGGAATATTACACCATGGGCTCATTTTTTCATCTGTCAACCTAAATCTGCCAATGTAGAAGTGTTGATATACCACGAATTCTACCTCTCCTTTTATGAGCATGGTAACTGCTCTATGGAATCCTCCATTCCACCCCAAACGCATCCCTCATGCACTTGTACCATTTCTCTAAATGTGCCTTGTGAGTGGCTGTCATGGTTTCACAAGTATATTTTGCAAACCGCTTCACGGGTGAGGGATCCTCTTCTGGGTACTCCCAAACAAACCTTTCTGGCCCATCGGGCACTCTGATTTCTGAGAAGACAATTGTGAGGAGAACATTGCCAAATAGTATCTTCTCACCTTCTTGTGTGCTGCTGATGATTTCATCCACGATGAAAGTGGACAAGTTGTAGATGGTCCCCTCAGATATTTTCTGGCACACGTTCAGCCATGCCTTGTTCACTTGAGTCCATCTCTCTTGGTCATTGAGCTTGGTTACCAAGCACATGACCATCCTCATTATAGGGTTTGGGATCTCAGTGATGCCAAAGTATTGTGATCCTTTCTTATAGTCATATGTAGAAATTATTTCCTTGATGGCCTCCTTATCACTTAGGTCATCATCAATGTTATCCCCTTCACAGATAAGGCCTGTGAACTTGGAAATTAACTGGGGAGTTATGCACATCTTGTGCCCCGTGAAATAAAAGTGGTCTTCATGAATGCACGCCATTAGCCATTGGTAGAGGTGCTCAAGTTTTCTGAAGTATGGTAGTTCATAAAGTTACAGTAACCCTACCTTCTCCAATTTAACCTTTACCTTGTCACTGTAAATGGGCATGCCTTCTGGTGTTCTCTTGTTGGTTGGGCACACCAACTCAAAGGCCATTTATTTATTTTTCATGCTAGTGTGGTGATTATAGTAACACACAGTCTTCTTCCTTAGGTTTTATTCCCATTATTTTCCCAGCAACACCCCATCTGGGTATTGTATTTTTGCCTACCATTCTTCATTTGTGCTTGCGATGGAATTGTTTGTTTTCCCTTACCCTTTCCCTTTACTTCTTTAGGTGAGATGGTTGGTTTTCTTTGGTGCCATTCTTTTGGTTAGGTTATCACTTCAAGCATCTTTTCCTTGCTCTGCTTCTACCACTCTATCCAACCCTAATACTCGATCTTGCAAAAAACCCTCCTAACACCATGCCCTAGTCACCAAACCCTAACTGGAACAATACTTCCACAAGACGACACTTGCTCAACAACTTCCTCCATGCCCATGTACTCCTTTCCTACTGGTTTATTGGATCTTACCCTAGTCATGTCACTCTTTAGATCTCTTCAATTTTTCCTTTGAAGATATTGCTTTGGATGCCCTAGTTTGTGAGAGATTTCTTTACTTCATAAACGCAATGTAAATAATGAAGTGCTCGACTTTTATTTATAGTTTTTTCCTTCTTTCCAACATTAAATGCTATTTTACCTACCACCATACTTGACCTTAAATGCATATTTTTCCACTAAGCCATCCTTAAGAGCCTTTCACTCCCACGTGCACCCATCTTGTGCAAACCATTTACAACCTTCTGGTGCGTAAAAAATCCAACCTGACATTGAAGCCTCTTACGCACGCATTAACATATGTTCGAAGGCACTTCTTCTGTTCTTCACCTATTTTTTCTCTCACCTACCTCATGTTGTTCTGTGTTTTCCTTTTTCTGTACGTGGTTTCTTTGAAGGCTTTCTTGACATCAACCTTTTACATCCATCTCTTCTTATGCACTATTAACCTTCTGTGCATGCTTTGTATCCATTAACCAGGCCATTCACCGTAACTTCTACTAAAACAACTTGTATTACGGGCCTATACTTTGCATCACTCCACCCCACACTAAAACAGATGCGCGGTCCTCTACGCATGCACAACCTTCAAAAATTAATGTGGTTACCAGTGCCTAAGGCATAAAACAAACAACAAAACAAACGAAAGAAAGGGAAACACAAAAAGGAAATTGCATAAAGGGAAACCTAAACTAACTGGAAACACAGCCTTATTTACAAACACCAAGAAGACTTATTTATAGTAGGGCTTCAGCCTACTCCCATTGAAGTGACCTGGTAATCTTGTCCCATCCAATGCTTGTAACTGGAAAGTTCCTGAATCAAGAATGTACGATATGAGGTAAGGTCCCAACCAATGGAATTTCAACTTCCCAGGATGGCACAGATACTTGGAATCATACAATAACACCAACTGCCCAAATTCAAACTTCTTGTTCTTGATATGATGATCATGCCATGATTTTTGTCTTACTTTTTCTATCTTTTGACTCCACCTAGCAAGTGATCACCTTTCATCCAACTGCATCAATTTATCAATTCTTTCTTCCAGTGCTTGCTCATTGGCTAAACCTCCTGCATGCGCTATACGCAACAATGGTAACATGAATTCCATTGGTAAAACAACCTCCGTGCCAAACACCAATTGAAACAGTGTGGCCTTGTTCAACCTTTTATAGGTTGTCCTGTATGCCCATAGAATGGTTGATACCTTATCATCCCAATCATGTCTTTTGACGTCACAGATCTTAGTTAACGTATGACTTAGTATTTTGTTAAATGCCTCAGCAGTTCCATTTTCTTGAGGGTGATATGGGGTAGTCTTATGATGGGCCACCATAAATTCTACCAACAGGATCCTGACTATTTCATTGAGGAAGTGTGTACCCCTATCACTTGTTAAACTTAAAGGGAAACCATATCTACTGATTATATTTTCCCATAAGAATCTAGCAGTTGTCACCGTGGTGCAATCCTTTGTAGGTGTTTCCTCTACCCACCATGTCAAATAATTAGTGCAAGTGATGATATACAATGAACTAGTCCTTTGTACGCTGCGCTGGTGAGATTGGTCCTACAAAGTTGATAGCCCATTTCTCAAATGGTTCTACTTGGCTATTGGTCGTAAGGGAATTTCATCCCTCTTTCCAGGTTTTCCAAGGCACTGGCAATGGTCACATGCCTTGCAAAAATCAATACAATATTGGTAAATGGTTTCCCACCAAATATCTATGAGTAGAATCTTCCACACGGTTGCATTTCTCACATAGTGTCCTCTTGTGATCCCACCATGCGCTTCTTCCATAATTACAATGTGCTCATGTTCTAGCACACATCAACATAGAACCTCATCACGACCCAACTTGTACAGGTTTCCACTAATCAACATGTAGGGTGTGGTGCATATTACCAACTGCTTTCTCTCCACAGCCTTCATCCCTTCGGTGTCACCACACCTATTTTTAAGAACATTGCGATATCTTCCAAATCTGAGGGCGCACACTGTAATCTAAATAGTTACACGTTTGGCATGGTCTCCTCAATGTTTTACGTGTCCTCTCCTAAATCAATCCTTGACAAGTGGTTAGGCCCTAAATTATTCTTTCTTGGCTTCACCACCACTGTAAATTCAAATTCCTGAAATAGAAGGACCCAACGACATATGTGCCCTTATAGAATGGGTTTGTTGACTAAGTAATTTAATGTCATGTGGTCTGTGTAGAATATGAAGGGTGTTGCTAGCAGATACTTCCTTAACTTATGCAATGTGTAGATCATTGACAATGCTTCACACTTAGTAGTTGTGTAATTCTACTCTGCTGGTGTCAATTTCCTACTTACAAAGCTCAAGGGATGATCAACAATTCCTTTGCAATGTTGTGTTAGTACTTACCCCATTGTTTTCCCTAAGACATCCACATGCACATGGAAAGGCTTATCCCAAGAAGGAAAACATAATATGGGTGTCGTTACAAGCCTTTCCTTTAAAGTGTCAAATGCCTTCTACTACGCCTCTCCCTAATGAAAGGCACTTTTGTGTTTCAACAATTCTTTTAAGGGTGCAAAAATTTTGGCATACCCCTTGATGAACTTCCTGTAATATCCTGCATGTCCAAGGAATTCATGTATAACGCTTTGGCTAGTAGGATCCCCCAAACCCATAATGACTGTAACTTTGGTGGGATCTACTAGTAAGCCTTCTTTGCATATAATATGCCCTAATAAGGTTTCAAATGAGGTAGCAAAGACACACTTCTTGATGTTGAGGGATATCCTCAACTATCAACACCTTTCAAACATTAGTCTCAGGTTATCATAATGGTCCTTGACGAGACCATACACAGTCAAATCATCCAAATAGACCTGAAGAAATTTATGGATGAATTCCTAGAAGGCTTGCACTACAGTGCGCGAGAACACAACAGGTGCATTCTTTAATCCAAAAGGCATGACCATGTAGGTTCAATGGAAAAAGTTGTCTTTCTATAGTATTCCTTTACAATCTGTACCTAGTGGTACCCTGAGAACCCATTCGTGAAGGATTAGGATTTGCCGCCGGCCACTCCTAATATTTCTTTAGTAAACAGGGTAGGGAAGGGATCAATGACACATACTACATTTAGGTCCTTGTAGTCAACACAGATCCTGATCCTCCCGTCTTTCTTGATGTTGATGACCATTGGGATTATCCATTACGACTCTTTAACTACCTCAATGATACCTAACACTATCATTTTTTCTATGTCTTCCTTAACCTGTATGAAAAAAATTGGATTCATTCGATAAGGTCTTTTCCAAATCAAGTGCAAACCTTCTTTAAACTTGATCTTCATTTCTCCCAAGAAATGGTAGATTCCTTTGAGTTAATGGTACACGTGAGGGAACAAATCTTGGAATTTTCACAATAGATCAATGATCTTCAAAACTTCCCTTTTCGACCAATAGTAATTGATGAAAGCATCCTTAGGTTCGGCTTTTGTCCCAATGTTAACCTTATTTATCTTCAAAGGCTCATGATAGGCATGTGCTTTCTCATTAGGGCTATCTAAGACCTTGCACATACCCTCCAAATGATCAACATCCAATGTCTCCATCTCTTCCTTGTATATGACATAGACCAATTTTACTTTTTATTTTTACATAAATGCATGCTTAAAATGTACTTCCTCTAATCCTTCCTCATTGAGGCGCATCTCCATATAAGGATTTTCTAGTAATTCCAGTAGCCAATCCTCAAGCATGGCACTATCTCCCAAAATAAGGCACTTGATTGTTTGCAATTCCTTATCCACTGATGGTTTGGTGTAGATCAAGAATTTCTTCGCTTGTTACCTATCTAAGTTAATGTACCAAAATAAACACAAAAACCTTGAAAAAATCAAATGAAATTGATACCTGAAAGACAAGATTTGAAGATGTAGATGGAAAAGAAAGCCAATGTAGACAATATGGGCACACATGAGCGATCTTGAAAATTAGATCCAAGAAACCTGCAAGACACAGATGCTTGACTGAAAAAGACCACGTTAAAAAATATTTAGGTGGACTACCCGAAAAGTGGGTCCGGGAAGCGATAAGCTCCCTCGGCGGATGTCAGTCCACGTTTTCAATTAAGGAAAGAAGCATACATGATAAAAGATGTAAGTAAATGTCTATATTTTGATTAAAAATGACAGACAGAAAAGTAAACAGTAGACAAAAACCAATAAAAAATAGGAAAGTGTGAAAACAATGCTGGATTTGTGTTCCCTGAATTATTTTACCTATTCGCAGGCAGATCGGCGTCGATTAGGAAAATTGACATCGACTGAGAAGAATCGGCGTCAACTAAGATAGGTCAGCGTCGACTAGAGAGAATCGGCATCGACTGGGTACAGTTGGCGTCAACTTGGAAAATTGTAGGAAGATTGAGAAACATACAGTGGAAGCTAGATTGTTGATCTCTGCTGGATCTACAAGAGCCGTAGGGATACTGACAAGGCTCCACCTATGCTAGATGTAGGAATAGAGTCACCAAGAGATCGATGGAGGCTCACGATGTTGATGTGGTAGGAGCAGAGTAACAGTACTCCTCTCAAGGATTGGTTTGGACAGGATTCACTCTCACTTGATAGATAATGCTCAGACTTAATGCTCAAAACTCTCTCATTATTTCTATCTCTCTCTCTCTCTGTCTCACTGTCTAACCAAAATTGAATTCTAGCCTTCTATTTGTAATTGGTGCTGACCGAGATGAAATCAGTGCTGCTCCAAAAAATCGGCGTCGACCAAGTATTGGTCGGCACCGATCAGGGAACAATCTCCCGAAAATGGCCAAAAAAGGATGATTTTTGGGAAGATGAAGTGATCCTTCCACCTCAAATATGGGAAATATCCCGCTGATCAGTTTGGGAGGAGAAAAAATAGGGGGGATAGATGGATAGAATAGATATAGGAGGTTAGGAATTGATATGGGGTAGATAAGTGGTTAGGATATATGTAGAAAATATAATTAAATAGATAATATTTAATTATCTATGGGTAAAACATAATGGGGTGACATAAACTTAGGATAGATGTTTAAATCAAATATTAAATAATACCCTAAGGGAGAAGTGGTGATGTAAACTTTCCCCAGGTTACCCGAGAAGACAAACGCGCATGGGGGACACCAAATTAGATAGCCAATTTTAGGTGTCTACATTTTTCCACTTTTTGTCAAGTAACTTGCGATAAGTAAAGTTGCGAGATGAAAACAAGGAGTTGGAAGAAAGGAAGAAAAAGTTATGATGTGATCCCCATCAAACTAGGGATGGGATGGGCCCCAAAAGAGCAAATGATCCCAAGTTTGAAAAAGGTAAAAGAAAATGCAGGATGCCCCAGCTAGATGCCTAGAGTAGATATGATCATTAATGATGCACAAAAAAAACATTAAAGCAGCAACCTAAGGAACTCACATTAGTAGGGTAGACTAGATGGTCTCCGCATGAGATGACGTTAGTACCTACAGACCCATGAGTGTAAGGAGGGCTGCATTAGTACCTAAAAAGAGACACATTGGTAGGGACAACCAGACGGTCTGTAAAGAAGACGACGTTAGTGCCTACAGACCCGTTAGCTCTAAGGTGCCAAAAAAGCAAGTGCCCCATGGACAAGGAGCAGGCTCGAAATGGACGATAATATCGAAAGTATGTGCCAAAAGGCAACACTTAGGGGATAATAATGACCAGATAAATAAGCCAAGAATCAACACTATGGCAAGAAGATTAGGAGATGGAAGAAGGCGACGTGGAGAAGCCAAATTGCAACCCATTAGCAAGAATGGGCCCAAATTGGCATCGATCAAAAAAATCAGCACTGACCATGAAAATCGGCGCCGACCGTACCAATTGGTGCCGACCATTCCGAGCACAAATAAATATGCGAATGGAAAACGTGAACGATTTATTTTCACTGTGACGATTGATTTAGAGAAAGTTAAAAACTGATTTTGAACAACATGGAAGCTTCATAGAGTAGTCAGAAGTGAAAGAGGACATGACCTGGGGTAAGTGGTTCTATAGTATAATAATTTTATTATTATTTTACTTTTTAAATTTTTTTTTGAAAAAAAATTAAATCGGTGGGAGGCCAGAGTGTTTTTGACCCGTTACCTCCCAATCGGCATCGATTGAGAAAATCGACGCCGATTAGATTAAATCGGTGACGATTCACTTCAATTGATGTCGACTATGTATGGATCAACACTGACTGAAGTGAATCAACGCTGATTGGACCAAATGAACTAATGAGATTATAAAATGTGTTTTGGATGTTCCGATTTGGATGAATAGGAAGCTAACATTGCTCTTGATGTTATGGATGCAGGCACAAGAGGCATTACACATGTGGGATGCTATTCCCAAGATACTAGAGACCATTCTCAATAATGTCACTGATGCATATTGGCACCACTTAGAGTTATCCGGGCTCTGGGGCTTCCGGTACTATCAATGAGTGCCTCAAGACGTGGAGTTGATGTGAGCACTAGTGTGACGATGTGATAGCCAGACCTACACTTTTTGGTTCAGGACGGGTGAGATGACCATCACCCACAAGGACATATATAGGATCTTGAGGCTACCGATCACCGGGGAACCTATAGAAATTACTCCACCAGAGCAATAACAGAGGGCCCTAGGATGATTGTATGGAGACAAGGCAGATGATTCAGAGATAGTGTCCAGGGCAGTGAGGATAGCCTCTCAGTATAGATAGGATGATGCCAGGAGCAGACAGATAGTGTTAATTCAGATGGCTATCTCCTATTTTGCTCTACCAGATTTAGGAGGTGGGAGATTCCCATTACTATTACTAGATTTTGTTTGTGACATTCTGTAGTTTAGACAGGTGTTCACGTTTTCTGATGCCCTGATAGCTCAGATAAAATATGAGCTATGGATGTATACCACTGGCAGGAGGATAGGGATTGATGTTATTTTTGTGCTACATTGCTGGGCATATGAGCACATAGCATTGATCAGGCCATCTGGGCTTCCATGGATGCTAGCAGCAGTGGGGGCCATTGATTATGGATTCCAGTGATGGTGGGATGACATGACCTCAGGAGATATAGGGAGATTTATAGATTAATATGCCGAGCACTTCAGGACGCTGACACCAAAGAAGGTCATTTGGAGACCATATCGGGTCTACCTAACATGGGCTGGTCAGAAGGCTCATTTGGAGACCATATCGGGTCTACCTGAAATAGTAATTATGGGTGTAACTATTGTGGGTGTAACTACTATGGGAAAGGAAACTGGAAGAGTCAAAATTGAAGACGCTTTCGTTGAAGTTGGTACAACTATAGGTATGTTTACCAATTGCATAGTCGCAACAAAGATGGGAGAAACAGAAGTAGATGTATTCACAGTGGAAACTCGAAGAGATGTAATTGCCTCAAGTATCGAAAGAATATCTGACAATGAGACAGATGAAGATGACATTGTCTCAAGAATAGATAGAACATCAGATAAAGAGGCAGAGGGAGATGAATCCATTTCTAACAAGGTGGGAATATTCAAAGATGGGGTGTCTGATAATGATGGAATCCCAGTGACTAGCAGAGTGGCAGGAGGTTCTGATTCAGTCGATGTGTTCGTAGATGGCTTAGTTTTAGAAGAAGATTCTTCAGTAGAAATGAAGCTGATAGTATGAGTGTTTGGTTTTTGAGACTCTGAAGCATCATGGTTCAGGGAATGATTAGGAAAAGGTTGTTTAAAAACATCAAGCGCCTGATTTGGGGGAGCATTTGGGTTATCCAGAATGAGCTCGCCTTTATCAATGAATTTCTGGACAAGATTTTTGAAGGTCTGACATCGCTCAATGTCATGGCCTTTGGTTCTATGATAATGACAGAAGTCATTTTCCCTATACCAGAATGGACGTTCTTGGCTTTCATCAAAATTTCTAATAGGGGGAAGTTCAATCATGTGAACTTCCAACATTTTTTCTAAGATAGAAGCATATGATTCCCCCAACGAAGTAAAAGATCGAGATGATGAGGGTCCTTTTCGAGAAGATGAGGAGTCTCTCCGTGGTGTTTGATTAGAAGTGTTATCGGCACGTGGTGTTTTTAATACGATAGCATTAGTGGATCCCTGATTTTTGTCTTTAGAAGTGGAAGGGTTTGATTTTGTAAACTGAGAAAAATCTGGTTTAGATTTAGAGCGAAGTTTTAACTTCCCTTGTTCAATGGCATGGGACTCAAGTTTACGTGCCATCGTAAAGGATTCTTCAAATGTATGAAAGGTTTGGATCCTTAAAGTGGAAGAAATATGATTAGCACAAGATCGAGTAAACAACTCGATCTGTTGAGATTGAGGAAGGGAGAAAGACAATTGGTTTATTATCCCTCTCCAACGAGTGACAAAGTCTGCAATAGACTCATCATCGAATTGACGAATGTTATAAAGATCTGTAATCGAGATCTTATGTGTGATGTTTATTGAAAAGTTTTCAACAAACATCTGGGCCAATTGAGAGAAAGAAAACAAGGAATGTTGAGGAATGTTATTGTACCAATCTAAAGCAGGCCCTGCTAGAGACATAGGAAAAGTATGGAGCATAAGCTCCTGATCCTGGACTATCAGGTAGCAAGCGTGTTTGAATGCTTGCAGGTGCTGTTGAGGATCCTCCCGACTATGAAATTTTGAGAACTTAGGAAGTTCCCATTGGGGAGGATAAGGCTTAAAAGCCACTGATGGATGAATGGGTTCATTACACACTTCTTCAAAAGAGTATGAAGGATGAGCCCCTTTGGTGGAGGCTTCTAAGTCTATGATTTTCTTGAAAATAATTTGGACCACGTCAGATTGAGGAGGAGGCATACTGGTATGTCCTACATAAGAAGTGAATGGTGGATTTTGTTGAGCGTCAACGGGGGATTCATATGTTGATTAACAGGATGATAAGAGGAATAACCAGGTGTTCTGGGTGACACCTGGTGAGGTATTTGTTGTGAAGGAGCCTGTGTATAAACAGGCTATGAGATGACAAGTGGTTGAGAAAAAGGTGGTTGAATGAAAGCTGGAGCCTGTGATTGGTGGGCTCCTACACTTGTCGACTGAATCAGAATGGATTGAGGAACATGGGTATTGATTTGATTGGACATGGTGGGGAACAAGGTCTGAATGAGGCTTTTGACTGCTGGATTGGTTATTAAGGGTGCCGACGCTAGAGGATGGGTGAAGGTCACTGTCGCTGGAACATTGGAAGAAAGACCAACTGGAGGATGAGAAGCAGGAACCAACTGACTCATTGAAGGGGGTTGACTCATAAAGAGGTACTGACCCTGGGACGTAATGGATGGCATAGAAGAATTAACAACAATCTATGGGTGCACAGATGCACCCATTATAGCTAGAGAAGAGGACTTCTCAGAAGTAGGTTGTGGAATAGTCGAGGTAACTGCGGCACTAGGAATAGGCAAGACTATTTGAGAACTAGTCGACATGGTCAGTGGAAGAGAAAAAGGAGGCACAGGTGCACCACCCTCTTCCATGGTTCGAGGCAAGAAAAAGGATGCTAACTATTCTACAAAATCCTGGGATGGTTCACGAGGATAATCGTAAACTTGCTGGATTGGTGGTCCCTGATCAGATATTCGAATGGACTTATGTACTAGGTAGTCCATAAGGGCTACCAGATTGCGATCAAGGAGCGCCTGAAATTCAGGATCCCCATGAGGAACATACTCTATATCAGAAGTAGATGATATTTCTGAAGGACTGGGGGAAGCTGGACGTGATGGGATTGCTTTAGGCTGATAGAAAGGATTATATGACCAAGATGGGGAACCAACTAATAGCGGTCCCGAGGAAGACCCGAGGGGTGCCGAAACATCCACACTAGTGGTGATCTCAGAGGAAGAAGGGGCCAGTTGAGCCATTCTTCTAGATTGTAACCGAGTGATGACCGTCATAAACAAGCAGAAATATAGAAAAAGAAGATTGACCTAACTAATGCACAGACAATTCAAGCAGCGTAGGTGATTATCTCTTTTAAGTTTTCCTGCTTTTAAGAAAGAAAATATTAGGGAAGGCTTTTTAGAACAGGAACTACTCAGATAGCCAAACTAAGGATGGTTTGGGGAATGTTTTGGTGAGGAGTCCCGAAGGCACTTCAGTAAAAGACCAGTACGTGGCTTGATATAGGGGCCTACCCCCGCACTTCACACACCGCTGCGATAAGGGAGTCAGGTGCTTTGCCAATATATACCAGAACTTCCGTGAATTTATAGCGCGGCCCGAGTACCGCGTAGGCTCTTCCTCTTGGATGTCACTTCCAAGTAGGCGAGGCCAGGGGAGGAATTTTTGTTTTGATGCTTTATACCTAGTGATTTTGGCTTTGTGTGCAAGGGTGAAAAATAAAAATCAAATAGTGTCACTACCGATTTTGATTAATTTTTCCAGCCTATTTAGAAAACTAGATGAATAGCATACAACAAAAAATGACAAAGGAAAAGTTCTTTTTAAGCACTAAGAATGAAGTGTTGGATTTCGATGAAGACAAGTCAAACAAATTCTTTCCCAGATGTGATTAAATTCTTTTTAAGCACCAAAATCGAAATGTTTGAATGTGATAGAAAACAAACAAACAAGTTCTTTTTAAGTTCTTAAAAAGGAGAAAACACCGTAAAAGAGGAATACCTGTAGATTTAGCTCTCCAAGGTGTGTGGACTTCAAAAAGCACGTTGTTGAGCTCTTCCCCTCGAACAATCCCATGAACAAGCAATGTGCTCCACAAGAAAAGGTTAAGCAAACACCCAACAAATCCAGAAAGATATATCCAGATGATAGTAGAATGAAAATTTCTATTTAAAGAACTAGAAAACTTTCAATAAAATAACAATTTTGCAAAAAAAGACAGGATCAAGAATGCAATTTTGAAATCAAATGAAAGATTTATTGATCTTTGGAATAGGAATTGGAATTTAGTTTTGCAAGAAAGAAGAAACTTTAACTTTGTGAATTATAAGTGAAAGAAGCAAGACCAAAATGAAGGAAGGAAATGCTACGGAGAACTGACGAAAAAGCAGTGAAGAAACAGAACAAAAGCTCAAAACTGGAAAAGAAATGAACTTACCAATAAGGGACTTTGGTTGGGTCCCACCGGGCATGCCAGAATGTAGATCAAGAATTTCCGCGCTTGTTACCTGTCCAAGTTAATGTACCAAACTAAACACAAAAACCTTGAAAAACTCAAATGAAATCGATACCTGAAAGACAAGATCTGAAGATGTAGATGGAAAAGAAAGCCGATGTAGACAAGACGGGTGCACACGAGTGATCCTGCAAAGTAGATCCAAGAAACCTGCGAGACACAGATGCTTGACAGAAAAAGACCACGTTAAAAGATATTTGGGTGGACTGCCCGAAAAGTGGGTCCGGGAAGCGATAAGCTCCCTCGGCGGATGTCAGTCCACATTTTCAATTAAGGAAAGAAGCATACATGATAAAAGATGTAAGTAAATGTCTATATTTTGATTAAAAATGACAGACAGAAAAGTAAACAGTAGACAGAAACCAATAAAAAATGGGAAAGTGTGAAAACAATGTTGGATTTGTGTTCCCTGAATTATTTTACCTGTCCACAGACAAATCGACACCGATTAGGAAAATCAACGTTGACTGATAAGAATCGGTGTCGACTGAGATAGGTCGGCGTCGACTAGAGAGAATCGGCGTCGACTAGGTACAGTCAGCGTCGACTTGGGGAAAATTGCAGGAAGATTGAGAAACAGACAGTGGAAGCTAGATCGTCGATCTCCGCTGGATCTGTAAGAGCCGTAGGGATACTGACAAGGCTCCACCTATGCTGGATGTAGGAACAGAGTCACCAAGAGATCGATGGAGGCTCACGATGTCGATGTGGTAGGAGCAGAGTAACGGTACTCCTCTCAGGGATTGATTTGGACAGGATTCACTCTCACTTGATAGATAATGCTCAGACTTGATGCTCAAAACTCTCTCGTTCTTTCTGTCTCTCTGTCTCTCTAACCAGAACTGAATTCTGGCCTTCTATTTGTAATCGGCACCGACCGAGATGAAATCGGTGCCGCTCCAAAAAATCGGCGTCGACCGAGTACCGGTCGGCGCCGATCAGGGAACAGACTCCCGAAATGGCCAAAAGGGATGATTTTTGGAAAGATGAAGTGATCCTTCCACCTCAAATACGGGAAATATCCCACTGCTCAGTTTGGGAGGAGGAGAAATAGGGGGGATAGATGGATAGAATAGATATGGGAGGTTAGGAATTGATATGGGGTAGATAAGTGGTTAGGATATATGTAGAAAATATAATTAAATAGTTAATATTTAATTATCTATGGGTAAAACATAATGGGGTGAATAAACTTAGGATAGATGTTTAAATCAAATATTAAATAATACCCTAAGGGAGAAGTGGTGATGTAAACGTGCCCCAGGTTACCCGAGAAGACAAACGCGCACGGGGGACACCAAATTGGATAACCAATTTTAGGTGTCTACATTTTGCCCCTTTTTGTCAAGTAACTTGCGATAAGCAAAGTTGCGAGACAAAAACAAGGAGTTGGAAGAAAGGAAGAAAAAGTGATGATGTGATCCCCCTCAAACTAGGGATGGGATGGGCCCCAAAAGAGCAACCGATCCCAAGTTTGAAAAAGGTAGATGAAAATGCAGGATGCCCCAGCTAGATGCCTGGAGTAGATCTGATCATTAATGACGCACAAAAATAAATATTAAGGCAGCAACCTAAGGAACTCACATTGGTAGGGCAGACTAGACGGTCTCCGCATGAGATGACGTTAGTACCTACAGACCCATGAGTGTAAGGAGGGCTGCAAAATAGTCAGCACCTAAAAAGAGACACATTGGTAGGGACAACCAGACGATCTGCAAAGAAGACGACGTTAGTGCCTACAGACCCATTAACTCTAAGCTGCCAAAAATGTGAGTGCCCCATGGACAGGGAACAGGCTCGAAATGGATGATAATATCGAAAGTATGTGCCAAAAGGCAACACTCAGGGCACAATAATGACCAGATAAATAAGCCAAGCATCAACACTATGGCAAGAAGATCAGGAGATGGAAGAAAGCGACGTGGAGAAGCCAAACTGCAACCCATCGGCAACAATGGGCCCAAATCGGCGTCGATCAAACAAATCGGTGCTGACCATAAAAATCGGCGCCAACTGTAACAATCGGTGCCAACCATGCCGAGCACATATAAATATGCGAACAGAAAACGTGAACGATTTATTTACACCATGACGATTGATTTAGAGAGAGTTAAAAACTGATTTTGAACAACATGAAAGCCTCTGGAATCAGTCAAAAGTGGAAGAGGACACGACATGGGGTAAGTGGTTCTACCCGAACTTGTCATAATAATTTTATTATTATTTTATTATTATTATTTTTTTTTTGAAAAAAAATGGAATCGGTGGGAGGCCAGAGTGTTTTTGACCCGCTGCCTCCCAATCGGCGTCGATTGGAAAAATCGACGCCGATTAGATTAAATCGGTGCCGATTCACTTCAATCGACGTCGACTATATATTGATCGACGCCGACTGAAATAAATCGACGCCGATTGGACCGAATGAACTGATAAGATGATAAAATGTGTTTTGGATGTTCTGATTTGGATAAATAGGAAGCTAACATTGCTCTTGATGTTATGGATGCAGGCACGAGAGGTGTTACACATGCAAGATGCTATTCTTGAGCTACTACAGACCATTCTTCCCGATGTCACTAACGCAGATTGGCACCACTTAGAGCTAGCCGGGCTCGGGGGCTTCCGGTACTACCGACGAGTGCCTCGAGATGTAGAGTTGATGCGAGCACTAGTGCGACGATGGGATAGCCAGACTTGCACTTTTTGGTTCAGGATGGGTGAGATGACCATCACCCATCAGGACATATATAGGATCCTGAGGCTACCCATCACCGGGTACCCGGTAGAGATTACTCCACGAGAGCAGCAGCAGAGGGCCCTAGGATGATTGTATGGAGATAGGGCAGATGATTCAGAGATAGTGTCCGAGGCAGTGAGGATAGCCTCTCAGTACAGACAGGATGATGCCAGGAGCAAATGGATAGTGTTGATTCAGATGGCTATCTCCTATTTTGCTCTGCCAGATTCAGGAGGTGGGAGATTCCCATTGCTATTACTAGATTGTGTTTGTGACATCCTGTAGTTTAGACAGGTGTTCACATTTTCTGATGCCCTGATAGCTCAGATATATTATGAGTTATGGATGTATACCACCGGCAGGAGGACAGGCATTGATGTTAGTTTTGTGCTCCATTGCTGGGCATATGAGCACATAGCAGTGATCAGGCCATCCGGGCTTCCATGGATGCCAGCAGCAGTGGGGGCCATTGATTATGGATTCTGCGATGGCGGGCCAACATGGCCCTGGGAGATACAGGGAGATCTGCAGATTGGTATGCCGAGCGCTTCAGGATGCTGACACCAGAGCAGGTCATTTGGAGACCATATCGGGTCTACCTGACATGGGCCGGTCAGGAGGCTCACCTGGTGGGGTTGAGATGGAGCAGGGTGGTTAGGGGCCGCAGGCCTGATATGTGGGAGCACATCCCATTTATATGGGTATTGAGACAGTTCGGCCTAGTGCAGACAGTGCCGACCACCTACAGGCCATACAGGTGAGACAACAGAGAGACTGATCTGTCGATTTTGATCCCAGTAGATCCATTGAGGGAGGCCCCACCTTCCGTAGACAGTGATGATGATGCCGGAGTGGATGATGGCTATGCGGCATGGTATTTGACAGAGCTACCACGACACCTGCCAACATCTATAGATGTTGATGAGGAGGATATAGCCACAGCGCTGGAGAGGTTGGAGGGAGAGAATTTTACCCTGACGTAGACACACCAAGTGGCCCTCGAGGAGATCAGAGCTCTGACAGAGGAGAGGGATGCCCTGATATTGGAGAGAGACACAGCTCGCCAGGAGTGAGATACAATGATCCAGCAGAGGGATCGCTACCATCGGCATAGAGAGGCCCTCAGGGCCAAATATGGTGATACAGGTACTATGTCAGAGTCTGGGACATAGGGTACGACCGTAGGAGGGCCACCACTAGCAGCACCAGTAGTGACATTACGAGCACCTGGTATGGTGAGCCTGAGTACTTATCAGTCTCTCCTCGCTGAGGTGAGATACTATGAGGACGCCCTAGCACAACATGCCCCTGAGGTGCCTCGTTACGGTGCGAGGAGGAGATCAGCGACAGCCACAGCTAGTGGTGCATCAGAGGGAGGGAGTACCGGGAGAGAGCGAGGTGGAGGTAGGCCCCCAGCAGCAGGTGCTTCTAGTTCGATAGGCGGTGGCCAGGAGAGACAGCCTGGTCCAGAGGAGGGTGGAGGAGATAGTGTCTTCCACTTATCAGACTTTACGATATAGAGATTGGTGTATTTTGATATCGATATATTGATGTAGCCTCGATTTGAAGGCATTTTTGATGTATGATATAGATGGCTTGATTGAAATCCATCCATTCTTTGTTGTACAGATACTCATGTATATATATAGATTCATCATTTTCTTTGTCATATGATTGTACTCATGCTTTTTAATTTCGATATACATGGATAGATGTAGTGTAATTGTGATGGATATAGACATATGCTGATAGATGATAAATAAATGTGATTGGATGGACATAGACATAGAGGATAGATAGACGTGATGTGATTTGATGTGATTGATATGTGGATTTAATTTTGATGAAAAATAGATATAGATAGATGTAGTGTAACTTGGATGTACACATTTTTTAGATGGATTTTTGATGGATAGATGGATAGATGTGATTGATAGATTTGATATGTTTAGATGTTAATTTAATTTTGATGAAAATAGATAGGTAGATCCACATGTGTTGACAATACATGCTTTGATATGTGTTTTGGACAAAGTAGATAAGATGAAATTAGATAGATGATAGATTTTGATTAAATTAACATGTTAAATGTCAATTTAACTGGATGAATAACAAATAATAATGGGAAATACTCTCTGCGAGAGCCAAGGACGTAATGAAATGACCTTGATTAGAAATAAAGGAAATACACCTAGATAAGAAAAAGAATGATAAGCTAGGCCTCTAACCGACCATAAATAGAGACTTTGATAGGAAACCAAAAGACCATGCATACAAGGCCATATATGAGGTTAAAATAAACCTGACACTAGCTAGTCGCAAACCAGATCTAGAAGGTAAATGGAAGGAGAAGTAAGTATTTATCTTGTCAAAATTTACAAAGGACAGAATATATGCTCCCATTGGGAAAATAGGGTTCTCCATATGATCGACAAAAGGTCTTATGTCTCAGCTTCATGATTTTTGTTTTGACAGAAGATCAAACTGATCAATGCGGGAAGTTTTCTAGATATAGAAAGACTGATCGATACGGGAAGTCTTTCAATGATGCTAAGAAGCAAACAAATAGCCATCCTTCAAGGGATCAGTCAAATGTAGCCATCCTTCAAGGGCATGGTCTATATTTCGAATGTAGCCATCCTTCAAGGGTATGGTCTATATCTTTTGATTCATTTTGAAAACGCATAAATAACTATCCTTCGAGGGATCAGTCTATCTTTTGGAATTTTTTATTTTTTTTTAGCTTTTGGAGCTTTTTTTGAAAGAAGCTGAGTGTAGACCAGATAGATCAGATAGAGGGGAAGAAAACATATAAAAAGCACGTACTCATGCCCCGAGTAGATTCGATTAAGATAGATACTTGGGACAGATGAAGAAGTGATTAAGGTGTCCCTACTAGGAGGAGGAACATATCCATAAGAAAAATGCTATGAGTAGAGCCGTGATACTCATATTTAAGGTGGAAAAGACATAACGCGGAGGACCACATAGTTCTGAATCACTATGAAAATATATGACTAGTTGTTAGATGGATGAAAGATCTGTTTTGCGACTAAGATCATGTAAGATAGATTTTAACAGTAGAAGGGCCTTAGATGCAAGGCATTAAGAGGTTCCATTTCAGGTACACCATCCATGGAGGATAGACGATAAGCCCCAGACCCATATTTATGAGTAACTACGTACGGACCCATCCAGTTAGGAGCAAACTTACCACGCTGACTCCGTTCTAGCGTAGTGACATTTTGGTTTTCTTTAAGAACAAGATCACCAATTTTGAAGTCACGGTGTTGCAAGTGCTTGTTATAAGCACGTTTGACATGCTCAAGATAGATTTGATGATGTTCAAGAGCATTGAGATGCCACTCATCTAGCAACTCAAGCTGCGCTAGATGATTTTGACGATAGTCCTCATCAGAGACAAATTCTCTGAGAGAAACACGAAGAGATGGGATCTGGACTTCCAAAGGAAGAACAACCTCTGACCCATAGACTAGAGAGAAGGGAGTAGCACCCGTAGGAGTACGAATGCTAGTCTGATAAGCCCAGAGAGAAAAAGGGATATGTAAATGCCAATCCCTACCAGCTCGACTAGTTACCTTTGCGAGGATATTACGCAAAGTTTTATTGGAAGCCTCGGCCTGGCCGTTAGCTTGGGGATAGTATGGAGAAGAAAAGCTGAGTTTGATATTGAAAGCATCACAGAGGTTCTGCAAATCAACATTTTTTGAAAGATTTACCATTGTCTGTGATGAGTTTGTGTGGAACACCAAAGCGACAAATGATGTGTTGATAGACAAAATCAACAATCGGTTTAGCTTTGGTCGATGAAAGAGGAATAGCTTCCACCCACTTAGTAAAGTATTCTGTGGCAGTAATGATAGAATGATGACGCTGTGAAGAGTGGGGATTGATAAGACCGATGAGATCAAGACCCCATTGTGAAAAAGGCCACAAATCTGTTGCAGGTTGGAAAGCCTGACTAGGGATATGTGTAAGATTGGAATGTTGTTGACACTTGACACATTTCTTAGTGTATTCACAACAATCTCGATTAAGAGAAGGCCAATAATAGCCTAAACGTAAGATACGTTTAGCTACGGCCAAGCCACTAAAATGTCCACCACAGATACCATCATGGAGTTCCTAGATGGCTTTAGATGATTCAGGGGTTTTGAGGCACCGAAGCAAAATACCATCAAAACCACGTTTGTAGAGGATTCTACCTAGAATAGTATAGCAATTAGCACGTAGGATAAAATATCTTCTACCATTGGAAGTCAGATCTAGAGGAAGCACTGAATGAGATAGATAATCAATGATCTATTGATACCACTCATCTTGAGTATTGGTTGTGATGGCATTGATTGAAGTTAGTTTCCTGAGATGAGATGGTTGATCTAATCGCTGCACAGCCACATAAAGTCACGAGTCTTCGGTAAAAGGTGGAATAAGTGAGGCTAACGAAGCCATTGTATCTGTGAATCAATTCGCAGTGTGAGGAATAGCTTGGATAGTGAATTTATCAAAAGATTGGAGTTGAAAGAGAACGATATCACGATATTTTTGAAGGATATCATTTTTGCATTGATAGACACCCGTGACTTGATTAACGATGAGTTCAGAGTCACCAAAGATGTCGATATGGTGGGTGCCAAGATTAATAGCATTTTGAAGACCTAAAACAAGAGCTTCATATTCAGCCATATTATTGGTACACTCAAAGTTAAGTTTGTGTGTGACTGGGATAGGTGCACCCCAAGGAGGAATCATAACGAAACCTGCACCTCCCCCTTGCTGGCATTTGGATCCATCAAAGAAGAGTTTTACTTTAAATGGAGAAAGACCAAAATCAATTTGTTGGATATACTCATCGGGGAATTGAGCAAGGGGGACTTGAGTGTCTGGAAGAGGAGCATCAGCTAATTGATCTGCAATGACCTGACCCTTGATAGATTTTTGCGGAATAAACTCGAGATCAAATTCTGTCATTAGCATGAGCCAACGAGTGATACGATCATTGTGATAAGGCTTCGCATGCATTGTCTTGAGTGGATTGACACTTGTGACAATGTAAGTTTTGTGATTGAGGAGGTAGTGACGAAGCTTAGAAGTTGCAAAGAAGAGAGCACAACACAACTTTTCAGCTTCGGAATAACGTGTTTCATACTCATGGAGAGTGTGACTGATGTAATAGATGGCCTGTTCTTTACCGTTAGCATCTCGATGCGAGATCATGGCTCCCAAAGCATGGTCAGTCACAGAAATATAAAGATAGAATGGCTCCCCCTCGCGTGGAGGTGTAAGCACAGGTGGGGAAAGAAGATAAGCTTTGAGATCATCAAAGGCCTTTTGGCAATGCTCATCCCATTCAAAATGAACATTCTTACGGAGGAGATGATGAAAAGGTTGACAACGGTCTGACAGTTGCGAGATAAAATGACGTACTGATTGAAGGCATCCTTGAAGACCGCAGACTTGCTTTAAGTTAGAAGGGGGAGGCATCTCAAGGATAGCTTTTATTTTTGTGGGGTCCACTTCAATACCCCTAATAGAAATGATAAAGCCTAAGAGTTTACCAGTGAGAACGCCAAACACGCACTTAGATGGATTTAGGTGAAGACAAAAGTGAATGAGCCTCTCAAAGAGAGGTGCAAGAGTGAAAATATGATCCTGACGAAGTTTGTATTTACCGAGGAGATCATCGACATAATCTTCCACAGTTTTGTGTAAGAGATCATGGAAGATGTAGGTCATGGCTCGTTGATAGGTTGCTCCTGCGTTCTTAAGATTGAAAGGCATGACACGATAACAAAAAGTCCCCCAAGGAGTTATGAAGGAAGTCTTATGTTGGTCCTCTGGTGTGATGAGAATTTGATTATACCCAGAGAAACCATCCATAAGAGAAAGCATCTCGTGACCTGCCATTAAATCCACGAGTTGGTCGATATTAGGTAGAGGAAAATCATCTTTTGGACAAGCAAGATTAAGATCCCAGAAGTCGGTACAAATTCAAATCTTCCCAGTAGCTTTGGTTACTGGTACTACGTTTGAAACCCATTGTGGATAATCGATGGGTTGGATGAAGTTAGCATAAAGCAAACGTTGCAACTCTTCTTTAACAAGAAGGGCTACTCGAGGGTGCATTTTACGCAATTTTTGTTTAACCGGTTTGATGTCGGGAAGAGTAACGATATTGTGGACCACGATATCAGGATCGAGTCCTGGCATATCCTCATATGACCAAGTGAAGGCTTGACGATGGTTGGAAAGAAAAGTGGTAAAGTCTCCTAACTCCTGTGGATTAAGAGATTGGCCGACCTTAATGATGCGAGGGTCTTTAGAAGTCCCTATATTAAGATCGACAGTGGCTTCGTTAAGAAGCGTAGATGTGTCAGAAGGAATGGTTTTAGGAAGATAGGAATCCTCTGCCCCCAGATAGGTGAGGACAGAATCATCATCCGCACAGTGGATAGTGTTGATAGTAGGAGAGTCATCTCCAACTATTTCAGGGAAGACTAATGGTATGGAAGTGGATTTGTTATTAGTTTTATAGGTCAGTGGCCCTAAGGAAATGGTATTGACTAAAAAAAAAAGTTAGACGGGATGGAAATGGCGTCATCCACATCAAATGATGCTTCTGACCTAGCGGGAGAAGATGGTTCCTCAATGGGGAGAGGCTCATCGAGAATAGTGATGGTGGCTTTTAAAAGAGGTTTAAATCCTAAACCAAATTTTTGATGTGGTTTGAGAGTTGGAATGGACGCGAGGTCATGCACACCCTGTTCATACTTTCCCAGGCCAAAACCCTTCCACGCGCATCGATATAAATAAGTTTTTGCAAACGTGGGATTTTGTAGACAATCAAACCCTGCTGAATAGGGTTTGGCCCTAGGAGGAGAATCCGGGTGATAGTGAGGTGTATCAAGACCACCGTAAATGAAGTTAGTCTGTTGATTGGGTAGACCAATGGTGATGACATGACCGAGACCTGGCTGATATTCAGGTTGTTTGTCTGGTCTACCATACTCATTAGGTTTGAGATGGGCATCAAAAGAAAGAAGAGGAAGCTCTCCTAGTGAGAAACGCTGCAATGTCTCTTCTAGATTTTGTAAATCTGGTAGTTTTGTTGCAGGTATGGAAGAGGATGAAGCCTCGTCAGGAGAACAAGCATTCTCCTTTAGAGGGGCAGACCCTGTGGTCATGTCGCATTGTGCAGAAGGAAAAGGATCTCCTGGATGAGTATAGATTTTTCCCTCATACTGATATTTTAAGCATCGATGGAGGGTTGATGGGACACAATGCATTGCATGAATCCAGGAGCATCCAAGGATCATATTGTAGTGGAATTTCCCTTCAACAATGTAAAAGAGTTCGTGAAGCAGCTTCTTACCTACTCGAATGGGCAGGACCACAGTTCCTAAAGTAACTGCCAACTGATCGTTAAATGATCGAAGGGCGAAAGGCGGGGGTGACACTACGTTCTTTGGTAACTTAAGTTGCTCGAATGTGTGTGAGGAAATGACGTTAAGTGCAGCACCACTGTCAATCATAGTGCATTTTAACATAGTGTTGTTGATTTGAACTGTGATAAAGAGGGGAGCCTCCAAATCCTCAGAAGAAAGGGAAGGAATTTCTGAATCTTCAAAAGAAATGGCGGTTGACGGTTTATTCAATCCAACAATCATCTCGAAAGGCTGGGGCTCATCTGAATTCACTGCGATATGGCACAGATTATCAATCAAAGCCTGGCGATGCTGTGGAGATGATTGAATGAGGTCAAAAAGAGACATTTTGACCGGAGCATGAGTAAGTTGTTTCATAACACTCTCCTCTACTGACACGGGAATCTGAGCCTGAGGTGAAGCACGAATAGAGACCCTAGGTCTCGAGGCTGATGTGGAAGGAGGAATGCCTTCAGGGGCTACAGAAATGACAACCCGTGGCCGAGATGATGATAGATTATCATATTGTTGTGTTCTAGTGGCGATATGAATCGTGTCGATTTGGGAAGGTGGAAGACCATCCGGCGTGGAATTAGTAGAACTAGAGGCCTGAGTAGATCGTTGAGGCTCAGATGTGGTTGAGATGACAGGAGATACTTGTTCCTCCTCTTCTTCCAGCAGAAGATCACTTTCTTCCAAAAGACTGTTAACGACAGATTGAAGGGCCTTACATCCCTCGGTGTCATGTCCTGGGGTGCGATGGTAAGCACAAATCAAATCAGAGTTGAACCAGGAAGGTTTTACTCCTTTAGGATTATAGGGTTTGATCAGGAGGAAGGGATATGGATGAAGACTGGATAAGTTGGTGAAGAATCTCGGTATAGAACCCGGTAGACAAAGATGAGGACAGAGATGACGGAGGTGCCTCTCTTACCTCCACAGACTGCTGAGGTAAAAGAACCTGCATATCTGGTTTGACAGTCTTTTTAGGGATCATTTTACTTTTTCAGACATCGGAAGAAGTAGCCTTGGACACTTGAGATGGAAGCAAGTGAGGCATGATTGATTTCTGTGGAGGAGGAGCTCCTAAGATAGATTTTGAAGAAGATGAAGATGTGACAAGTGTTGTGGTCTTCAGAGATAGGGAAGGCTGCTTGATCGAAATAGATGACGATTTAGATAATGCTGATTTAGATGAGGGAGGAGCTCCCAAAATAGGTCTGATCGGAGGAACAGAGGGTACCTTGGCTTTTGGTGACGAAGATGATGGTCCTGATAAAAGAGGTGATGCCTCTCTAGTCTGTGAATTCACTTTACAAGGTACCAGTGAAGAAGGTGTTGTAGAAGAAGAGGATGATGGTTCTGGTGGTATTGTAGAAGAAGATGCCTTCCCAGTTGACAAATCCAATCTTTTATGAGGCGCAGAAAGAGATTTTTGAGGGAAAGCACCAAGAGTCTTAATAGTCTGAAATATGGGTTTTCCTTTTTCAGGGATGGTGACAACTTCAACCGCATAAGGTGATTGTAGCCTTTTCGGGGGAAGGAGATGAGGAGGTGCTGATGATGTAACGTTAGACTTTAGTTGTCTTGGTTTAAGTCCAGGAACCGAGAGTGTAGGTGCCGATGCTATTTCTTTAGATTTTCCCTTAATAGGCAAAATAGTATCGGTGATGGAAGAAGTGGATGATGAAGGAGCAGTTCCTTGCGAGGGAGGTACTTCTGGTACAGTAATTGTGGGTGTAACTACTGTGGGAAAGGAAATGGGAAGAGTCAAAATCGAAGACGCTTCCGTTGAAGTTGGTACAACTATAGGTATGTTTACCAATGGCATAGTCACAGCAAAAATGGGAGAAACAGAAGTAGATGTATTCGCGGTGGAAACTCGAAGAGATGTAATTGCCTCGAGCATCGAAAGAATATCTGACGATGAGACAGATGAGGATGACACTGTCTCAGGTATAGATGGAAGATCAGATAAAGAGGCAGAGGGAGATGAATCCATCTCTAACAATGTGGGAATATTCAAAGATGGGGTGTCTGAAGATGATGGAATCCCAGCGATTAGCGGAGCGGCAGGAGGTTCTGATTCAGTCGATGTGTTCGTAGATGGCTTAGTTTTAGAAGAAGATTCTTCAGTAGAAATGAAGCTGATAGTATGAGTGTTTGGTTTTTGAGACTCTGAAGCATCATGGTTCGGGGAATGATTAGGAAAAGGTTGTTTAAAAACATCAAGCGCCTGATTTGGGGGAGCATTTGGGTTATCCAGAATGAGCTCCTTTATCAATGAATTTCTGGACAAGATTTTTGAAGGTTTGACATCACTCAATGTCATGGCCTTTGGTTCTATGATAATGACAGAAGTCATTTTCCCTATACCAGAATGGACGTTCTTGGTTTTCATCAAAATTTCTAATGGGGGGAAGTTCAATCATGTGAACTTCCAACATTTTTTCTAAGATAGAAGCATATGATTCCCCCAACGAAGTAAAAGATCGAGATGATGAGGGTCCTTTTCGAGAAGATGAGGAGTCTCTCCGTGGTGTTTGATTAGAACTGTTATCGGCACGTGGTGTTTTTAATACGATAGCGTTAGTGGATCCCTGATTTTTGTCTTTAGAAGTGGAAGGGTTTGATTTTGTAAACCGAGAAAAATCTGGTTTAGATTTAGAGTGAAGTTTTAACTTCCCTTGTTCAATGGCACGGGACTCAAGTTTACGTGCCATCGTAAAGGCTTCTTCAAATGTATGAAAAGTTTGGATCCTTAAAGTGGAAGAAATATGATTAGCACAAGATCGAGTAAACAACTCGATCTGTTGAGATTGAGGAAGGGAGAAAGACAATTGGTTTATTATCCCTCTCCAACGAGTGACAAAGTCTGCAATAGACTCATCATCGAATTGACGAATGTTATAAAGATCTGTAATCGAGATCTTATGTGTGATGTTTATTGAAAAGTTTTCAACAAACATCTGGGCCAATTGAGAGAAAGAAAACAAGGAATGTTGAGGAATGTTATTGTACCAATCTAAAGCAGGCCCTGCTAGAGACATAGGAAAAGTACGGAGCATAAGCTCCTGATCCTGGACTATCAGGTAGCAAGCGTGTTTGAATGCTCACAGGTGCTGTTGAGGATCCTCCCGACTATGAAATTTTGAGAACTTAGGAAGTTCCCATTGGGGGGATAAGGCTTAAAAGCCACTGATGGATGAATGGGTTCATTACACACTTCTTCAAAAGAGTATGAAGGATGAGCCCCTTTGGTGGAGGCTTCTAAGTCTGTGATTTTCTTGAAAAGAATTTGGACCACGTCAGATTGAGGAGGAGGCATACTGGTATGTCCTACATAAGAAGTGAATGGTGGATTTTGTTGAGGCGTCAACAGGGGATTCATCTGTTGATTAACAGGATGATAAGAGGAATAACCAGGTGTTCTGGGTGATTCCTGGTGAGGTATTTGCTATGAAGGAGCTTGTGTATAAACAGGCTGTGAGATGCAAAGAGGTTGAGAAAAAGGTGGTTGAATGAAAGCTGGAGCCTGTGATTGGTGGGCTCCTACACTTGTCGACTGAATCGGAATGGATTGAGGAACATGGGTATTGATTTGATTGGACATGGTGGGGAACAAGGTCTGAATGAGGCTTTTGACTGCCGGATTGGTTATTAAGGGTGCCGATGCTAGAGGATGGGTGAAGGTCACTGTCGCTGGAACATTGGAAGAAAGACCAACTGGAGGACGAGAAGCAGGAACCAACTGACTCGTTGAAGGGGGTTGACTCATAAAGAGGTACTGACCCTGGGACGTAATGGATGGCATAGAAGAATTAACAACAATCTGTGGGTGCGCAGACGTGCCCATTATAGCTAGAGAAGAGGACTTCTCAGAAGTAGGTTGTGGAATAGTTGAGGTAACTGCGGTATTAGGAATGGGTAAGACTATTTGAGAAATAGTCGACATGGTCGGTGGAAGAGAAAAAGGAGGCACATGTGTGCCACCTTCTTCCATGGTTCGAGGTGAGAAAAAGGATGCTAACTATTCTACAAAATCCTGGGATGGTTCACGAGGATAATCGTAAACTTGCTGGATTGGTGGTCCCTGATCAGATATTCGAATGGACTTATGTACTAGGTAGTCCATAAGGGCTACCGGATTGCGATCAAGGAGTGCCTGAAATTCAGGATCCCCATGAGGAACATACTCTATATCAGAAGCAGATGATATTTCTGAAGGACTGGGGGAAGCTGGACGTGATGGGATTGCTTTAGGCTGATAGAAAGGATTATATGACCAAGATGGGGAACCAACTAATAGCGGTCCCGAGGAAGACCCGAGGGGTGCCGAAACATCCACACTAGTGGTGATCTCAGAGGAAGAAGGGGCCAGTTGAGCCATTCTTCTAGATTGTAACCGAGTGATGACCGTCATAAACAAGCAGAAATATAGAAAAAGAAGATTGACCTAACTAATGCACAGACAATTCAAGCAGCGTAGGTGATTATCTCTTTTAAGTTTTCCTGCTTTTAAGAAAGAAAATATTAGGGAAGGCTTTTTAGAACAGGAACTACTCAGATAGCCAAACTAAGGATGGTTTGGGGAATGTTTTGGTGAGGAGTCCCGAAGGCACTTCAGTAAAAGACCAGTACGTGGCTTGATATAGGGGCCTACCCCCGCACTTCACACACCACTGCGATAAGGGAGTCGGGTGCTTTGCCAATATATACCAGAACTTCCGTGAATTTATAGCGCGGCCCGAGTACCGCGTAGGCTCTTCCTCTTGGATGTCACTTCCAAGTAGGCGAGGCCAGGGGAGGAATTTTTGTTTTGATGCTTTATACCTAGTGATTTTGGCTTTGTGTGCAAGGGTGAAAAATAAAAATCAAATAGTGTCACTACCGATTTTGATTAATTTTTCCAGCCTATTTAGAAAACTAGATGAATAGCATACAACAGAAATGACAAAGGAAAAGTTCTTTTTAAGCACTAAGAACGAAGTGTTGGATTTCGATGAAGACAAGTCAAACAAATTCTTTCCCAGATGTGATTAAATTCTTTTTAAGCACCAAAATCGAAATGTTTGAATGTGATAGAAAACAAACAAACAAGTTCTTTTTAAGTTCTTAAAAAAGGAGAAAACACCGTAAAAGAGGAATACCTGTAGATTTAGCTCTCCAAGGTGTGTGGACTTCAAAAAGTGCGTTGTTGAGCTCTTCCCCTCAAACAATCCCATGAACAAGCAATGTGCTCCACAAGAAAAGGTTAAGCAAACACCCAACAAATCCAGAAAGATATATCCAGATGATAGTAGAATGAAAATTGCTATTTAAAGAACTAGAAAACTTTCAATAAAATAACAATTTTGCAAAAAGAGACGGATCAAGAATGCAATTTTGAAATCAAATGAAAGATTTATTGATCTTTGGAATAGGAATTGGAATTTAGTTTTGCAAGAAAGAAGAAACTTTAACTTTGTGAATTATAAGTGAAAGAAGCAAGACCAAAATGAAGGAAGGAAATGCTACGGAGAACTGACGAAAAGCAGCGAAGAAACAGAACAGAAGCTCAAAACTGGAAAAGAAATGAACTTACCAATAAGGGACTTTGGTTGGGTCCCACCGGGTGTGCCAGAATGTAGATCAAGAATTTCACGCTTGTTACCTGTCCAAGTTAATGTACCAAACTAAACACAAAAACCTTGAAAAACTCAAATGAAATCGATACCTGAAAGACAAGATCTGAAGATGTAGATGGAAAAGAAAGCCGATGTAGACAAGACGGGGTGCACACATGAGCGATCCTGCAAAGTAGATCCAAGAAACCTGTGAGACACAGATGCTTGACAGAAAAAGACCACGTTAAAAGATATTTGGGTGGACTGCCCGAAAAGCGGGTCCGGGAAGCGATAAGCTCCCTCGGCGGATGTCAGTCCACGTTTTCAATTAAGGAAAGAAGCATACATGATAAAAGATGTAAGTAAATGTCTATATTTTGATTAAAAATGGCAGACAGAAAAGTAAACAGCAGATAGAAACCAATAAAAAATAGGAAAGTGTGAAAACAATGCTGGATTTGTGTTCCCTGAATTATTTTACCTGTCCGCAGGTAGATCGGCACCGATTAGGAAAATCGACGTCGACTGAGAAGAATCGGCGTCGACTGAGATAGGTCGGCGTCGACTAGAGAGAATCGGCATCGACTGGGTACAGTCGGCGTCGACTTGGGGAAAATTGCAGGAAGATTGAGAAACAGACAGTGGAAGCTAGATCGTCGATCTCCGCTGGATCTGCAAGAGCCGTAGGGATACTGACAAGGCTCCACCTATGCTGGATGTAGGAACAGAGTCACCAAGAGATCGATGGAGGCTCACGATGTCGATGTGGTAGGAGCAGAGTAACGGTACTCCTCTCAGGGATTGGTTTGGACAGGATTCACTCTCACTTGATAGATAATGCTCAGACTTGATGCTCAAAACTCTCTCATTCTTTCTGTCTCTCTCTCTCTCTCTCTCTCTCACTGTCCAACCAGAACTGAATTCTGGCCTTCTATTTGTAATCGGTGCCGACCGAGATGAAATCGGTGCCGCTCCAAAAAATCGGCGTCGACCGAGTATCGGTCGGCGCCGATCAGGGAACAGACTCCCGAAATGGCCAAAAGGGATGATTTTTGGGAAGATGAAGTGATCCTTCCACCTCAAATACGGGAAATATCCCACTGCTTGGTTTGGGAGGAGAAGAAATAGGGGGGATAGATGGATAGAATAGATATGGGAGGTTAGGAATTGATATGGGGTAGATAAGTGGTTAGGATATATGTAGAAAATATAATTAAATAGTTAATATTTAATTATCTATGGGTAAAACATAATGGGGTGACATAAACTTAGGATAGATGTTTAAATCAAATATTAAATAATACCCTAAGGGAGAAGTGGTGATGTAAACGTGCCCCAGGTTACCCGAGAAGACAAACGCGCATGGGGGACACCAAATTGGATAACCAATTTTAGGTGTCTACAGCTTCATGGACTGGAGGCTTAGTAGAAAAGTAATCAAAATTTGGAATCATACCTATAGTCATCTCAAGCTAATTTGATGTTTTTATTTCTAGTTCTATACAAACATACCATGTGTGTTCTCATCTACATAGTGTGGAATAGAACTTATGTATAGAAAGTGATGGTGGTAAGGCCTTCGTGCCTTGCACCCATAGTATCTCAAAATTATGGATGTGAAATGATATCGGAGACTTCCCATGAAATTCACTTTTTTTTGTAGGTACATTGCTCTGAGTAAACCTAGTATAAAAGTTAATTCTCACTACCCACAATTCCAAAAGGATATCTCTATGTGTTTCCCACCAACACGGTTTTATCCTGTGAAAATTATAGACTAACATGTTTCTTCTATCCCCATCATTCTGCCACTGAGTCTTCATGGCTTTCAGGAATGTATCAAGATTCCCTTCACCAGTATACCTTGGTACTTGAATTGATCCTAACTGCCTCACCATGCATGGCCTAATCATTCTAGTGACTCTTCCTTTAACTTCACACCCAACCATATCATATGTTTCATGAGCACAGTTATCAAAAGCAACACTAGTAGTGTCACTTATAGACTACGCACCTTCCCATTGAAGGGCACCTTCCTTTGATTGTTCCACATTCTCTGGATCACACATTGGCTGAGCATATATTCTATTAAGTTATTCTTCACTCAAGGTCTCACAATAAGGATTTGTATTCTTATCATGTAGGGATATGATCACGCACTAATTTTTGTTCTCAAAAATGATGTACCTCTTGTTAAAGCACATATCAACATTGTTTTCATAGCACCAAGGTCGTCCAAGTAATGTTGGATTTTTTTTTACTTATGTGAGCTCTAATACCTCAAATTCTCTGGTGAACTTGGCTCCTTGAATGCTAATTGATGCATCCTTCACTACCCCAATAAGCATAGCCCTAGTTTTATTCTCCATATATAGCACATTCAAAGATGGCTGTAATGTTGGTCAACCCATATGATTCCATGCATCGAGAGTCAACACATTAACTTCTGCACCTATGTCTATCATAATGTTGTGTAAAAACCACCCATCAATTACTACATCACGTGTAATCTCCTTGTCAAATTCATGACTCTTAAGCAGTAGTTTTACATGAAGTATCTATCTCTCGTGCTCAATTCCAAAACGTAGTACCTTCTATCGTAGCCATTATCCTAGTAGTGGAATGATATTTTCCTAGAGAAACATCCTACACACCTCCTTCAAGTCATCCACATCATTCTATACAATCTCAACTCTCTTTACATGTTCCCTCTAGCGCACCTACTCTTTCAAGCATTATTTCTCTCCCTGAAAGGTCCCTGATGACTCTCACTGTCTCCTAGTAGTCTTCCTTCTTATGCATAGCATTTGGATACTTAGAATGTATCACTTACCCCAGTATGATGAGTGGTTTAACCTTCAGAGGCTCGTTTGTGCGTGTGGCCTCAGTGCATGTAGTAACTAATACAGTCTATAACTTAGGATCAAGTGTCTTCTTAGGAATCCACTAATCATCAATGTCATGTTGTACTTTGATCATCCCCACACCCTTGTCCATCTTCTTGTTTTTACTCATGTGCTCATACAGATACAGGAAATCCTCTAACTTATGTTTTTTCCCACACCATGAGCAAGTTGTATTATGAGGGAAATCACGTTGATAATGATTAGGAGATCCAAAATTATAAATTTTCCCTCACATGAATCTACCTCCACCATCACCTTAACCTTGGTCTCGATATCCATTTTGGAAGCCTCCATTCCTATTATCCCCATTGTTGTGTCCTTCATTATTTTTTCCTTCTTGTTCCTTGGATCTTTTCGCCACACTATTCTAGTGCTATCCTAATGGATTCATGGATGTGATGAATATATCTGCAATAAGTGGTGTTATGAGTATGGGACCTGCAAATATTACAATACATAGACACATTATTCTTAATCATGCACTGCAAAAGAGGAAAATCTTGGACATCATGGTTCAGGCAATAGACTTCAAAATCTAGTACAATGTATACACTGACTTACATGGGAAACTATCCTTAATATGTCCTTTAACTTCATAATATGTGCACCATATACCATTGTGCATATCATGTGTCAAGTTAAAAGAAATATTCTCCAATTAATTTTCCATGGCTATAATTTGTGCCTCTAAGAATGGGCTCACTCCAGTAACCATACTTCCAACCGCTTCAACATGCAGAGCTTCTTCTAAGGCCTTGTGTGGATCAGTATACTTCTTATGAGACAAACCTCTACAAAAGAGATTCATAAATCCTCCAATGAACCACTACACATGCTAAATTTAACGAATTTCATAAGATAATTTAGATAACAGAGTTTTAAACCATGCATCATAATCTCGGACACTCTATGCCATTCCCTATTGGATCTCCTTCAAAGCACTGATGCTCTTCTGCTCAAACTCTGGAATATGGAACTCTGTGAGGAAAGCATTTTTTAATGCTATATAGTCTACCACCATTTGATGGGGGTCATACTTCCTATACTAGATATGCACGTGCCCTTGCAATGTAGTTAAAAATTGGCTTTCCTTCCACTCCAGGCTAGGGATCCCTTTCGCATGCCTTAGTAACTTGCACTTGTGCACATGCTTTGTAGTATATTTATTACCCCTATAGTCTATTAAGTGCAAAGACATATTTAAAAACACTTAGGGGGTGGCTGGGGTTCTTGTCCGCCCAATCCAGAGCGTTAGTTTCCTCCAGTGTTTCCTCCATTGTTCCCTCCACTAGATTCACTGGGTCCACTAGGTCCTATTCCTCCTAACCCACTAGATCCACTAGATTCACTAGGTCTTATTCCTCTTTCCCCACCAGATCCACCGAATCCACCAGGTCCTGAAGTGGTTACGCCAATGGTTCCCAATGTCCCACTAAAATACATGCCAATGGTATGTGATAATGTACCACTACAATTAGTGTTCCCCACACCACTCCCAAACACGATACCAAAGGATTTTGTATCCACACTTTGCCCAAAAATTCCTCCAAACACCAGAATGGTATGTGTAGCCATGGATGTCCCAAATGAAAAATTGTATCTCCTAGGCACTGATTAGTTACTCCCACCGATACTGAGTTAAAAATACTCTTCCCTTGATCTGGAAAACCATGTGCTAGGGATTTGTCACCAGGTTGGTTCAGATGCGTGCTGACGGATCTTCTTTCTCAATGCGATGAAATCTCATCAGAAGCTAAAGGGGATTCTCTTTTCCACTTTCCAAGATGGGGTAGTACAGATTGATCAGGCTCCACATTCTCCACGTGAACTTTAACACCCTCTCGCAACATCTACCTCTATAGATCCATCACACTTGCTACCTCACGTTGTCTAGTCATCTCCCTTTCATGAGTTTCATTATACTTGATTCATCTCTCCTCACTTTCCTTTTTAGCCGTAATGTCTAGCATATTCCTCCACCCTAGCTTCATCTCCCAACACTTGGAGAGAATTTCCGGCCATGGGGAATGCTTCTAACCTCAAAGTAATGACCAAGATATTCATATCCAAAAGAATAGAACGCAAAAATGACCCTCTAGGCTCCCTTAGAAACTCAAACTCACTGATCTCTAGGAAATAATACATCGAAATGGTGTATTCCAAAGTATAACTAGTTAGCACCCTCTTCCACCAGTGATCAATAGCACGTGTCCATATCAGATCTACATCTTACACCCTATGATAGTCATCTTGGGTCCACATGCGCGATATAAAGAACAAGCTTGATCTGGATGCGTATGATGAGATCCATTCATATAGCTCTATTGGGAAGTAGTAAAAGAATGTCTCATATACCTCATTGTATAGGTTATCTTCTACCCATCCACGCATATTGAACTTAGGTACAATACTGAATCTTCAAGAAAAATTGTCTTGAACCATGTTTCAACATTTTCTAAAGTCAGGCACTCTGTCATTATACATCACAAATACAAAAACATATGCCATTTCTCACAATAACTTTGAAAATAGGTCCTGACAATGGAACCAAGATGTAGTCATTTTTATGCCCTTCTCAAAGAACAAGGAAATCCCATGCATGTCGACCTATCACCCAGTGGGTGCTAGGTGCTCAGCTGAGGAACACATGAGTGTTGAGTCCCTCCTTTATGTGAGTTGTGTGAGAATGCATTATTTACGATAGAAACTTAAGTGAACATATTGGAAAGGAACCTTACATTCATCTTAGAGCTCAGAACGACTTCTAGACTAATGTGTTCATTCCTATAAGAAAAACATTATAGAACATAGAGCTGAATCATAACATAAAATAAATGCACAAAGGTTTACACCACTCATATGATATATATATATATATATATATATATATATATATATATATATATATATATATATAACCGATCCATACAGATGTAAGTAGAACTAGAACCACCCATATATTCATATTAAGCATGTGATAACCACATTACATTAACTCAAGAAATCACAAATTCATATGATAATGCATACCAATGTCATGCATCAGAACTAGACTTAGGCCCTTCATAGTACAAAGAAAAATGTTCAAACCCATCCCCTTAGTACAAAATACTCCTACAGATCCTCTAAACCCAACCTATGGCACTCTTACAGTATTCTATATATTTTTCTCTGTCGGGTGCTTGTATTTATATCCTTAGCAAGAACTGCCATGACTTTCTGAAGGTGTAGATTGGGTTCCAAGTGTCAAAGTGGTCCTCCATGGGAGCATGCTTCTTTAGATGCGAGCTCTCCATCCTTTGCCATGATGACTTTCTGGAATCTTCTATTGCAAGGTATATTCCTTCTGTGGGAACCAAGCTGCTAGGCTAGCACCTTATCCACTTTGCATGCGCAGTCGGGTCATGCTTTCCTCGTATTCTTCCCAATATGCCAAATATGGCTAAGTCCCATGATCTTTGCTCTGCCTTGCGTGCGCCACTGGTTCTACTAAAACCCTCCTAAAACCCTATCCTGTGTGCTTTCTCCTTACACACCCTTCTTCAAATAGGTCGTGTATGCCCATGCGCCTTCTTGTATTTAGCCAATATTTTAGGGTTCCAATAGTAAATGGAGCCTATAACCTAAACTACATCCCTCACAAAAATGGTGATAACGTTCACCTAGGACCTCAGATTTTGACAAAATTATAGTCATCAGAATGGGAATACAAAGAACCTCTCCATGGAACTATTAAAAATTGAAAATTAATGGGTTAGGTGGGAGATAAATGATGGTGAATTCTCAGGTGCAAAAATGGAGTAAATGGAGGTATGGGCTTGCTTTCCTTCTTCCACAAGGCAAGGTACAATGGAGCATGGGATTTTTAGGGAAACTCATTTTTTTGTAGGTACCATGATCATTTATTGGGGTGGTTGAGGGATAGATTCAGAATGTTCTCCTTATCTCTCGTCTTATTCTTCAATATAATGTAAAGGAGGGAATTTTTCAAAAGGTTTAACATTCTTGTATTTGCCCCTCCTTTCTCTCTCACCTGTTTTTATTTCGTGGAGTTTCAAACCTCCTCTATTAATCACTATAATAAAAAATAATGCCTTTATCCACCCCATTGTAATGAACTGTATCAACTTCTTGGAACAATAAAATCAAATTTGTGGATGATTTGTAACCCTTATTTTTGTATTATTGTAACTTCTGGTATCTTCATTACATTTAGAGGTTTTTTGTGCATTATATTTTTTTCATTGCAGGGTGTTAATGGTGACGTGTTTATTGGAAATGTTTTGTGAATGCTATTATGGTTTGTGGTGCTAGATCATCCTACCCACATCCATTTTTCAAAATTTTCAGGTAGTGTGAGTTGTTTAACACCCTTTTTCTTGGTGTATCACCCCTTTAGTGTAGGATTTGATTTCTTTCATGCACACTTTCTTTGTCCATGTCTCCTTGGGATTATTAGATAAGGTGTAGTTAGGTGTGTTTTTCATTAGTTATTAGTTTTTCCACTAGTTTAGGGAGAAGAACCAAATTTCTCTGGAGATTTGTTTCATTCGCAAGGTACCACATGGTCGATTGACCATATAAAGAAGCAATATTAAATAATATAAGGTCCTTAGCCATACAACTTATAAGTCCACCCTGCAATTGATTATCAATATCCCCTACCCATTCGTTAATTCAATAATCAACTAATAATACAACCTCATCTTATATGGTTGATGACCATTGATTTATTCACTCAAGTATTAATATCTCTAGGTCATAAATACTATCACCTTTCTTTATCAACCAGTCAAGCCATAATAAAGGAAAAAGTAATATGTTCTTACCAAGGTTGCTCATACCAACCTAATTATTAAGGCTTCATCCTTTTCCTGAGAAGTGAAATGCTATGTGTCAACATTAGAGAAACTTAGATCAATCAACACTTGATATAAAAATTGTAATATAATTCTGACATAAACCAGAATATTTAAAAAATATCAACATGTATAAACAATTGACAATGAAACTTTAACAACTCATTTTCATCCTAATCACCATGTTTCCATTATTAACTTTGTTTGCAATATCAAAAGCATAACTGTAATTACAGTCCAAGCATCACACAAGAATAAGATAACCAAACATATCATTATCTATAACAAGATAAAATATACACTCATCCAAAATGAAACCAATGGGGATATGACATACTTCCCCCTTAAGTATCATCATCCCAATGATTAATTCCATCCATGAGCATATTCTATTCCAAAACAGAAGGAATATGCTTATTTAAAATATCATATAATCATAAAAGTATAACTGAAACTTGCAACATCAAGTTATCAGATATTTCAAAAAGAATTATACTGGCTGTAACATCCCATTTTAACCAAGTTTTTTCCAAAACAACAAAATTTATGACATTTTTCAGTCTTTCAAACAATAATGAATAATAAGAGTATATCAAAATTTATGTTTATCACTGAAACATGTGTAGAAAAGCAGTTTTAATTTCCTCTAAATTCTCCCAAGTTGCACTTTCTTCAGAAAATTGGTCCCATTGGACCTTGCACTGACTTATTTCTCTGTTTTGTAAGTGCAGCTTATGAGTTTCCAGCACCCTTACGGGTTCAACCACGATGACACCCAGATCCTGAACCTGTAATGAGTTCCAGTTAAGTACATGTGATAAATCAGATACATACTTTTTAAGCAAAGAGATATGAAAAACATCATGCATCTTGGACAATGTGGGAGGCAATGCTAGTCGGTATGCCACAGGGTTGATTACTTCAATAATTTCAAAAGGTCCAAAAAAGCGAGGTGACAACTTGGCTGATTTTCAAAATGAAATTGAACTTTTCTTAGGTTTGACCCTTAAGAAAACTTTATCTCCTTGTTCAAATTTTCTGTCAACTCTCTTTAAATAGGTGTAATTATTATTCCTATCTACAACCTCTTTTAATCATTCTCAAATCATTTTGACTTGTTGTTCCATTTCAGTCAAAATTTCAGGTCCTACTACTTCTCTATATTCCACACTATCCCAACTGATAGGTGTCCTACACTTTCGTCCATACAATGCCTCAAAAGGAGCCATTTTTAGTGATGAATGAAAAGTGTTGTTATAAGAAAACTCAACCAATGGAAGGTATTCTTCCCACTTGTACTGTTGATCCATGCAGTACATTCTGAGCATGTCTTCCATTATCTGATTTACCCTTTCAGTCTGTCCATTTGTTTCCAGATGGTATGCAGAACTGAAATTCAGCTTTTTCCCTAAGGCTGAATTCAAAGTTTTCCAAAAATGAGAAGTCATCCTAGGATCCTGATCTGAAATTATTAATTCAGGTACTCCATGCAATCTAAAAATCTCATGCACAAACCTTTTTGCAAGTACAGGTGAATCATCTTTCAGATTCCCAGGTATAAAGTTAGCTACTTTTTTTAGTTTTTCAACTACAACCAAAATGACATAGTGCCTATTTTTAGACATTGGCAACCCTTGCACAAAATCCATGTTGATTACTTTCCATTTATATTGTGGAATGTTGTGAGGGTACAACAATCCTGTTGGATGCATATGTTCAGCCTTAACACACTGACACTCCAAGAAATGAGATACATAGTTTACTATATCCTTTTTCATCCCTTTCCAAAAATATTGTTGTTTTACATCAACAAGCATCTTAGTCACTATAGGATGTCTAGAATAAGGAGCATCATGAAATTCCTTTATCACTTTTGTCCTTAGTTCATTTTCCAAGGGTACATAAACTCAATTTTCAAACCTTAAGACTCCTTCATTATCAAATATGAATCCTTTGTATCTCTTATCATTAGGATTTGTAACAAGAATTGTTTTAACCTACTGATAATAAGAATCAACCAACATTGCTTTCTTTACCTCATCTTTGAATTGGGTTCTCAAAGTAACAAGGGTGGAAATGTGCTTCCTATGACTTAGCGCATATACCACTCTGTTTTCCTTACCTTTTATATAGCTGATATCAAATTCATATTGTGATAAAAAATCTAACCATCTTCATTGTCTTGCATTCAAGTTTGGCTGCGTGAAGATGTATTTCAGCCCAAGATGATCTGTTTTCAGTTCAAAGGGCATTCTCGGAAGGTAATGTCTCCAAACTTGCAAAGCATGCACAATGGCAGTAAGCTCCAAGTCATGGGGAGCATAATTTAAGCTCATGTACTTTGATTTTTCTACTTTCATAAGAAAGTACATGGTCATTTAGCAACAAGATACCTCCTAACCCTTCACTAAAGGCATCTGTTACTATAATAAAGTTCCCATTTGGATCCATAACTTTCAACACATAGTGTTGTAGTTAATTTCTCTTTCAGAAAATTGAAAGCATTTTCACACTTTTCAGACCAAATGAATTTCTTATCCTTTTTCTGCAGTGAGGTAATCGGAGCAACAAATTTCAAGAAGTCTTTTACAAATTTTTGATAGTATCCAGCCAACCCCATGAAGCTTCTCACTTCATGTACATTTTTAGGTGTTGGCCATTCAATTATTGCTGCAATTTTTTATGGATCTACAGAAATTCCATCCTTGTTTATTATGTGTCCCAAATATTACACTTTGTTTTGATAAAATGAACACTTTGAAATATTACCATACAAATTTCTCTTCCTTAACACATCTAAAACAATCCTAAGATGTTCATTATGCTCATCAATGCTTTTAGAATAAATGAGAATATCATCCAAGAATACCAGCACAAAATTTTCCAGGTATGCTTGAAAGATATTATTCATTAAATTCATAAAATCTGCTAGAGCATTGGTAAGTCCAAAGGGTAACACAGTGAACTCAAAATGTCCATACCTTGTCCTAAAGGTAGTCTTGTGAATATCTTCTTCTTTTATTCTCAACTGATGGTATCCTGATCGAAGATCGATCTTAGAGTAAACTGATGCACCACACATCTAATCAAAAAGGTCATCAATTCTTGGAAGGGGGTATCTATTTTTGATTGTGGCTTTGTTAAGCATCTGATAATCGATGCATAGCCTAAGTGTTCCATATTTCTTCTTTACAAAGATTTATGGTGCTCCCCAAGGAGAGACACTCAGTCTGATCAAACCTTTTGATAATAGTTCATGAAGTTTTGCTTTAATCTCAACAAGTTCAGTTGTTGTCATTCTATAGGGAGCCTTAGAAATTGGTTCGGTTCCTGGTTTGATATCTATTGTGAAATCAAACTCTCTTTTGGGTGGAAGACCAGGTAGTTCTTCTGGAAAGACATCATTGTACTCACGTAACAGTGGATGATCTTCCACAAATCCTTACCTTCTTCACCCAAATCTTTAATTTTTACAACATATAGCATGCAACCTTTGTTCTTAGCCTTCTTAAGCTACATGGCTGTGATTTGTCTAACTGTAAAACCTCTTTTTACTCCCTAAATTTTTGTTGTTTTCTACAGGTCATCAAGGCATTTGATCCACTTTTCAAGGTAGTTATAGTTTCCCTTATGTTGGGCTAACCAGTTCATACCTATGACTATGTCATATGAGCCTAGAGGAGCTAGATAAAGGTCTACTTCAGTGGTAAAGCTTGGTAGTTCCAATGCTGCGCCAAACAAGCATTGTTTAACAGTGTGGACAACATTGTTCCCATATTGAACAAACCATGATTCTTTCATATAACCAAATTTTATTTTAATTTTAGATGTTAATTTAGTTGAAACAAAACATTCAGTTGCATTAGTATCAAATAAAATGGTTATAGGTAATCCATATAACTTACCTGCCACTTCAACTAGCATAGCATGCTTTTCAACTTCCTTGTCAGTCATTATAGCATGAATATGGTGTTGTTGGTTGTTATCCTTCTTCCTCTGAGGGAAATTATTAGCATAATGATCTAGACCACAAATATAACAACCCCTCAAAGGGTCCTTTTTCCTATCAATTTTACTTTCCTTATAGGTTGTATTATTCTGCCCATTTTTCTTATTATTTGCAGCAGTCTTAACTGTTGTATTTTTCTTGCCATTATCATTACCATTTCTCTTTTTACTGCCAATTTTCTTCCATGCCACCTTTTTAGGTGCTAATGATGATGGTGCATTAACATATTTCTTTTTTCTTCTCCTCTCTATGTGTAGAAATAACCTGTAGTTTTTGTTCTTGTCTTATTGCCTTCTCAAAAAAAGCTTCCATAGTTGATGGTCCATGGACATCAACTTCACCTCCTATCACTGGGTTCAATCCCATGATGAACTTTCTGATGTGAAATTTCTCATCAGTTTGGTATTGAGGTACGTACTTCAGAAGTTTCATGAACTTCTCCCAGTATTCAGTCACTGTCAACTTTCCTTGAGTTAGTGTCTGAAATTTAGACATTTTCTGATCATAGTATAGTTGGGGTAACCAACATTGTCTAAAGTATGCTTTAAACTGATCCCAGGTCATATTTTCCTCATCCACAACTAGCTCTACCTTCTGGTTGTCCCACCATGAGGATGCCTCATTGGAGAGCTGATAAGCTCCCCAAACTACCTTGGTTTCCTCTGAGAAGTTTCTAATGGTGAAATACTTCTCCATTTCATTGAGCCAATTCTCAGCTCCATCACCTAAGGTTGTACCATCAAACTTTGGTGGGCTGATCCTCTTGATATCATTTGATAGTTCAGCTACAAACATGCCCTCTTGTTCTCAGGTTGGTTTACCTCATTAACATTTAGATTTGCATTAGCATTTGCATTAGTGATTTTGTAAGCATCATTATTTGTTGCATTAGGATCTACAGTGTTGTTTTTTACAACATTAGGTTGTTCCTGAGATGGTTCACTGCCATCACTATCATCACCATTTTCATTACCCATGACTTGTTGTTCAAGAACAACCATACGGTTTCATGTATCCTGAATGGCAACGAGTATCTCATCCAACTTCTACGTTGTGGCTTCCTCACCACCTACAGGTTGGTTATTTGCAATGTTTCCCCTTGTTCTAACCATGTTCTCTATTAGACAAGAATTAAATTTTAGTTAGCATGAGGACTCAATAGGTCCAAGAGCTGCAACCTTCAGCTCTGATACCAAAATGTAACACCTACTTTTCAATACTTCAAATTACAAGGAATTTTTGTATTTCCCAAACTAACTATTTCCTTCAATGATTTAAATGAACAACATTTAAATCCAACAACTACATAATTACAATTCATTAGATAACAAATCAATTAATTCATGTGCATAAACTTATGGGTCAATTAAATCTACCTGATCCCCCATAGATTACTCTTTCGAGTCTGTATACAAAGTATACAAGTGGTACCCTTCTCAACATTGATTTACAAGTGATGTTTTCTAAGTGTCTACCTGGAATTCAGTCAATCAAATCCCATCTGACATCTCACACTATTGATTAGAACTTGGTGAACTTGACAGTGTAATGTCTTACACTACTTTGGCCAAATTTTAAGAGTCATGTTTTACATGCTTAGTTTCTAGATGACAAATTCGTCAACAGAAACATGTCCCATCACCATATCACTTTGTTCAGTTATCAGAATTGAATCAGTTAGTTAAGTTAAATTTAGTTGTAAGCTATGCACAAGGTACAAACCTATTCAACATGTGTGAAGAAGCACATTTGTGCCAACTTAGGTTGCCTATGGGAGAGAAAGTGCTTACGTAATGAATTTCATCATTACGCAACCATTTTCTTCCCCATAGCCAACATAAGTTGGTACCGAGGTGGCTTGTTCATGCAGGTAAAACAAACTTCATATCTTAGCATAACACAATTTCTTTAATGAATTGTGACATACATAATAAATGGACCTTGATAAGGCAACTTAGAGTATCTGTTATATGGTAGTATTCAATTAATGACTTGTGTCATTAAGAAGATACTTCCTTACAACCAGCCACTTGAAGTTGGCCTTCCAAGTTCCATATATTAGGAACATCATAATACTTAACTAATTAATTAGAATGAATTAGTTTATGACAACATTCCCTTATATCGCAATGATACTTTGTTCGTGTCAAAATACGTTCCTAAGGTCTATAACTTATTTTCGATATAGATCGTAATCATTTTCAAGTTATTTACTCACATCCATTATGCATCTTAAATGTAATTTAAGATAGTTTTATGTGTTGTTATCGTAATCCATAATTAACTTATTTACGACATTTTCGTATTAATCCAAAATGATACATATAATTGATCTCACTATCAAAATAGTTAACTAACATTCATAGTTGTAATTGTCCTTCATGTATAGTTATATCATACTTATTTGTTTCTCATTTTAACATGATAACTCATAACACAATAAGTCCATAAAGCAATAATCAACATATGACATATAAGGTTGAGTTCAATAAGCCACTCAATATAGTATACAATCAATTTTGAACACTCATTTTAATAATATCTCATGAGTATTACATGTTTAAATATTCATTTCATAATATTACATCAATACACATGCAACCGATATTGAACACTTTACAAATAATTGATCAATATTATTACATATCAATAATCCCTTTTCAACACAGTACATTAACACTTAAAGGCTAATTTTCCTTTCAAAATAAATAAGGAAAAGAAGCTCATGATCACTATACAATAATGCCAATCAAATGAACAACTTAGAATCATAAGAAATATATTTGAATCAACATATCCTTTTTAGATCATCTGCCAATATAGACTTAATTTCTGCCATCTATAAAATGTTAGAAATCGGTCAGTTCCAAAGAACTAGCATGAAAAGGTTATCCACCTCATCTCTACTTTTTATAGCACTAAAATATTTCAATGATAAAAATACAAATTGAAAGAACATCATAAGTTGGATTAAAGAAATCAAATAACATTTCCTTTTCCTCTTTTCCTTTCTTTCTTAATTATATTATAAAAGAAAGATAGTTATATTCATTTCACATACACACAATGTATCAATAAACTTGGCTGAATTTAAATAATTCCAAATGAATTAACCAATATAAATCATTCCAAGAAAATCTACATGATTTTTAGCATCCTATTTATACAACGATCAAACATAGCCATCATGAATTGTATAACAAACATTCATTTCCATGTTTTATCAACATATCAATCTATGTTACATAAATAAGAGATGATTATTTGAAACAAAACCATCTACTAATTAAACATTAGAATATCCTTTTAATAAAAAGGAGTTTATTTAACAAATAGAACATAATAATAATAGTCAACATGTTGAAAAGAAGAAATGATATTATATAACCTTAAAATCATCAAAATTATTTAGTAAATTTGAAGCCCATAATGGTATTATATCATTACCTTAATGACAATTCTAAATTTATTAATGAATTATTCATATACTTTTTATGCTAAAATTTAAAATGTATTATGCATGTGGATGAAGAAAATAAATTTGGTTTAAGTTGCTCATTTCCTAGATTGTAATATTAAACTTGTTTTTCAGTGTGATGATTGCAAATTCTAGGATTAATCACCTTGGATCAATTACAGTGATCCAAGGCATGTTTGGGATTTTTTGATGTGATGAAAATCTTGATAAATTAGTCAAAACATCTTATTTTTGCACCCAAGCTTGCACTAGGGTCATAAGGGCGTTTTATAGCATCTATTGGATTTCACCCTTCAAGATGATTTGTTCATCATTTTGATGAACTGTGGAAGGTAACGTTCTTTTATTAATTAATTAGAACCTAATTAATTTAAGTGTTTGATTATTGAACTATCCTAAAATTATGTTAAGTTGATTTATTCATTATATTTATTAAATCTTAAAAAGGATAATGGGTTAAGTATCCTAAGTTGGACACTAATTAATCCTAAGCTATTTGGAAATATTCCTAAAGTCCTAATCTATGGTTTTTAATCTATTATTATTGGGACCTAATCTATTGGACATCGACCTAACATATAATATATTGGGGTTGGGTTTGTTATCAAATGGATTTAGATGGTGGTGGCACCATTTCAAATTCAGCACCAGTTTTAAATGTTCCATTTAATTTTAAGTATAACCAAACTTGGCCAAGGTTTAGGGAAGATATAAAGTTGCCAATCTGGAAACACTCATATTTTCAACGAATGAATTTTTTGAACTATTAGTTATGAATAATAGAGGATAAGGTTGGGAAAGAGTTTTTAGAGGGGACTAAGTCAGTCCTATTGCATTTATGATCCTCAATCAGAGAAAAACACACCTAGGAATAGTAAGGAGGTTAGAGGAAAAATAAATGGTTTTGTTTTTATTGTTTCATTTGGAATTTTTGAGCCTTTGAGATCTGCATGTTGTTTTCCATTTTTTAACCTCAAGTTCAAATCCATTGCATGTATGATTTCACCTTACATGGTGGAAATAATGGAAAAATATGATCAAGGAAGATATAAGAAGAAATTCAGAAGAGTTTCAAAGGATCGTTTTGGCATTTTTGTTGTAAATATTTATGTGGAAGATCAGTTTGAAGGATTGAAGAAAGGAAGAGAAGGCAAGAGCACTACCAAACATGATAGGCCTTATCTCATTAAAATATATTTCTTTTAGTTAAACGTTTTCATTAAAAGAATGTTGCTCTTCATGAAAATGTCTCTGAGAATGTTTTCTCGAATGGTTGATTATTTATTTTTCTTTGTGTGTGTTTATTTTCAACAAGGTTTCTTGGATAAGAATGGTGTTGTGAAATGGAATATTTTAATGAATCTGGGTTTTGAATGGAGTAGGAAAATAAATATTTATAGGTATGAACTCCTAGCTTATTTGATTAGCTAGGTATGAACTCTCAAGGGATTTTATGCTTGATAAAATGTTACTGTATTGTATCCTTTCACATTTGTGTGTTTTTGTAGTGATTTTTTTTTAAATTTTATTGAAATATGGAACTCACCTAGTAGTTATAAAATTGGGGTTGGTTTAACAATTGTTAGGTCAAAATTATTCATAGAATAAATGATGCATGTTTTTAGAACCACTGTTGGGTTTTAAGGTTTTCTATTTTGGTTGTGTTGGTTTCTCAAACGTGCACCTACGTCTCGGGTCTCTGAAAAGGGTCCGAGGTGTTTGAGACCACAATGGAACCGTCCCCAAGTTGTGGGACCTTGCGAGCTTGGGATGGATCTCTGGAGAAGGCCGGTTCCTCTATCTATTTCTACTGCTACTGCTACTCCTAGTGCTGAAAAGGGGAAACTAAGCTATAAATGCCAAGGGACCAAGGAAAGAAGGATAACATGAAGGAAACTACACTAAAAGGTGATAGCACCAGAAAAGAGGGATGAACACTATCTATTCTGAGCAAGAATGATAGGGAATGCGTGAAAGGAGGCTAGGCACGAGTAGCACAGTGAAACACACATTCACCAGATCGTTCTCATGGAACACAACTAAATATGGAACTGCAGGGGACCTGAAGTAGCACAACCAACACACAACACAAAAGAAAAGGCAAGAAGAAGGAATGAAAACATGTTAGGACAGAGAATAGTCACAAAATGATGCTTCTATTACTTCCAGAAATGCACAGAGCTGTTACAATGATGAAGGAGGCCGATATCCACATGCAAGAGCCAAACATAGAGGTCTGCAACTCAAAATATAGAAAATATGGAGTCCTTAGCAAAATGCGTAAGGATCTAGAGTGTCCAACATAACAAATGAGCCTTGCTCTTACATTTATAGATGAATCCATGGAGGAAGAAGGGAAAAGGAGGGAAAACCCAAATTTGAAACACAACCACCAACAAGAAGCATTCAATGTCTACAAATCCACTTGGAAATCTGTGAAATACTTTCCCCATGCCTGTTTGGCATGTTGAAGAAGAAATGATGGTGAATCATATCAAATTGGGTGGTTGGAGCAATCAGATCTACTCATCAATGTTCAGAGAGATGTTTTCCCATTTCTCACCTACCAAATCCACCAAGAATTTGAATTTGAATTTCTAGCACTATAGCTGATGTCAGCAGCTCTCTGACAAGTCCAGGTGCATGCCAATCTGAGCTCTGTAGTAGAAGATATGGTTGTCAGAAGATGTCAGAGTCATCGGCGCATGCAAAACATGTGGCGTGTGCTGATTGGCTGAAATGATGGCCAACTGTACAACTATTTGTCATTTCTGCCACATGTGTCAATCATTGATTTGTTGCAAGGATTTGGTGCCCTGTTGGTGAACTTTGACTGGTTACACACGACACACTTAAGCATGTCAAAATATGATCTGAAACAGAAGGGCATGAGGGAAGGGTACACGGAGAAAATAGAGGAAGGTACAGAGGGGTGCACACGCGATGCACATGGGGAAATGAGGCAAACTGGTGAGCAGAGAACATATGGTTAAGGCACAACTATTACAAAGTAATGGGTGTGGTGCGCAAAGGGCCAAGGACTTAGCTGGTAAGTGTGAGGCACGGGAAGGGAAGAAGCTGACTAGGAAGAAGGTGAATGCATGAAGGTGGGCACAAGGGAGAAGTGGAAGGAGAAAAGGAAAGGGGCACATAGGTAAACTGTGACCAAGGGAATGTGCCAAGTGATTTTGAGCACGTGTAATTCTTCAATGAATAACTTAGGGCCAGAATGTGTATGCAAGTTATCCAAATTGCTAGGAGAGCTATTTGGATAACATTTTTGGTGACTTTCAGGGCCATTTTCCTGCTAGATGAAAGAGATCAGTAGCCTTAAGTATCCATTGGGCATGGAGTCCGATTATGCAATCATGAAACTGCCCCTGTGATCACTTGAGAATCATTTCTTGCACTCTTGTTCTGAATCTCACAACTGCTGAGAGAAGCTCTGCACTTTAGGAAGTAACAAAAGAGCACACATAGGAAGCACGTGAGAGGAAACAACTATGTACAAATAAAACAATGTGCGCAGAGGTACACTTGGAGGAATTGAAACTACTCTAATATATACAACATGATGCAGCAAACTTAATGGAAGGGTTTGAGATAGATCCCATTTACTGGGATTTGCAGCGTGCCTCCATCAAGATGAGTTAACTCAAAAGAGTTAGCTTCTTTGTAGGAACTGATGATGTATGGGCCACTCCAAAGTGCATCAAACTTTGAATGGCACCCTGGTTTAGCTCTGTCAGCATCCCATTTTAGAACCAAGTCCCCAACTTTGAAAGCTTGAGGCCTAGCCTTTCTGTCAAACCATTTCTTTGTTGCTTGTTGATGTTGTTCTAGCTTGATCATGGCAGAGTTTTTGAGTTCTTCAAGATGAACCAGCTTCTGCCATTCTGATTTCTCTCTGGTCCACACCTTCAAATTCCAGCTGTTGGGCAAGTGCTAATGAATTTAGTTCTAGTGTCAAAGGAAGGGTAGCCTCCTTTCCATAGACAAGCTTGTAAGGTGAAGTTCCTATTGCCTTTTTTACTGTGATTCTATCTACCCAGAGCATGCGCAAGACCTTTGTATGCCACTGTCTTTGGCTGATGTTCATTGTGTGCTTCATGATTCTGATCAGGTTCTTGTTTGTTGATTCTGCCAGACCATTTCCCTGAGGGTAATAGTTGGAAGAGGTTTTCAGGTAAATGCCCAGACTTAGAGCCCAATCAGTGATTTTAGTACCAAGGAAGGCCTTTGCATTATCAGAGATAATGGTTTGAGGAATGCCAAACCTTGTGACTAAACCTTCGAGAAAGTCAAGGATGACTGCCTCAGTTGATTCCTTAAGCACAAAAACTTCTGTCCATCTGGTGAAGTAATCTGTAGCTGTCAACACCCATTTATGTCCAGCACTTGAAGGTGGATTGATCATGCCTATGAAGTCGAGACCCCATTGCACAAAAGGCTGATCCACTTGGATTGGTCAGAGGGGAAGCACTGCCAATATTTTCTTTCCTGCAAAGAAAGTGCATTCCTTGCATTTTGTGACCCACCTATGTGTGCATCTGCAAATAGGGTAGGCCAAAAGATACCTACCATTATGATCTTCATTGTTGTAGTTTTGGTAGAGAAGTGTCCACCAGAGAATCCATCATGAAATTCTACTAACACTTTTTTAGTCTGTGCGCCATTGATACATCTTAACAACATGCCATCAAGATTCCTTTTGAAGATAAGTCCATCAATCAACACATAAGGGATAAATTGTAATCTCAAATGTATTCTCTTTGATTTATTTAAACTAGGAGGGTATGCACCCTCAGAAAGGAATGTGATCATGTCCTTCATCCAGTCACACATGCTAGGGTCTATATTTTGTTCAAGTTCTACACGTGGAAGGTCTTCATCCAGAAAAATGAAGCCTCAAGTTCACTCTGCGCATCCTCAACAATCTACTTAGAGTGCACTACCTCTTACTAGCTTTGTGGCCTTAATAGTCACATCATATTCCATGATTTTGGTCACCCATCATGCTCTTTTCTCACTAATTTCTTGATCCCATGATGAAGTCTCTGACAGATGAGTGGGAGACTAACACCTTGATATGATTGGTGGCAAGCATACTTTTGAATTTCTTGAGTGCGCGCATGATGGCCAAGACCTACTTCTCTATGGGACTATATTTTAGTTCATAATCCTTCAGTGTCTGGATGAAGAAGGGTACTAGTTGTTCCAGCCCTTGTCCATTTTCTTGTGTTAGGACAACAACAATGCTTGCATCAGCACCATAAGCATAAAGGATGAAATCCTTTGAATAATCTGGATTGATGAGTGTTGGTGCACAAGCAATATCTTTCTTGATCTTGTTGAAGCTTTCTCTTCCTTCTGCTATCCATCTGAAGGCTATGTCCTTCTTGAGCATCAAGGTGATGGGCCGAACCAGTCCTACAAAGTTAGGGATAAAACACCTAACAAAATTGATCTTGCCAAGGAAGGACTGTAGGGCCTTTTTGTGCACCGGTAGGGAAAGAGCTAGGATGGCTGAAACATGCTCAGGATCAATCATGATGCCATCCTTTGAAACCACATGGCTCAAGAGCTTTACCCTAAGCCACCAAAAAATTATAGTTCTTGGGGTTAAGAGATACCCAAAATTCTCTACATCTCTCAAAGACCTTTTCCAGGTGTGCCATGTGATCCACACTGCTTGCTTTGAGAAGACAATTATATCATCAAGGTAAACCAAGATGAACTCATTAATGTATCCTTTGAAGGCAATATCCATAGTGCATTGAAATGTGGCACCCACATTTGACAGACCAAAGGGCATTTTCTGATATGCATATGTTCCCCACTTGGTTGTAAATGTCATTTTGAATTGATCCTCTTCCTTGACCAGGATCTGGTTGAAACCTAAGTACCCATCTAGCATGGAGAATGTCTGTGCGCTAGCCACAGTCTGCAGAATCTGCTCCATTGAAGGAAAAGGATAATGATCCTTTAGAGATGCCTTATTCAAATCTCTGAAATCAACACAAAGTCTGATTTCACCATTCTTCTTGCGCACTGGAACTAGGGTGACCCAGGTAGAGTATTTGATAGGAAAAATAATTTTTTCCTCAATGAGTTTGGATAATTCCTTTCTCATGAGGGGCTCTATCTTTGGATTGACTAGTGGCTTCTGTCTGATGGGCTTGATACCAGGATCAAGGTCAATGGAGTGTTGAGAAACACTTGGATCAAAACCTTTGAGGTCTTCATACTCCCATGAGAAAATATCACTATATTTTTGACAGAGAGAGATGAAGGCCTGTTTTTCTTCATGCACACAAGTCCTGCTGAGTAACATACTCTTTTCTCATGCAATAGTCCATGGAAGACAGTCCATCTTGTGCAGTTGAACATGTATCTTTCTTCACCCTTGAACTCATCATCAAGGATAAACATTTTCTTTAAGGTGACTAGCCCTTTAGGAAACTTATTTGTCTTCAGTTGTATCACTTGGTCACCATAGCTGTTATGTAAGTTAGCTTGCATACTTGATGAAAACTCAGCTTCATTCTGGATAAACTGGGTGATCTGCATGTCACTGTCAAACACTTTCCAGCTTGGTGTTATTGTCTTGGAGATGGATGGTCTGGGACCATCTTAATGTGCTGAGTGTTTCCTTTGACAAATTCCTCAGCAGGAGAAAACTGTGAACCAGTGCGGCCATCTGGTCAGCTTCCTTGTTCATTATGCACAACCACCTGGTAAACAGATTAAGGAAGACATAAAAGCTCTCAAGACAGGTCCCAAAACTAAGGAGGTTATAAGCTTTGAACTTATTCTTTGAGTAATTTTTTGGTTGACATGGTGGAGATTAACTCCCCAAAGATCCTTGATGAATTTTCTTCTTTTCACAATGAGAAGCCATCAAGTTTCATACTCTGCTCATTTTAGAGCAAATGGCTAATTTCAGCCTAAAGAATAATTTCTCATTCTTAGGGGAAATGACTAGCGCCACAATCATGTCCCATGCACATTTCTACTTCTGGATCCATCAAACATATACAAGGGTTCCATAGACCAACTTTAACTTTTTTCTCCTCTTCTTGAGCATATTTTGATAGAATAACATGGCTTCTGCAGAATGTAGATCAAGTGCCAAGTTGCCCAGCATAAACTTCCAGATGGAATGGCATAGGGATCCCAATTTGAAATTGATGTTTTTCTCCCATTCATCAAGCAATAGGTCAGAGGGTGGAAGAGTGTGCTCTTCAGGAACTGAAACCCCCCCACCTTGTTCTTCTTGAGTGTGCATGTGAAGCCTAATTTTAGTTGGAGAGGGGATGCCTTGACTACTAAATGATAGGAAAATATAGGCTTTAGAAGGAGTTTAAACTGGGGCCATCCTGTCTAGGGATTTGAGACCAATTCTGCAAGAGATCTTGTGACTTCTTTCTTTTTAGTGAGGATTATCTTGTGTTGTTGGGGTATCAAAACCTATGTCCATGATTCTAACATTTTTTCTTATATCTTGTGTTGTCTGCAACTTGGGTGCATGGTCTGTTTGTATCTTCTAAGGCTTGGTTGATTGCACAGAATTCCTCCATATGCCAAAGAACATAAAATTGGTCTTGGAGGAACTGGTGTTCTTGGATTATCTGCTTCATGGGTGCTTGTTGAGGGCTCACAAGCTTCGAGATCATGAAGGCTTGGGCACGTGTAGCATTAGTCACAATGAATTGAATCATGCCCATGTGCAACTTAGCAAAATGATACCAAGGCATGTTGCAAGGGAAGCACCATTTTGACTCTTGTGCCAAGTTGTTCTGAACTGAACAAGTACTTGACTCACATTGGGTGCTAAGAGAGAAGGTGTGGGAGGAACAACTTGCAAGGGTAGATGTGCATTAGGCTGACCATCTATCATTTTGTGGTTGGGCACATATCTTTGATTTCCATATTGATTCCACCAAGGTTGATTTCCTTGGCCATGCGCTTGATTGGAATTTCCTCTATAGGCGTGTGCTTGTTACTTTTCTAATGATATGACCTTGTTTGATAAATTTCTAATCAAGGCCTTCAATTCTTCATCTTCCTTTTGTTATGATGGAGAATAGGATGTTGAGGCAACTGGTTGCATGATTTTCTCAGGGATAGGAATAGGGGCCACAAAAGGTTGGGGTGCTTGTGACATCTATGGGAACCAGGGCATGGGTGGTCTAGGAGCCAACTTTCCCACCTGAATGAGACTATTTTCTACCCTTACTGCAATGCTATAAGCAGCTGGTAAAGTCCTACCTCCCATAGATTGGATCATAACTGAAATATCATTGTTGAGCACCTTCAGATAATAAAGGAAAGCATGTTGGGCTGTAGGTCTTACCACAAGAGGAATTCTGTCCCAAGTCTTCTGAAATATGATGTTGAAATTAGTCATCTACTCATTGGGTGCCCTCCTTGTTGTTGTCAGTTGCTCCACCAAAGATAGGTGATCTGACTTATCTTCAAAGTAATTGCAAAGAGTTGTTCCCAGCTCATCCCAAGTGGTGATAGATCCAAGTCTCAAGCCTCGGTACCATTGAAGTGCTTTACCTTTGAAAGAGGCTACAAGTAACCTGACTACTACATCATCATGTGTGATCAGATAGAGTGAACACACATTTTCTACATCCTGGATATGCTCCTGAGGGGTGACTTGATTCTCACCAGTAAAGTAAGGAATACTCTTGAGCACACCATTTGGCATATCATGTTGCATGGCCAGGAGTAAGGGACTCCCTCCATCAAAGTTTGCAAAGTTTCTTAATGGAGGGGGTTGGTAATGTGCCATTGCAGGGCACACAGTTGTGTGTTTTGAGGAGGAGTTGAGTGGGCACGGTGCGCACATTGGAGATAGAGATGTGCACATGGGATTTCTAGAATGAACTCTTCTCAGGGATAACTAGAGGTATTCAAAAGAATCTTCAGCTGTTGCACTTCTTCTTGTGTGCACTCTTCTCATGAAAGGTGCTCAGGACTACTGAAACAGAGATCTTAAAATATTGGGAGTCACCAGATGTGTTTGAAATGAGCCTCCAAAGGCTGAAACACTAAGTTCACACACCAGAACTTAGAGATATGAAATTTTAGCTTTCAATGTTGGTCCCACCGGGTGTGCCAGAAACTGTTGGTTTCTCAAACGTGCACCCACATCTCAGATCTCGGAAGGGACTGAGGTGTTTGAGACCACAATGGAACCATCCCCAAGTTGTGGGACCTTGCGAGCTTGGGATGGATCTCTGGAGAAGGCCGGTTCCTCTATCTATTTCTACTGCTACTACTACTCCTAGTGCTGAAAGGGGAAACTAAGCTAAGAATGCCAAGGGACCAGGGAAAGAAGGATAACATGAAGGAAACTACACTAAAAGGTGATAGCACTAGAAAAGAGGGATGAACACTATCTGTTCTGAGCAAGAATGATAGGGAATGTGTGAAAGGAGGCTAGGCACGAGTAGCATAGTGAAATACGCATTCACCAAATCATTCTCATGGAACACAACCAAATATGGAACTGCAGGGGACCTGAAGTAGCACAACCAACACACAATGCAAAAGAAAAGGCAAGAAGAAGGAATGCAAACACGTTAGGATAGATAATAGTCACAAAACGATGCTTCTATTACTTCTAAAAATGCACAGAGTTGTTACAATGATGAAGGAGGCCGATATCCACATGCAAGAGCCAAACATAGAGGTCTGCAACTCAAAATATAGAAAATATGGAGTCCTTAGCAAAATGCGTAAGGATCTAGAGTGTCCAACATAACAAATGAGCCTTGCTCTTACATTTATAGATGAATCCATGGAGGAAGAAGGGAAAAGGAGGGAAAACTCAAATTTGAAACACAACCACCAACAAGAAGCATTCAATGTTTGAAAATCCACTTGGAAATCTATGAAATATGCTTCCCCATGCTTGTTTGATGTGTTGAAGACAAAGGAGGGTGGATCATACCAAATTGGGTGGTTGGAGCAATCAGATCTACTCATCAATGTTCAGAGAGACATTTTCCCATTTCTCACCTACCAGATCCACCAATATTTGAATTTTGAATTTCTGGCAATGTAGCTGATGTCAGCAAATCTCTAACAAGTCCAGGCGCGCACCAATCTGAGCTCTATAGCAGAAGATATGGATGTCAGAAGATGTCAGAGTCATCGGTGCATGCAAAACACATGGCATGTGTGGATTGGCTGAAATGATGGCCAACTATACAAATATTTGTCATTTCTACCACATGTATCACTTACTGATTTGTTACAAGGATTCGACCCCCTATTAGCACATTTTGACTGGTTGCATGTGACACACTTAAGCATGTTAAAAGAGATTTGGCACATAAGGGCATGAGGGAAGAGCACACAGAGAAAATAGAGGAAGATGGAGAGGGGCACGCATGATGCGCCTGTAGGAAATGGGGAAAATTGGTGAGTAGAGAACGTATGGTTAAGGTGTAACTATGATAAGGTAATGGGCACAGTGTGCAAAGGGCCAAGGACTTAGTAGTAAGTACGAGGTGCACGGGATGGGAAGAAGCTAAATAAGAAGAAGGTGAATGTGTGAAAGGTGGGCACAAGGAAGAAGTGGAAAGTGAAAAGTAAAGGGGCGCACAGGTAAACCGTGACCAAGGGAATGTGCTAAGTGATTTTGAGTGCGCATAATTCTTCAATGAATAACTTAGGGCTAGTATATGTATGTAAGTTATCCAAATTGCTAGGATATCTATTTGGATAACAAAAATGACCCAGGTTATAATTAAAAATGGAAAAACATTATTTAGGTCAAATTTTTCTAAAGCTTGTATGGTATTTCTGTATCAGTTTGATGGTCACTCATTTTGGCTTATATTTGTAATTGATATTTTGATCTTTTTTTTGTTTTTATGTAAGTCTAGTCTCGACCCATACTGGGTACTCTTGATTGAGGTATTTCGAGCACTGTAAGTTTATAATATGAAGGTGTCTGATGGAGTTTTCTTTCTGTGTCATTTGAAGTTACGTTTTTTTGTTTATTACCCTTCATGGGTGAATATGTTTTGGAAATATGGACTGGTAAATCTCTCTCTCTCTCTCTCTCTCTCTCTCTCTTGCTGGTTGTGTTTACTTTATATGATTACCCATTTTGGGTCAGCTTGAGATTTAGACTCCGTTGAATATTGGTCACTTCAACTCATCGCATTATGCTTCAAAATGGTTTTATTTCATTTCTTTTGTTTAACGTTCTCTCAAAGAACTGTTACTCTTCGAATCACCGTGAGTGGGATATCTTGGGTTTATATCTACTCATGTGCAACCTTGAAGATTCTTGTGATCTAGGTCATCAGTGTTTACAAGAGACAATTTACGCGGTGATTTTTACATGTTTTAATTAAATGTTTAATCCTTGTGAATGTCTCATTGTGACTGAGCTTATATGTTTGGTTGGTTTTAAATGTTTATGTGGTAACTAATGGTCTTATTGAGAATTTGTTTTGAGTGTGAATGGAACCTGTGAGTTATTGTGATCATTGTTAAAGGAAATTTTTACTCTTTAAACTTGAATACTGACATTTTCAAGTAAATATCGTGCACTATGATTTTGTTCCTTGGAAATTTTTGGTTTTCATCATCCTAAATTTTTTTGCAAGGGTTGTTTGTGCATTCTACTGTAGCTTGATAATTTGAATTGCATGTTTGTTTTTTGACTCTCCTTTTCCCATCTTGGTGCAGTTGATATGATTTGATCAAATGGGTTTTGGAAACTAGTTCATTTTGTTAATTCATTTTTTTCCTTGGCTAGAGTAACCAACTTGGTGCAGTTGATATGATTTGATCAAATGGGTTTTGGAAACTAGTTCATTTTGTTAATTCATTTTTTTCCTTGGCTAGAGTAACTAACTATAGGAATCTACAATGAGTACACTCGGTTCCTATTGAGTTATATCTATTTTGTTGGCATCCTTTTATGGATGCTAACAGGGATTTTTCTAGATGAACTATGGTGGTAACATTATGTTCATGTCAATTAATTCGTAATTGTTCCTAAATAATTTTAAGATTGATTGATAAGGAACTGGCTGTGATTCTACGATGGAACATTAAGATTGGTGAATATGAAATTTTCACAAAGGTCATGATCAAGAGTTACTTATCCAAGAAATTTAAGGTACCAAAACTCAAACTTCCTATAGTTGCAATTCCACGTTTGATACTTTATCATAGTTGAACTCATTGATATCATTGTCCTGTTGACATAGATGGAATTATCGGGTCTTGCCTTAGCAAGATAATTTCAGGAGTGGATGTTTATGTGTACATATCCATTCATTAAGAAAAATTTAGTGACGTCTTCTCTATTTCTGATATAGCTGAAAATATCAGTAGTTCAAAATGATTTCAATCGGGAGATGTAATGTCCTTAATGAACATTTTTCATAACCTAACAAGGTTCTCATCTATGCAGTAGCTAGCAATGGGGGATTATACAGGTTTGTATCCAAATAGGGGTTAGGATGAACCTCTCAGATATTGTGAATTAACTCATCCTAACAACTTTGCATCATGGAAAAAGTGAATCAAGCATTTCAAGAGAGTAAATGGTGCTTATACTTTTTTATTCTTTTGTATCGTTTCGATAAGGACTTGTATAATCCAAGGATTTTATGAGGATAGTTAGAGAAAATGCGATAATGGGAGGCATATATCTATAATTTATTTCATTCACTTATCATGCTCAGGATACTTGTGAACTAACTCAGGTGCTCCAAACAAGCTTGCCAATGGACTTTGTCCAAAGTGATAAGGAGAAAGTACTTACTAGAGTTGGTTCGTCAATTGTTTTGATTATCAGAAGCCATCTAATCCATTCAAGTGCTCATAAGGTGGGTGTTCAAATTTCCTTGAAATGAACTTGTAGGAATATATACTTGTGCAAGATGTATTAAATTAGTTTTAAAATGTAGATGAAATAATATTTCTTATAAACTTATGGAATACTTCTTAATTTTAGAGTGTAGTGAATTTGATCATTATGGTAAGTTCAGTGAAATGGGGTGTGGCCAAACACATGTTCCTTAGTTGATAGGATGTTTAGGATTCATCGTAGAGATGAAATCTTATAAGGTAGATTAGATGTTCTTAAATATTAACTTTGCACAATGAGAGTAGTATGAATATTGGCATTGTAGATATTAACATGAAGGGCTTAGATGGATGATGAAGGTACTTGAATCCTACCTACAAAAGGGATGAATATTTCATATTAGCCTCTACCTTGGATTGACTTGTACAAGGAAGAATGATATCAACTACAATGATTATGATTTAGGGTGGGGCTTATTCAGTTAAGGAGAACATATGACTAGTTCTAGAAAATTGAATGTGGAATTCTCACCTAAAGTGTCAAATCAACTCTTTATGAAACAATTCAAGGCCAGTCAATGAATAGGTCAACCTAATAGTCCTTAATTAGGAAGAAAAGGATACTTCCTTTTTAGGGCATTAAATCCATGAACTAGGTATGTTTTCCATAATTATGTCGTAGGTTCAAGTTTCATAAAGGCTCATCATTGATGATTGGCTATATGCTCTACTTTATGAAAACGATAAATGGAACTTCTCCAGCTTAAATTAATTAGGTAAGTTGTCACTTTAAATCTTCCTGACCTCTCTACCAGTCTTCACCACCTTTGAATGACGCTTCCTCTAATATCATCCTCTGTTTACATTCCTTTCTCAATAGTAAAGAAACTTAATCCATCTTTCATCCATGGCATTGAAGTAGTTTTCCTCTCTTCCTACACTCTCAGCAGGAGAGGTGATAGGATCTTAAGTTTTCCAAGCTCCACTATCCTCAGCAATTCCCTCCTACTTCCACTTCCATCTGCATACTGCTTCTAATGGTGTAAAATTTGACCACTACAACCTCCATTGTCACTATGGGATCATTTCCGATACTCCATAAGTGGACACCTTAGGTGCCATTGTAGTGTCAAGTACACCAAGTTCTAATATAACCATGCCATTGATATCATTTCAAGGTTAATCATCTTATGCTATACCCAAATGGTTATATCGCCAAACACCCAAGCAGAAGAAAAAGGTTCCCATTGTTGATGTGATTGACTTAAGTATTTTATATACTATTCCTAAGAGATAGGCTCATAAGGCCAAGGGAGTCATTATGAGGGTATTGTGATGCAGCCAGCTATGATTTAACACCCCACTTATTTCAATTAACTCAATTGACATAATTTGAAATTAGGTTCATAGTTCTACTTGTTGACAAGAAAATTTGTCAGGTGGACAAACTTGTGGATTTCTTGCCAACGCTCTAGGAATATAAGTCCCTCTACTTAACTAGTGCAGCTTCTGTATATGCATGCATGTGAAAAGGTGGATTTATGTGGTGGCATTTCGACTGGGGATCCAATAGGGACACTCCAGTGACCCTGCGATAAAGCTTGCAGATACCTACAAGAGAATAATTTTCTCAGAGAGTGGGAAAGGGAGTGAGAATATTAGACAAGAGAAACTAATGTTATAAGTAGGAAATAAGAGACTTGCATTACACTAGTTAGAAATTACATCACATGCATTGAAATTAAGAGGAAACAATACTACAAACAACAACAAGAGGTAAGATTGAAAATTTGATGAACAAAAGTATCTAAAATACCCCTTAGTCAAAAAAGGATAGAAACTCCTTCTTGTATTGATTGCTTAAGTAGAAATTGTACATAGTGTAGAGAAACAGAGGAAATTTGAGAATGAGGGGAAATGGAAGAATTTGGCTATCTCCTTTGTTCTCTCAAGGTAGAATGCACTCTTGAGCTTACAAAACTAATGACCAACCCTTTGAAATGGGAATGGCTTTACAATTTATAGAGTAGACTCGACTCCTCATCTTCTTCATGACCCTCCATATGTATTATTTCTAACTTTAGACTATTCATATTGCTACAAAATATTTAATTCCCTTTTATAAAATCAAGGTGACTTAATTTACATTATGTTTCTAAAGTAAGTTTTAGGGGACTTAAAGTCATATCAAAAAGTGCAAACCCCAATGAAGAATTAGAAAATTTGAAGGGAGAGGGAAGAGAGAGAGGAGGAGAAGATGTTTCCCCTGATGAAATCTGATGATCCTTGTTGATGGAAAGATTCGATGCGAAAAAGTTCTGAATGTCCCATTGTGCCAAAACTGTTCATTGAGTGTGACTTACTATTTTTAGTAAATGCCTAGATGTGAGATTTACTATTTTTAGTAAGAGGTTATTCTTTCTTATTCTTGATCATCTTGATGTGATGAAAATATTCATTCAATCCTACGCACACTTCCTTTTCTTTGACCACTTCTTGGTGTGACTTACTATTTTTAGTAAGCACCCATATAAGGGACTTACTATTTTTAGTAATGGTCATTTTCATTGTTTTCTGCTTGGATAATAATTCTAGATTCTTGGAGATCTTCAGTGCACACTACCTTTTCCATAGCCGCTTTTGATGAAGGCTTACCAAAAATAGAAAGCATGTGTAGGAAAGTTTACTATTTTTGGAAAGTGGATTTCTGGTGCTTAGTTTGTGATGGAGTATATTTTTCTACATTCGTATTTTCATCACGGTCATGTCCTCTGAATTTCACTTGATTTTTCCCATTAAAATGATTGGAAATAAATTTTGAAATTTTAACCTAGAAGTGGCTTCAGGCACGGAGCTGCCATGGTGGCCATTAATGGAGCTTGAAATTTTCAGATCTGGTTTTTGTCTCCATTTGCATTGAAAACAACTCCATTTTGATAGGTTTTTCATTTGGAGATTGTGTGCAAGTTTTTAGCTCATTTCCATTTCTATAATGATGGGAAATCCAACGAACGTGAGTTAGTGCACGAAGTGAGGATTTTGTTGGAATAAATGATTCTAGGCACCATTTGTTAGAATTTGAGGATTCTAATAAATATGTATTTAATCAACTTACGTATTATATAATGTTACAATAAATATTTAAATAAACATTCATCATAACATAAATAAATAAATAAATACTTACGTGAAATAAATAACATAGGTGACACAATATTTATAGTGGAAAACCCTAACAGGGTAAAAACTAGTTTGAGAATAACCTTTTACTTTAGAGAACTTATTTAACATCCAGTAAGATCACCTCCTCCTTTGACCCTATTTACCAAGGGTAAAACCAAATCACTTGATTTGCACAACTTTGATATATTTCCCGAATATATCAAATGAGGACCTAAAGTCTTTTTTATATAAGGTGATAGGGTATGTCTCCCGACCCACCTTTTCAACCTAAAATGGTTGACACATATACCTAGGTGAGTGAGTGTATTTAATAAATATAAAAAATAAATGATTCACATTATTAAATACTTACCTAATGTATATTACCTAGGTATGAATATTTAATAATAAAAAAGTATTCCATATTATTAAATATTTAACCTATATAATAATGATGTACCCATATTAATTAAGGGTTGGCCAGACCACTTAATAATTATGTTCCAACACCATTTGAACTCCTATTTTTTACATCTTGATTGATTTGAAAAAAATTGGCAGTATGCAAAAGATGACATCTCGATCCAACTTGCATTTTGCAAGATATGAAGATTTTCCGATTTGACTTCGTAGTCATCTGGAAAAAAATATTTATTTTCTCTTCGTTCTTCATCATTTCAATCCATTTTTCTCTGAGGCCTACATATTTTCAAGGATTAAAGGATTTTTGATTCATTTCAGTGCTGGTTTGGAGTAGAAATTGTGGAGCGGGTGTCTAGACAAATAAGAACATGGCCATGGCATGGTGAGGAGTTGTGAAGAAGAAATGAGGGGGGAAAATGGCTAAGTGCAAGATTTAAATATTAAAAAAATGCATGGCAAGGCACTGGGTGATTTTTTATGTCCATTACATCCATCACCTCAAAGGGAAATGAAGGACATTAGTTTCCATGGTGATCCTGGAGCTGACACGTGGTGGAGATCCGACGACAGGTGATTTGAGCTCTAAATTGCACCCGAGGGCTGAACTGGAAATCCTGATGGTCACATGGGGTTCCAAATGTCACATGGGGGTTGGGTGTATTTTTCCAAGGTTGATGTACCTAACCATTAGGGACGTCGAGGACATAAAATCCCTCCAGGCTCCTGGAGCTGACACATGTCCTCCTAAAATTTGGCTAAGTTCTAAACTTGCTCCAAGAGGACAACTTGTGACGATGATAACTTGAGCTCCCGATGGAATTTTTTGGAAATTTTTTATATTATACTAAATGAAAATTTCATTTAAAATCCAATGGTGGGGGTATATGTCTTTATTTTTCCAATTTATCCCTAAAAATCATGGTTTTTATTTGGCATTCCACATGTGCCTGAAAAAAACTGCCTTCAGACCTAATGCCCCAAAGTGTTGTGAAAAATATGATTTCACCATCTTGTATGACTTGGAATTATATTTAATAAAATGTTTTTTACTACTAAATCCATCTAGATCTCCCAAAATTACCTTTTGAAGCTCAGTGCTTGTTTTGGCCTGTGTACTGACTAGGCCTGTGAACCCTAATTTTGGCAAAACTACTTCAACTTCTCTGATCCCTTACAAAATACTTCTGAATCATTTCCATGATGTCTGAAGACATTTGAATCACCTCCACATCCACTTTGGCTCTACTGTTCTGCTCCATGGGGTTTCTCCATCCCTAAGAAGGCTACTGATGGCCCTTCCCACAATTTCTTGTAGCTTGCAACTTTTAATGAACTCCTAAAATCACTTAGGGGGAATGAATGAAATTTCCTAAATCACCTAGGGGGATAGGATAACATCAATAAGGAGGCCACTTGGGCTATCGGGATAGTCCTGGGGTGTTTTGGAATGATAGGACTTGATAAAATTAACATAGGGGTATAGTTGTCATGCTTGGAAATTGTTAATTTCCTTGTTTCACATTTTCATTACAGCAACTGGCTCTAGCTTGGGGACATGAAATGGAATGAGTGTAGTGAATACATGATATGAGGAATCCAAAATATAAATTTTAGACCATATGATCCATTGACCATGTTAGGAAATTATAATATTAGTGCTCCATTAAGTTTATTTGTGACAGGTGGAAAATAATATCTGGAGAATATTATTGTTGTGAGTTGTTTTAACAACTCACGTACATAGTAGTTTGTAGAGAGATTTGTGGGAGTGTTGTTGAACAACCTCCTTGTTTTTAGGAATACATATTCCTATATATGTGTAAATCTGCTTGTTCTCTAAGATTTGGTATTAGAGCGGTCAGATCAGTTCTTTAATGGAGATATGATATGTTGTATGGCGTAGAGCCACTATAGTTATTGGCTAACCTGAATAATGAAGAATAATTTTATTTTTGAGCGTGCTCACTCCTGATCATCGCAGATCATCGTGACTATCTCAATCTATTATTCAAAGCATGTTTCTCTTCAGTCAGCTTGAAGAAAGGAGTCAGATTGTTGAGACGTTACAAATCATAGTGGAGCAACAGACTTGGAAAGGTGTTTTAGCTAGTTATCAGATCTAAGTCCCTCAACCTAATTGCTTATCTCCTTTATCAAGTCCATGTGCAGTCTTCAATAACGAGAGGATTTATAAGTTTGTTGCGTGATTACAAAGAATTTGAAGATACATATATTTTTTAAATGATTACAAGGAGTAGAAAGTGGTGCCATTTCATGTAATTGAGCCGCATTCCTAGCTATATCCAGCAAACACTAAGTAATTTGAGAATCCTGTATGTGTCATTACAGTGGTTGGATGGTGCAGCAATAAGAAAGGTTCAAAAGCCTTGTTCTCTAATCTAGAGTTTAAAGCATGGTGACTGGTGACTCATATTTCTACATCTAATGTCCCTTTTCACTCTCCATTCCATAGTGTGGATCTCACGTGTCTTCCACGTCTTGGTGTACATATTTGTAATGAAACACCTCAATTCATTGATCCTCATTGTCTGCTGTTGAAGCAATCTCTGAAGTCACATTGAAACTGCCTCCTACAAGTCTTCTTCGCTGGAAATTAAAATCAGAACCATGGTTAGATCATGGACGTGAATGTTTGCTTATCATTCCAGCTCAAGCTCGCAAATATGCACGTGGAAGTGAAGGATTCGTGAACGAAGGACAATAATATGATCACTCTAATATATGTAAGTTTGTTAAAATATTCTCCCTCCATTCATTTTATGTTTTTGTCTACCATTAATGTGTGTGTCAATATTCAAGTCATCTAAATAGTGTTTATATTATTTGTTAGTCTTGTGTCAATCATTGTAATATTAATGTTATTATTGTAGATATTATTTTCATCAAGTGTCATTAAAAATTTGAGGCTATGTAAAAGAGTCGAATGTTTTTTTTTGGTATTGCCATTACCAAAGTCATTTTTCATTTAAAAATTTATCTCATTTTATTATCTTTTAAATTTCTATTCTAGTCCTCATATCATCCAATAGTGTCAAATTTCATAAATTCATCTTTTGTTATGTAGTCCTTGTTGTTTTTTCAAAGTCATGTCAAATAGGTGATTTTAGGTGGTGTCAAGAGTTAATGACAAAAATATTGGAAAATAAAAAAAAATTGCCTCACAGACACATTTTCGGTGTTACCCGACGTCTAGAAATAAAGTATTTCACATTGCGGGAAGGAAGAAAAGAATAATCTCAATGTGGAGACAGAGCTTCATAACCAAATCCAACTGAGTTACTAGCAGCATGAAACTAGAGGATGGAGGTAAACGGAGGTTGGAGGTCATTCAACGACCTCTCGTCAGTTGCCAACGACGGGGCCGCATATCAGCTTTGGTGACATGTGTGTGTGCAGTTTGATTTTAGTGCTTCCAGTGTGGTGTGCCTCAGTTTGCAGTAATATTGTTTTCAATAAGTGGAAATTTCACATTAAGGGGGGGAACATCATTCCAATGTTCCATTTCCAGTATGTCAGTTTTTTCTATGTATGTATGAGAAACAGATGTCAGAAAAATTTCCTATGTTATTCCCTACAGTGAAATGTGATGAGGGCCGATGATAATACTTGGCACATCATGATGTGGTTGTAGGTAAACCACTTGAAAACCTTCATTCTTGGTTGTTGGTAATCCATTTGCAAAACCATCACTTTGTGGTTTGTGGTAAACCAATTACAAAACCACCATTCTCGGTTTGTGGTCAACCATTTGCAAAACCATCCTTCAGGTTTGTGATCATCCTGTGAAAATCACCAGATCATGAGTAGGTGCAAGTATAAGGCAGGTTTTCCCCATGTTCGCACTAAGGGGGGGAATGTTGGGAAATATACTTTGTTAGTGCTCCCATTTGTATGGATTGAATAATATTATGTAATATATTATTATTATATGATTTATAACTCAATAATAATAATATACATATAGTGTAGTGAGTGAAATAGTATTGTTAGTATATGGGTATGTTAGTATGGTTGTTATATAAAACAACATATATTGAATTATTTGTTGGTGAGTTTTAACCACTCATGGGTATATAGAGTGTGGGAGATCATTCGTGGGAGAAGTAGTTAAGGCTACCTGTTAAAATCTCCTATACATTATATGTCCTATATATATGTAAATGTATCTGAATATAAGATATAGAGAATATATTATTATTTTGCTATGTAAATCTGCTTGTTCTCTAAGAGACCAATGCCTTATCCATTGGGCCCTGCAAAGTCATGTATAATTTATGAGAGAAAAGGAAAATGAAGAAGGAAACATGTGACACACAACATCAAGGAAAACACACCATGGAAAGGAAATTATATACAAGGGGAGGGAAATTTATAGAGGTGGGAAAAGGATATACACATACACGGTAACAGGTTGAGATTTCCTCCTAAGTACATGCCATCATGTGCCTTTAGCAGATTGAAGTATGACCATTGAATCACCAAAGCTATTATTTGATCAAACCATGATTTGGTGATGGATTTGCATGGCTTGATAAGAAGAAGGATGACCATAATTCCATCTCGCTACTCATACTACACATAGAAAATTATTACATCCAATGAACACTTCATCACTTTCTCAAAACTTGTGTACCTTGATGCTCCCACTTTACATCCTGTGACCATGTGATAGCGTTCCTCCATGTCTTCAAGAGTGGGAAAATTTCTCCTATCATGAAAAAATTCATCTCCTTTGATTTGCAACTTAAAATTTTCTCTTATATGAGTAAAACACTTGGAAGGAGTGATCCCTAAACGGATCTAATATTTCAAAGAGGCTCATTCAAAATCCATCTAGTTTCATTGAAGGGACAAGGGAATGTATTTTGTACATACACACATAAGGGGGAAGTTAATTTTTCTCTATCCTCAAATGGGGACTTACATGGTCATCCTTGCAGTTATTTTTTAAGTAGCTGGCCATGTTGCATAAGTGCCATCAGTTTGCAGGATGCTTGTTCAATTCTGATGGAAATTTAACATTTGGCAGTATGAACATGTATGCAATGCTCCTATCCATAATTGTCAGAGCTGGTTGCACCACTATGAACATTTGCCTTACCAATTTGCATCTTGATTTATTTTTAGAATTTCATATGTTATTGGTTTGGACGTTTAAGATGAGGTTCTTCACCCTTAAAACTACTTACATCATATATGAAATTCTTGTTGAATCCATAGCATGCAGACTCCATAAACTGATGCCTTGAAAGGTTAGTTTATGTGTACTACCCCACATTCTAGTTTATGAGTTCTTTCATGTTCTAAACAACGGTGCAAAGCAGTCACAACAGCAGGATTTTTCCAATCCTGATCATTTCCACTGGGGAGGTGAATGTTAGGAAATATAATTGAGTGTCCAAATGGGTGATTTCATGAATTGGACACACTTGTTACACCTCATGAAATGTGGTGATACAATGCTAGTGAAAAAGTACATCTTTGGGATGTCCATGCAAATTATAAATAAGTATGTCATCATTAGAATGTCCATCACTTAGTTAGCTTCCAATTTCTTAGATCCTTGCTGTCAAATATCAAACAATTAGTGATTGATTTATTATGGATTATATCTGAAATATCTAGGTTGAAACCAATATGTTGTATCTCTTGGCCCAATAATCCATTCAAGATGTTGTTGACCTATCCATTTTAAACTCATTTGTATCCTTTAATACCTATGTATTGAAATAGTTCTCTTAATGATATCCTTCCTATAGCTCATTTGTTATCTTCAACCTTTTGGGAAGATTTTCTGTGTCCTCTATTATGAGATTCTTAAAAATGTTATTATCATGATTCATTTCTAAATCAATCCTCGTTCTTTCCATATTTGCATTGCCTGAAGATTTAAACTTTCTTGAAAACACAATATACATTGTAGTTCATAGACATTTATAGGTTTTAGAACTTCAGGAAATACGGTCTAATGGCTTCATGTTCTATGTCAGCACTCAACCAAGCTCCCAAATTATATCACTTCTAACCTGGTTAGATAGTCAATAATGCTTAAGGGGTTTTTACATAACCATGAGATTTTCATGGGAATTATGATTTAGATGGATTAGTGAATCTTCCTACTGAGGTGAAATATCAAAAGCATGATTTTCCTTGATGCTCTGATTCACTCAAAGTGAGTAGAGCTATTTAATTCACCCATAAAAATATTCAAGTTCTCCTCAATTTGACAAAAAGACCTTAGACTTCTTAATTTGATCATCTCATGACCCTCAATCATAACAGAGTTTGAATAAAATGACATAGTCTTCATTTCAATGCAAATTTCTAATTTTACTTAAAAAATTTCAAAATTGGAACAGGAAATATTAGGATTTTGAAGCTCTTGGTCACATTCACACTATCTTTGCAAGCACCCATGATGTCAATTACAACACTTTCACACTTCACATTTTCACAAATCTCACCTTCATCCATTAATTGCACTTCACTGATAAAACTTGAAAAGAGATCATCCAAGCAAACCTTGAATTCCTAGATCTTCTTCATAATTGAAGGAGTCTTCATGAAAGTCACTGTAGCAGTTGGTTCTGCTAGAAAGGATGTTATATTTATTGAAGATAATATTCACCTCCCATACGCCTCGAAGACTTGATCGTAATGAAATCATACTCAATTAGCAAGAGATCACCATTTTCAATTAGAAATTTTCCGTGGCTACTGAAGACTGTCAACACTGTACATGTTAGAAGTTCTTTCAAACCTTTCATTCAAATGGGTTCATCAAAGGCCATGGTCTTTTCTTTCCATAGATGGCTTGGATAAGGTCATATTCATCCCCAAATGGGAATGAGAATAAATATCTTCATCACATGATAAGCACATAAGCTTATTTTTCTACTTGAAAATCATCAAGAACCATTTCCTTTTCTTCATGGTTAGCATCATCTAGAAATTCGGGGCTGCCCTCTTGTAACTCAAATCTCCTCAATGCTTCTTCAAGGTCCATGCCTTTTTGGGAAGGAACGTATAGACCTATAAAGATGGGAATATACTCTTCCTCCTCGGTTTTCACAAAGTGATTCATTCTCCTGTTATATCGGTATAAAATCTTAGCTTATAGGCTTCCATAAATTTGTACCATGTACCTCATCTTCTTATTGGGAAGCAATTTATCCATGTCTCCCTTCACTAAATTTTCCCTCCCAAGTCTTGGCAGAAAATTATACTCAGTAACATTCCGAATGAGGTTAGGACGGCTACTACCAAAATCATCATAGAAATGTTCTTGTCTAGAAATCTAGTGAGAGCCACCTATGCATATTTTACCTTCCCTACAAGTGGGACCTCTTTTGACTCCAAAGAGTAACAAGATCCACCAAGTGGAGTCATGATAAGTTTGAGATCCTTGGAGACCATTAAATGAATCATGTTTTCAGAGGCACCAAAATCTATTATGCAATTGTTTAGTACATATTCTCCAACAAGAAGGGAGACATAGAAAGGATCAACCTTTTCAATCTTGGATTTGCTTAAGAAAAACATGTTCTGTGAGGGAGGCATAGGTGGGTTTGGCAACATGCCTTTGGAACTAGAAGTTACAACATTGGGTGTTAGACTACCACTCCTGATATATCAGATGAACCTCTCAAATTGTTCAGGATGAGTCCACAAATATTCAGTTTCAGTAATTTGGAATTTGGCTTTGTTCACATATTCTATGAAATCAAAAGGAGCAGATGCGGGTGAAGGTGATGAAGGGACTTCTTTTGGATTTAGGACATGTTTGGAAGGAGTAGATTTTTGGGTAATGGAGGGTATTTTGAAAGGTACACTAGGATCTTTCAAAGTACTAGATTTTACAGGGGAAGATTTATATTTAGACTTAGAAGAGGCATCAGAAGACTTACTTGGGATTATGGGAGCCTTCTTACTTACTACAGGATCAGGATTCAACAATGCAGACTCCATAGAGGGTGGGAGTGGAGATACTCGAATGATTATTTTGTTTTGTGGAGTCACCATAAGAGGATCTTCAGTCTTCTTTTTCTTTACAGCAGTGGAGGGAGATGTTCCTTTATCAAACTGAGAATGAGTGAATACCACACATGAGAAACTGGGTGCATCTTCTTCGTCTTCTTCATCACCTCCAGAATACTCACAGAATCTGATTTGTGTATCATTCTCAAACTCATCACTTTCTAGGAAATCACCACCTTCACTTTCTGGTTCAAGCTCCTCTTCATTTTCCTTACTCCTACAATTTTCATTGATAGGTGGGGCCTCCAAGGCAAGCCTTCAGGGTGCTCCTGCAATCTGATTTCCATTGCTTCTTTGAGAAGAAACTCGTTCAAATATTTCCCTCTTTAATGATGTCATCTCATTTTCCAATTTTTGTAGCAATGGATCTGTTCTCTCATCTCTAGGATGTTGTGTCTTTCCCTTTGATGGATTCTTGATCTTTCTAGAGAGGATGAGATCATCATCAAGTTCAATGGCCATCCTTTGTGCTTCTACAATGTTCCTTGGTTGAACTCTTTATAGGATAAATCCTACCTCTGGTGATTGAGCATTGATGAAGAATCTCTTGACATTATTTTTAGATGGTGAATCCTCTTCAGGTATCCTATGAAGCAACTAGTCGAAATGAGCCATGAAGTCTCTCATAGTTTCATTTTCTCCTTTCTTTATTTGTGCCAATTGAACAAGGAGGTCTTGACAGTCCTCAATAAATCTAAATCTTTCCTTGAACTTCCTTTTGATGTCATTCTAGCAAGTGATGGATCGGGTAGGTAGGAGGTAGAACCATTCCACTGCTTTTTCTTGGAGAGACTCCACGAACAATCTTACAGCGACATCTTCATGTTGGACACCAAGAATCCCACATGATGTGGTGAAGGCCGATATGTGCTCTTCAAGAGTTGTGTGCCATCACCTTTGAACTTTGGAAAGTTCTTGCAGGAACTTGTTGGTAGATCATGAAGAGGAGGTTCAAGAGGAAGTGGGCCTATATTTCTTCCCCATGGAACAATGGGTTGGGGTCTTTCTACTTCATCTTCCATTGTTGTTTCTTCTTCTGCTTCAGCTCTTGCTTCTACAAATTATTCTTCAAATTCTTCTTCTTTTAGGAACTCAATGCTCAAGGGTGATTGAAAAATGAGAGAATTTGAAGGGGGAGTATCAACATGAGTTTGGATAGGATTTTTAGGTGAACTTATTGAAGATAGCAGATGGAGAGGAGGCTTGAGAGAAGAAGTATGGATTATCTCTAATTCATTCTTGTTGATTTTGCAAAGCCTCGAAATTGGAATCAACACCACCTCTCGACCTGTTCAACCTGGTGTATCTTCCTTCAGCCAACTTTTGGAAATTCTTGAAGTGGGAATATGAAAAGACACTTGTAGGAATTGACAGTGTATCTTTCAGCAATGGATTTTCATGAACTCTTTTTTTTTGTTTTTTCAATTTTATTTTTTTTCAATTTTTGGACCTTGCGGTCATATTTTGGGTGCAGATGCTACTAAATCTGCCCCACGGTGGGAGCCAAAAACTTTGGAGAAAATTTTTCAGGTGGAAAAACTTGTGGATTTCTTACCAACACTCTGGGAATCTAAGTCCCTCTACTTAACTAGTGCAACTACCGTATATGCATGCACGTGAAAAGGTGGATTTTGTGGTGGCCTTTTGACTGGGGATCCAACAGGGACACTCCACTGACCCTGCGGAAAAATATTGCAGATACCTGCAAGAGAATAATTTTCTAGGAGAGTGGGAAAGTGAGTGAGAATATTAGATAAGAGAAACTAATGTTGCAAGTAGGAAATCAGAGACTTGCATTACACTAGTTGGAAATTACATCACATGCATTGAAATTAAGAGGAAACAATACTACAAACAACAACAAGATGAGGTAAGATTGAGAACTCAAAGTTTCTAAAATCTTCTCATCAAAAAGGATAGAAACTCATTCTTGTATTGATGCTCAAGTAGAAATTGTGCATAGTGTAGGAAATAAAGGAAATTTGAGAATGAGGGGAATGGAAGAATTTGGCTATCTCCTTTGTTCTCTCAAGGTAGAATGCAATCTTGAGCTTACAAAATTAATGACCAACCCTTTGAGATGGGAATGGATTTATAATTTATAGAGTAGACTCGACTCTTCATCTTCTTCATGACCCTCCATATGCCTTATTTCTAACTTTAGACTATTCATATTCCTACAAAATATTTAAGTCCCTTTTATAAAATCAAGGTGACTTAATTTACATTATGTTTCTAAAGTCACTTTTAGGTGACTTAAAGGCATATCAAAAAGTGCAAACCCCAATGAAGAATTAGAACATTTGAAGGGAGAGAAATTTGGGGGAGAGGGAAGAGAGAGAAGAGGAGAAGATGTTGCCCCTGATGAAGTCCGATGATCCTCATTGATGGAAAGATATGATGTGACAAAGTTTCTGAATGTCCCATTGTGCCAAAACTACTCTTTGAGTGTGACTTACTATTTTTAGTAAATTCCCAGATGGGAGACTTACTATTTTTAGTAAGAGGTGATTCTTGCTTCTTCTTGATCATCTTGATGTGATGAAAATCTTCATTCAATCCTACACACACTACCTTTGCTTTGACCATTCTTGGGGTGAATTACTATTTTTAGTAAGCACCCATATAAGGGACTTACTATTTTTAGTAAGTGGTCATTTTCACTATTTTCTACTCTAGATAATCATTCTGGCTTCTTGGAGATCTTCAGTGCACACTGCCTTTTCCATAGCCACTTTTGATGAAGACTTACCAAAAATAGCAAGCATGTGTAGGAAAGCTTACTATTTTTGGAAAGTGGATTTCCAGTGCTCGGTTTGTGATGGAGTATATTTTTCTAGATTCTCATTTCATGGTCACGTCCTCTCAAATTTCACTTGATTTTTCCTGCTAGAATGATTGGAAGTAAATTTTGAAATTTTAAATTGGTAGTGGCTTCGGGCACGGAGCTGCCATGGTGGCCATTAATGGAGCTCGAAATTTATAGGTCTATTTTTTGTCTCCATTTGCAATGAAAAAAACTCCATTGTGATATGTTTTTCATTTGGAGCTCATGTGTAAGTTTTTAGCTCATTTCCATTGCCAGAATGATGGGAAATCCGATGAATGTAAGTTGGTACACGAAGTGAGGATTTTGTTTCAACAAATGATTCTAGGCACCATTTGACCTCCCATTTGTTGCATCTTGATCACCTTGAAAAATGTGGTAGTCTAAAAAAGATGACATCTCGATCCGACTTGTATTTTGCAAGATATGAGGATTTTCTAATCGGGTGACTTCGTAGTCATCTAGTGAAAAATCTTCATTTTCTCTTCATCTTCATCATTTCAATCCATTTTTCTCTAAGGCCTACATATTTTCAGGGATTGGAGGATTTTTGAGTCATGGTCGTGCTGGTTTGGAGTAGAAATGGTGGACCGGGTGTCTGGACAAGCAAGAACATGGCCATGGCATGGTGAGGAGTTGTGAAGGAGAAATGAGGGGAAAAAATGACTAAGTGCTAGATTTAAATATTCAAAAAATGCATGGCAAGGGGCTGGGTGATTTTTTATGTCCCTGATGTCCATCACCTCAAAGGGATGTGAGGGACATCAGTTTCCATGGTGATCTTAGAAGCGACATGTGGCATTGATCCTATGACAGGTAATGAGTGCTCCAAAATCAGCTTGAAAGCACTAGGGGCTGGAAGCAAACATGGGTGACAAAAAATATCTCCTAGAGGGATAGGTGAACATTTTTCAAGGTTTTATGTCCCTGAATCATGAGGGGTGTGAGGGACATCAAATTCCATGGTGGTCCTAGAGTTGACACGTGGCAAAGATTTGATTTTGAGCTCTAAATTGCACCCCAGGGTTGAACTGGCAATCCTGATGGTCAGTATGGGGTTCCAGGGTACATGGGGGCTGGGTGCATTTTTCCAAGGTTGATGTACCTGACCCTCAGGGACTTAGGACATAAAATCCTACCAGTTAGGCTCCTGAGCTGACATGTTCTCCAAAAATTTGGCTAAGTCCTGAACTTGCTCTAAGAGGACAACTTGTGACGATGATATCTTGAGCTCCCGATGGAATTTTTCAGAAAATTTATATGATCCTAACTTGAAATGGCCTTTTGAATCCAATGGTGGGGGTCTCATGTCTTGAGTTTTCCATTTTATCCCTAAAAAAATTAGATTTTTAATTTGGCATTCCACATGTGCGTGAGAAAACCTTCCTGCATACCTAATGTGAAAAAGTTTTGTGAAAAATATGATTTCACCATCTTTTAGGTCTTGGAATTTTATTTTTGGAGATGTTTTGTTTTACTCCTAAATCCATCTGGAGCTCCTAGAATCACCTTTTGAAGCGCAACTGCTGTTTTGGCCTATGTGCACTGACTAGGCCTGTGAACCCTAATTTTGGCAAAACTGCCCCAACTTCTCTGAGCCCTTCCAAAATATTCTTGAATCATTTCCATGATGTCCCAAGACCTTTAAATCACCTCCACATCTTCTTTGGCTCTTCAGCTCCACTCCATGGGGTTACTCCAGCCCTAGGAAGGCTAGTGATGGGCTTTCCCACAACTGCATGTAGCTTGTAAATTTTAATGAACTCCTAAAATCACCTAGGGGGATGGGATAACATTAATAAAGAGTTCATTTGGATTGGTTGGACATTCCTAGGGTGTCTTGTCAAGGAAGACCAATCTAGATAATAGTTTGAGTGGGGTGAAAGACATATTCCTTTCGATGAGTATGTCATCTTGGAATGTAAACATGGTAAACATGTTTAAAACTTTGGCCAAAGTATCACAAACTGTTGGTTGCATTGTCTTATGTCACCTAGTCTAAGTTGTGGGATTTCAGATGAATATCAGTAACAAATATTTAGATAGGCTTCTTAGACAGAACACTTGAGTGACCCTTAATGGGTAAAAGAACCAAAGTATACATAGTATACACTTGAACAAGTTAAACATGAGAGATCGGTTTAATACCGAGTCATGAAATGAGAGATCGGTGTTTCACCGAGTCATTACAGCTGCATATGGTTTTCTGTTATGAGATGGATTGGAAATGGAATGTGTGTTCTGAATTATATGAATTTAGAATAGAGAACATTATGTAAAAAAAAAATCCCTTGTTTCTAAGTCATAAAAAGTGGATGTTACATTTTGGTATCAGAGCTGAAGGTTGCAGCTCTTGGACCTATTGAGTCCATATCTGATAAAAAATTAATTTCTTGTTAACAGAAAATGGTTAGAACAAGGGGAGGTGCTACAAATAATCCACCTCCAGGTGGAGAGGAAGCTACCACACAAAAACTTGATGAGATTCTTGCTTCCCTGTTGGACACAAGAGATCATCTTGTTGTACTTGAACAACAAGTAATGGGTAATGAAGAGGAGGAAGATGATGTTGATAATAACAATCAGCCACCTCCAGGAAACAACACCAATGCTATAAATTTGGGTGTTGGCAATAATAATGTAGCAAATAAAAATGTTTCAAATGCCAATAATAACCAAATGCAAATGTAAATGTACCTAATCCTCCTGAAAATAAAAAGGTAAGATTAGCAGTTGAACTTACTAATGACATAAAAAGAATAATTCCACCAAAGTTTGATGGTACTACACTAGGGGTTGGGGCTGAGAATTGGCTCAGTGAAATGGAGAAGTACTTTGCAATAAGGAACTTCTCAGAAGAAACAAAAGTAGTATGGGGAGCTTACCAGCTTTCCCATGAGGCATCCTCCTGGTGAGACAACCATAAGGCTGAACTGAACATTGATGAAACAAGCATTACATGGGATCAATTTAAGGGCTACTTTAGGCAACATTGGCTTCCACAGCTCTATTATGATCAGAAAATGACAGAATTTCATAATTTAGTTCAAGGAAAGTTAACTGTAACTGAGTACTGGGAGAGGTTTACCAAACTTCTTAAGTACGTTCCACAGTATCAAACTGACAAAAAGTTCAGGATACACAAGTTTATTATGGGATTGAATCCTATCATAGGAGGAGAGGTAGATGTGCACAACCCAACCACTATGGAAGGGGTTGTAGAAAAATCCATAAGGCAAGAACAAAAATTGAAGGCAATTTCTGCACATAAAGAAGAGAATCGAAAGAAAATTTCCAACTCTTCTTCATCACTTGCACCTAAGAAGGTGGCATGGAAAAATTTTGGAGTTAAAAACAAGTTTGTGACTGATAACAATAAGAAAACAAAAACAAATAAACCTACTGTGAACATTAGAAACAATTTTGTGAAGAATAACAATAATGGGCAGAAATCTTATGGAGGTCAAAACAGTAATTTCAAGACCGGAAATAAGTTTGAACCAAAAAGAGGACATGTAGGAGGATGTTTTAATTGGTAAGGATCACTATGCAAATCAGTTCCCTCTAAAGAAATATGACAACAACCAACAACATAAGATACATGTTGCAGTAGCTGATAAGCAAGCTGAAAAGCAAGTTACACCCATAGAAGTGCCAGGTAAATTATTTGGTACACCTGTTACTATAATTTTTGATACTGGAGCTACAAAATGTTTTATTTCTAGTAAATTAGCTACAAAATTAAAAAGAAAAGTAGGAATAATGGAAAAATCTTGGACTGTACATTATGGTAATAATGTTGTCCATACTGTTAGTAAATGTCTTTTTGGAGCAGTTTTAGAGTTACCAAGTTTTTCAACTAAAGTAGATCTTTATGTTGCTCCTTTGGGGTCATATGATGTCATAATTGGTGTTAACTGGCTTGCTGATCATAAAGAAAAAGTTGATTGTTTTGAAAAACACATTAGATGCCTTGATGATCTGTAGAAAACAACAGACATTCAAGGGGTAAAATGAGAAATTTCAGTTAGGAAATTGTCAGCTATGCAGCTTAAGAAGGCCAAAAACAAAGGTTGCACATTATATGCAGTAAAAGTTTCTGAAACAACAGAAAAAGGATAGTAATTTCTTGGAAAAGTATCCGTTGTTAAGAGATTTCAGCTGTGTTTCTGAAGAACTACCTGGTCTTCCACCTAAATGAGAATTTGACTTTACAATAGAAATCAAACCTGGAACTGAACCTATTTCCAAGGCACCTTATCAATGACTACAATTGAACTAGTAGAACTTAAGGCACAGTTACAAGAATTTTTGTCTAAAGGTTTGATAAGACCGAGTGTCTCACCTTGGGGAGCACTGGTAATTTTTGTGAAAAAGAAGGATGGAACACTTAGACTTTGTATTGATTACAGAATGTTAAACAAAGCAACAATAAAAAATAGATATCCACTTCCTAGAATTGATGATCTATTTGATCAGATGCATGGTGCATCAGTATATTCAAAGATAGATCTTCATTCTGGATATCATCAATTGAGAATTAAGGATGAAGATATTCATAAAACAACTTTTAGAACAAGGTATGGACATTATGAATTCACATTTTACCTTTTGGTTTGACAAATGCACCTACAAATTTTATGAATCTAATGAATAATATCTTTCAAGAATACTTGGACAAGTTTGTACTTGTATTCTTGGATGATATTCTTATCTATTCTAAAAGCATTGATGAGCACCAAGAGCATTTGAAAATTGTACTTGAAATTTTGAGAAAGAGAAAATTGTATGGTAAGTTGTCCAAATGTTCTTTTTATGAAACAAAAGTGCACTATTTAGGACATGTCATAAGAAAAGATGGAATAACAGTTGATCCATCAAATATTGTTGCCATAACTGAATGGCCTGCACCTAAAAATGTACATGAAGTCAGAAGCTTCATGGGGCTTGCTGGTTATTACAGAAAATTTGTTAAGGACTTTTCAAAAGTCACTTCCCAATTACTTCATTACAAAAGAAAGACAAAAAATTTGTGTGGAGTGATAAATGTGAATCTACATTTAAAACTCTTAAGGAACAACTAACTTTTGCACCTATTTTGGTAGTACTAGATCCAAATGGAAGCTTTACGGTAGTTACAGATGCTTCCAGGAGAAGGACTAGGAGGTATATTGTTGCAAGATGATCATGTTATAGCTTATGAGAGTAGGAAACTCAAGTTACATGAGTTGAATTATGCTCCCCATGACCTAGAGCTTGCTGCCATAGTTCATGCACTTCAAGTATGGAGACATTATCTCTTAGGAAGACCTTTTGAGTTAAAAACTGACCACCTTGGGCTGAAGTATATTTTCACTCAGCCAAATCTGAATGCAAGACAATGAAGATGGTTAGATTTTTTGTCACAATATGATTTTGACATAAGTTACATTAAAGGTAAAGAAAATAGAGTGGCAGATGCACTAAGTCATAGGAAACATATTTCTGCACTTGTAACTTTGAGAACTCAGTTTAAGGATGAAGTAAAGAGTATCATGGATTCTGATTTGTATTTTCAGCAAGTAAAAACAACACTTGCTGCAGATCCTAATGATGCAAGATACAAAGGTTTTAACTTTGATAATGAAGGAATTTTAAGATATGAAAAGTGAGTGTATGTACCTTCAAAAAATGAGTTAAGGAAAAATTTAATGATGGAATTTCATAATTCACCTTACTCAGGACATCCCGGTGTTACAAAAATGCTTGCTGATGTAAAACAACAATATTTTTGGAAAGGGATGAAGAGAGACATAACTGATTTTGTTTCACATTTCCTAGAATGTCAGCGAGTTAAGGCTGAGCATATGCACCCAGCTGGTTTACTGTATCCTCATAGCATACCACAATATAAGTGGCAAGTAATAAGTATGGATTTTGTTCAGGGGCTGCCTATGTCTAAAAATAAGCATGATGTTATTTTAGTTGTGGTTGAAAAATTAACAAAGGTAGCACATTTTATTGTTGGTAATCTTAAAGATGATTCACATGTTTTAGCAAAAATATTTGTGCATGAAATTTTTAGATTACATGGAGTACCTGAATTGATTATATCTGATAGAGACCCTAGAATGACATCTCATTTCTGGAAAACACTAAATGCAGCCTTAGGAACAAAACTAAATTTTAGTTCCACATACCATCTGGAAACAGATGGTCAAACTGAGAGAGTAAATCAGGTTTTGGAGGATATGTTAAGAATGTACTGTATGGATCAGCAGTACAAATGGGAAGAATACCTTCCTTTAGTTGAATTTTCTTACAATAATACTTATCATTCCTCTTTAAAAATGGCACCTTTCGAAGCATTATATGGAAGGAAATGCAGAACTCCAGTTAGTTGGGATAACATTGAAGATAGAGAGGTAATTGGACCTGAAATGCTTACTGAAATGGAACAACAAGTGAAAATAATTCATGAATGATTAAAAGAAGTTGCTGATAGGTAGAAAAGTTATGCAGATCTGAAAAGGGTCGATAAGAAATTTGAACTTGGTGAAAAAGTATTTTTACGTGTTAAGCCTAAAAAGAGCTCTATTACCTTTGGCAAGGCAGCCAAATTATCACCTCATTTTGTGGGACCTTTTGAGATTGTTGAAGTGATTAGCCCTGTAGCTTATCACTTAGCATTACCTCCCACCTTGTCATGAATGCATGATGTTTTCCATATTTCTTTTCTTAAGAAATACATTTCAGATTTATCACATGTATTAAATTGGGATTCCTTGCAGGTCCAAGACCCAGGAATAATCATGGTTGAACCCATAAGAGTGTTGGAAACTCACCAGTTGCACTTACAAAATCATGAAATCAGTCAATGCAAGGTCCAGTGGGACCAGTTTAATGAAGAAAGTGCAACATGGGAAAACCTTGAGGATATGAAAACTACTTTTCCTCATCTATTTGAACATAATTAATTCTGATTTTTGAGATAATTAAAGACTTTGTTTGAAAACTATCTTTAATTTTTGAGAGTTTTGGGCAAGTACTATAATTTTTTAGTACTGGGACAACAATTTTGATGTTGTAATAAGTTTGAAAAACTTAAATTTCTGCAAATCTGTTTTTTTTGAAAATTTTGTGGATAGAAGAATTATAATTATGATTATTTTTCTTGTTTATGAATATGGATTAAGTTAATCATCAGACGATGATGCTTTTTAGAGGGGAGGTATGTAATGCCTCTACCATGGTTGTTATCCTTGATCACTTCTGTAATTGAAGTTGCAAATTTGATAGGTGATTCTTGCTTTGAAGACGTTGTACTCTTTAAAACCGATTAATCATGTTTGTTGTAGATGATATGATTATCTTATAAAATTGGGTACAATCATGCCATGAAAATTCTGAATTTATAATGAAGTATTTTATATACTCTTTATGCTGAACTTTTTAATGTATTCTGCATGTGGATGAAGGAAATAAATTTAGTCTAATTTGTTCATTTCCTATTTTGCAATATTGAACTTGTTTTTCAGTCTATTTGATTGCAAAATGCAGGAATAACCATACCTTGGATCAATTACAGTGATCCAAGGCATGTATTTGATTTTATGATGTTTTGATCATTTGATCAAGTCGGTCAGAATGTTTGATTTCTGAACTCAGGCTTGCTTTGGGATCACAGGGGCATCCTGTAGCATCTTTTGCATGCACCCTTTTAAGTGATCTAATAATGTCATTTTGATACATTGCAAAAGGTAATGTACTTTGATTAATTTATTGGGACCTAATTAATCTAATTTCCTTTGATTTTTATCTTATCCTAAACCTAAGTTAAGGTGATTATATTTAATGTGATGATTAATTCCTTAAGGGAAATGGGGACTATCCTAAGTCATTGACACTAATTAATCCTAAGCTATTGAATTATTCCTAAGGTCCTAAGCTATGGTTTATAAACTAATACTATAGAAACCTAACCTAAGGGAATCAAACTAACCTAAGGGGAAATTAGGCTGGCTTGGATGGACAGTTGTTGGATGGTGGTGGCACCATTCCAAAGGCATTTTGAAGGTTTAAATGTTGCATTTAATACGTTTTTGCCACCAATTTTGGCCAAGGCATGAAGGTAGTGGAAAGTGTTGAGTTGTCAACTCTGCTAATTTTGTTTGAATGAAGTTTTTAATTGTTAGTTATAACTAACAGTGAGTTAAGGCATGGTGGGAGTTTTAGGGGGGATACTGGTAGTCCTGTTGGCATTAATGAGCCTTGACCTAAGTGAAAACCACACAGGGAATAGTAGAATGGGTTGGAGGAAAAATTAATGGTTTGGTTTTATTGTGCATTCAGATTTTTTGAGCTCTTTGGCTCTGCATGTTGTATTTCCATTTTTCAAACTTTCAGTTTGATTTTGTTACATGTTAAAATTCATCATTGCATGGTGGAAATAATGGAAAAATTTGGTTGTGGAAACTATAAGAAGAAAATGGGAAAGTTGCAGAGGATTTTTTGGCATTTTCATTGGAAATATTTCAGTGGAAGCTTTTTTGAAGGATTGAAGCAAGGAAGAGAAGGCCAGGAGCACTACCAGGCATGATAGTCTCTATTTCTTTAAGATCTCTTACTTTTATTTAAACATTTTCATAAAGAGAACTCTTCTCTTCAAGAAAACATCTCTGAGAATAGTTTCTTGTGTGTTGTTTACTTCTTCTTCTTTCTTCTGCGAGTTTCTTATGGATATGGTTTCTTGTGGATATAAGTGATATAGTGGTATGAGTTTGTTATTCATGATTCTAGGTTTTGGAAAAAATGTGTTGCTTTAAAATAATTGTGTTTGCAATATATATTAAACTATGAATGATTGATATGGGGAAGACTGTGTTATATTATCTTGATAGATAAATCTCCTTGTATTTGTAATTTGTTGGCATGAAATGAATTTCTCAGGGTTATGGAGAAAGTATTTTTTTAGGATTTGGTAATGACCCAGGTTGTCGTTAAACTGGGTATGGAACAAATATTATTTGGGTCAACTTTTTATTAATCCTATATGGGATTTCTGTATCATTTTGGGTCACTCATTTTGGCTTATATTTGTAACTGATCTTTTGATTTTTTTTTTTTTTATGTAAGTCAAGTTTCGACCCATACTGGGTATCTTGAAAGGTATTTTGAGCACTGTAAGTGCATAATATGAAGGTGACTGATGGAGTTTTCTGTCTCTATCATTTTAAGTTTTTTTTTTTTTTTATTACCCTTCACAGGGTGGATCTTGTTTTGGAAACATGGACTGGTAAATCTCTCTCTCTCTCTTTTGTGGGCTTGTTTTTTTGTTGCATGAATACCCTTTTTGGGCTTGATGCTTGGGGAGATTTTGGAACTTTGTTGAGTTTTGGACACTCTGGTTGTATATTATACTTTTTGATGGTTTTTTTCTTTTTTTATTGTTCAAGGATTTTATTTTCTTCGAAGAACTATTACTCTTTGAAGCATCATGAGTTAGATATTCTTGGGTTTATATCTTTCATGTTCAACCTTGAAGATTCTTGTGATTTGGGTCATCAGTTTTTATAAGAGACATTCTTGGTGACTGTTGCATGTTTTAATTGAATGTTTATCCTATTGTACAAACATCTCATTGAGACTTGAGAGACTTGTATCTTTGGTTGGTTTTAATGTTTATGTGGTAACTATTTCTCTTATTGAGAATTTTCAATTTTGAAGTGTGAATTAGAATCTGTGAGTTACTTCATTTCATTGTTAAAGGAAATTTTTTCTTTTTTAAACTTGAATACTGATTTTTCAAGTTCTGATTTCTCATTTAGTTGATTTTGTTCCTTGAGAACTTATTGATTTTTCATTATCCTAAAGGTTTTGGCAATGGTTGTTTGTGCATTCAAATGTAGCTTGATCATTTGAAATGCATGTTTGTGTTTGACTCTCTTCTTCTCTTCTTGGTTCATTGATATGATTTGATTGTGATGGGTTTTGGAAACCAAGTTCATTTTGTTAAGTATACAATCCTTTATATTCTTATCTTGTGTTGATTTTTCTTGTATCCTCTTGATAGAGTAACCTCCTGTAGGAATGTACAGTGAGTACACCCAGGTTCCTGTTGAGTTATCTCTGTTTTGTTGGCATTCCTTTTATATGGTAACAGGGATTTGGTTAGATGAACTATTTTGGTAGGATCAACATTTGTTCATGTCAATTATTTGTTTTAGATCCTAATTCATTTTAGATTGATTGATAGGGAATTGAATGTGATTTAGTGGAACTTTGGCTTGGTGAATTAAATTGAGCCCAGTGAGGATAGATCATGAATTTAATTAATTCTCTTCTTATAGTTGGTTACAGTTTGAAATGTTATCATGTTGAAATGATTATCATTACTGTGAAATAGATGGAATTAAATTTTGTTGGATTATTTAACTTATTTTATGGGAAAATTATTCTTAAATGGATTTAGTGACTTCTTGTCTATTTCTGACATTGTGGATTTTTGGGCAATATATTTAATTGATATTATTTTGAATACTTGAAACATTTTCATAAACAATAGGGTTCCTTTTACGAAACAGTTAGATAAAAGCATATTGTTTTAACGTTATAGTGCTTATCATGCTCAGTTCTTGTGAACTGACTCATGCTAACAATTTTGCAGATGGACTTCATGAAAAGTGAAAGGAGAAAGACTTATAAAAAGTTGCATTTGTTTTATTAATGAAGTCATTTTCTTCATTCAGATGCTTTATGTATTGAAATTCTCTTGAAATGAACTTGTTGGAAAAACTATGAGGATGTATTAAATTAGTTTTGTAATGATGAAAGATGTTTTCTTATAAACTTATGGAATATTATTAAGTTTGGAGTGAAGTGAACTCTCTTTTTTATAAATGAATTGTTGTGTAAAGGTTGTTGATTTCTGATTTATTCTAGGGTCATATATGACTTAGATTTGATTAATATTCTTAAATATTAACATGCATGATGAGATTTTATTAATATTCTTAAATATTAACATGCATGGCTTAATGGATTCTAAGGTATAGAATAATGCTTGGATAAGGAACTATATATATTTTTGACTCATTTCATTTTGGGAAATGGTATAACTATGATGATTATGATTGATATATCCTTATTCAGAAAAGGAAATAAGGATAGTTTTATACAGTTGAATGTGACATTCTTAATATGAATATAAACCTTTATGTTTTCTGATTTCATGAATAGGACAATAGTCCTTAATTAGGAAGAAAAGGATACTTCCTTTTATCATTAAATCAGAACTAAGTATGTTATCCTTATTTATGTGATAAAGTATAATCATTATTGATGATTGGTTGTATGCTCTTCTTTATGAAAACAATAAATGGTAATTGGAAAGCTTAAAAGAATTAATAAGATGGATTTAAATATTATGATATCACTAAGTCTAATGTAATAAGCTTTCAATCAAGATTGTTTACATTGTTAAACTAGTAAAGAAACTTAATGATCTTACTTACTTGATATTGAATTAAGATTTATCGATAAATGGAAATAATGGTTTAAGATTAAAAAGTTCATATGCATGAACACAATTTTATTTTCATACCTTCAATTGATGTCAGAGTACATTTCAAATCCTTTATTTGGATCAATCATAGCTTGGTGGACCCTTATGTGTGCTATTTAATGATTAATTAAACAAGATAATAAATTGAAGGTTAATAATCTAATGTTTCTTAAGTATGTTAGTTTCATTGAAAGAACTTAGTAGGTTGTTGTAATATAGGGGCTGCAACAGAGTACCCTCATAATGATGGGAGTCATTACGAGGATACTGTGATGCAGCCAGCTATGCTTCAACACCCCACTTAGTTCAATTAACTCAATTGACATAAGTGGAAATTTGGTTCATAGTTCTACTCTAAACAGAGATAGACACATGGACTAGTGTAGTGGTCAACTCATGTTGACTTAGGGTAACTAAACACACCCAATCGATGAAATTTGATTGAGTATGTCTACTTATCCTTAGTCACCATGAGTAGACTCCACACTAGTGTATGTGAGCTGCCCCTATTTAGTGTGAAACTTTGACTCGGGTTTGGTTGACAGAAGTCAAGGAAGACCAATCTAGATAACAGTTCGAGTGGGGTGAAAGACATATTCCTTTCGATGAGTATGTCATCTTGGAATGTAAACATGGTAAACATGTTTAAAACTTTGGCCAAAGTATCACAAACTTGCTGGTTGTGTTGTCTTATGTCACCTAGTCTAAGTTGTGGGATTTCAGATGAATATCAGTAACAGATATTCAGATAGGCTTCTTAGACAGAACACTTGAGTGACCCTTAATGGGTAAAAGAACCAAAGTATACATAGTATACACTTGAACAAGTTAAACATGAGAGATCAGTTTAATACCGAGTCATGAATGAGATAATTTATACAAATAGCTTCAAAAATTCTAACAATGGTCAATTCACTATAATATAAAACCTAGTTAACCACACAAAGAAGATATAATGCAAGCCCAAATTGGGTTTGAGACCAATCGAATGTATTTAATCATTCGACGGGATTTAAAATGTAAGATCCTTAAGTTTACTAATATACATCACATGCCCAAGCTATAACACAAAAATGTATACCCCAACCCAAATGGGATTCATTTTACCAGACTCATATCTAGTTTATCTAAATATTCATTTAATTTTTTGTGTTTACAGGTCAAAAAAATGACCAAACTCTTGTAAATGCAAAACCACTATAATAAATGTTAAACCCAAATATATTCCTCAAGAATAGACTATAACTTAATCTGGGTATTTACTACAACTTCAAAAAAATGGAAGAAAAACCTAAGTGCAACAGGAACAAACATAAAAACATGAACATTTGAAAGCCTCTCAAATGGCCATATCCAAATCTAACAAAGAGCACAATCATATTCCTTATAGAAAAAAATCTAACCAAGTTCATTTCATGTAAATAACCATTGAAAAATCATTCTTGGTACAAGTTATAAATACAGAAGAATGATTTCAAACCACAACCATTAAAATATTTTAATGCTATAGATAATAAAGATAGGTGAAGAATGATTTCATGCCTAAAACATTCACCCAAAATCCTTTCAAGATTCCCTTCAGGTTGACTGGATGCAACAAGATCTCCTTTAACAACTTTCATAGGTGCTCTTGAAAATCCAAGCAAGAACTATCTTTGAATTGAAGAAACCTCATTCTTATCTTAACAAAAATATTAAATAGCCCACAAAATCCCACAACATTTCATGTAGAGTTTCAAAACATGCATGGAGTGTATTTACAGATAAATGAAAATAGCTCCACAAATTCCTTACATGCAGAGCTTGATAGAGCCGAAAAGAGATAACTGATAAATAAACCTTAAATAACAATAGTATCTCTATTAGCTTTCTCGAGAAGCTTTCTAATTATTTTGAGGAGAGTAATGGTGTATTGAATGCATGATACCATTGTCAGTTTCCACTACCACCATTTTCCCACCAAAAACCTTTAGTTAACTTAACAACTTCTAGTTATCCTATCTTTTAATAAAGACCATACAACTGGAGGCGAGAAGGCATCAAACGGTCAAAGACTGTTCGCCAAAATAACCAAGTTTAACATGGATGGTCCAAAGGCCCTCACAACTTCCAATGTGTACATTTAAATGTAGCTTAGGTGGCCACATTAAAGATTATAAAAATAATCACATTAATATCTGCAATTTCAGGTCGATATTCGACCTTATTATATTATATATATATATATATATATATATATATATATATATATACATCTATATAATATATATTAATGTATCTATAATATATATCCATTTTAATATCCATTTAATCGATATTACTAACATACTTAGCATGGTCAATTGACCATTATAAATAAGAAATATTAAATAATATAAGGTCTTTAGCCATACAACTTATAAGTCCACACTACAATTGATTATCAAAATTCCCTAACCATTCGTTAATTCGTTAATCATCTAATAATACAACCTCTTCTTATATGGTTGATGACCATTGATTTATTCACTCAAGTATTAAGATCTCCAGGTTATAAATACTATCACATTTATTTATCAACCACTCAAGCTATAATTAAGGAGTAGTAACCTGTTCTTACCAAGGTCGCTCATACTAGCCTAGCTATTGTGGTTTCATCCTTTTCCTCAGTAGTGGAAATGTTGTGTCCAACATTAGAAAAAATTAGATCAATTAAACAATGATATAAAAAATGTAATATAATTATGATGTAAAAATATCAACAGTTAGAAATAATTGACAAAGAAAATTTATGTGATGCCCATTAAAAAAACCCACTTAAGACCCAAGAAACAATCTAGGGTTAGTTAGGAAAATTATGGAATAATTTTTTTTATTAGAAGTGTCCACAACCAGGTTGCAAGACAATAGTTGACACTAACAGGTTCCAGAATAAGTCTAAATTACTAGAACATACTTTTCCTTTATTAACAATTATCAAAGGTCACATGGTCCAAATTTTAGGGTTAGAAGTTTCAGTTAGGTTCAGGGGGTAAAATATCACCACACCCATTCTCTAACAGACTCAGAGTTCAAACTTGATTTTTCTCACACTTAGCACTTACAAAATTTCCCTAAATCATTCCCATTAGATAGGAAATTTTCTCACCTTTCCAACGATATAAAGAACTCCTCCTAACTCCTTGTAAAACTCTAGATATGGGCTAACGAACTCTAGGGATCAAATTTTCCTCCAAGGGGACACGTGTCAAGAAGGGAAGGAAGCCCATTTGCTGGGTTGGTGGGTCGCAGGGTGGTGTTTGAAAAATTTCCCCACATGGGTGTAAATTCAAAATCTCTCCCGTGCGTCTACGGGTCCACTGGTGGACACGTGTCACTTCGCTAGCCAGGCAGCAGGGAAAGTGAGGGAAGGGTGGGGTGGATGGGTTTGAGTGGAAAATTCACCCAAGGGGAGAGAAAAAAGGATGAAAGGTGCATGCGGGTCTATGCATCCATGGAGGAGATGACGCTAAGGTGAGGGTGGGAGTGCGGGGCTGTGGAGGTTTCAAAAAAAAAATTCCCAAACAAAATTTGAAGGGAAAAAGGGTCGCGAGGGTTTCACCCCCTCCACTAACATGCCATGCTACCACGTGGTAGCATGTGATAGGCCACGGGCCGGTGGGAAAAAAAAATTCCCAAAACTTAAAAAGGCCCTAGGGCAAAAATGAAGCTGCGCCTCCACAGTTGCCCTGTGATGACATGTGGTAGCCTCTGATTAGCTATGGGCCAGTGGAGAAAATTTCAAAAAATTTCCCAAGAAAATTTTTAAAAATTTTACTAAGGATTTTTAATGGGAAATTTTGGGTCACGGGCCCGCCAGGGAAAATTTTCCCAAATTTTCCCACCATGGTAGGAAAACTTCAAAGTGCCATAAATTTTGTTAGAAAGATTAGTTTTGGGCAAACGAGGACTTTATGGAAAGCTCTCATTGCCCTATTTGCAATAGGAAACATAAATTTTACTTTTGATAAATTTTAAGGGGTTAATTTTATGAAAACAATCTGTGGGATTTTAAATAACATACTGGTAAATTTGACTTATAAATTCTCATTCAATTTGATGTCCTTCTTCACTCAACATGCCTAACAGACATGGAGGATTGATCTAGGGAGGGTTTAAAGTGTTTTAGGAAGATAAATTTGCTCAATTGATTCTCCAATTGAAGTTTTTCTAACAATTGACAGAAAACAACCATGAAAGGGATTTGGCTCAATTTTGCAATGTTTAAATTGTTTTATTAAGTGTTATTTTTCAATTTGAGTTCATTGGTAATCAATCATGTATGAAATTATATCATTTATCAAGTTGATTATTAAGTGCAGGTCCGAACTATGTACATTTTAATTAAATAATTGCCAGTTTTAAATTTACAAGAGATCAATTTCTAGGAAAATATGTATATAAATTTTATCATTCAAGTGTGGAATTTTATTTCTAATCTAATCCAATACATTCAAATGAATTAAACAAATATTCAATACTCTAAATTGTAAAGTTCTGATTTCCAATTTAATATATTTCAAAAGAAACAAGCAATATAATTCCTTCATACGTATTCCTTCCTTTCTCATTTTCAAAAAAAAGATTTTCAAATCACAATTTGATATTCTCAATTTGAATCACACAATGTAAATGAGAGAAGATATTGCAATTATTATTGACTTCAATTATAAAACTTTACATCTTTTCAATTTTTGAATGCAAATAACACAATTCACTCTTTTCTTCCAATAAACATAACAGAATATAAATGTCTTTCACATTTTGAATATACAACTTTCATAATCAATTACAACATCATTTCTTCACAAATATACATGTTACAATTTCATCCACATCAAGTGGGAAAGGATTACAAATGAATATGTTTTCACAAGGAACTATCAAACTGTATTTTCCCTTTGCTCCAGAACAACAACATGCAAGTTTTCTCTTTCTCCAAGTTGATCACAACAAAAGAGAGGGAAAGGCAACGCTCTCCACCCAACCAAGACATCCAATGAAAGGAGAAGTCATCCTTCATCATTGGCCCCCAAGCCCCAACCAAAATACAATAAGAGGTATGATTCAACCATGGCAACAACTGGCTTCCACAAACACACAAATTCTTTCAACATGCATAATTCATTATAAAATATAGTCCACACAAAAACAACAGTTTATAACTACCTTTGAAAATAATCAAAACAAAACTCAGGCTTGATCATGCAAGCCAAAGGAGGAAGGTCTATGGGGGAAGCTGCTTATGCCTCCCAAATGGGAATTAGGCATCCACCACTAACAAACTACTAATAATATTTCACCTCACATATCCTTATGCCCCCACAATCCCTCCTTATGCCCCCCACAGATTTTCTTATGCCCCCCACAAAATAAGAAATGCAAGCTATTTATTTTCCATGGTGGATCCCAAACCCAAACTCCCTCCACAAAATTCTGATGCCAATGGCATTCCCTTATGCCCCCCACATGGATTCCCCATAGCCTTCTCCTACACCATTCCTATGGAAGTCTACCCAACAAGCCAATAAATAAATAAAACATGCACCATTCATCCTACACAATAAGAAAATGACAACATAAAATAAGAGTTAAATTCCTACCTCTCCATGGTAGATTTTTTTTCCAAACAACAAGCTTCAATGCCCAAAACATAGTCCCAAAACAACAATCTCCAAGCATACGAAGTTTCTCCAAACTCCCTTCAAAAGCAAGAGCTCCCAACAAGAAAATGCACCCGCAAGGAAGTTGCAAAAAGATTCAACAACCCAAAACAAGCAAAGAGTTTGAATTTTATAGAATAGGGAAGAGAAGAGGATTATGTGGATCCATGTAGGATGCCACATCACACATCCTCAAATTCAAACACAAAATACAAAATTTCATTCTCCCAAGCACAATAAAGAGGTGGGTGAAAATATGACAAATTACTTACACACTCCAAAAAGCCCACACCTCAAAGGACTACAAAATAAATAAAATGTAAGAAAGTGCAATTATCAAAACTTGCAACATGATTAATAAAATGCATTATAAAAGGTCAAAATCACTTCTCCAACCATAAGTATGGTTGGTAAATTAAATTTAGAGGTATGGGACAAGTTTTATTTGTCCCACAAGCCTCCAAAAACAGCCCCCAAGGACATTCAAATTTCCAAGGAGGTGGAGTGTTTCATACTCCAAAATCTGACTTACACAACTCTTACAAAACCTTACACATCCCTTACATATTAAATACAAAGAACCAACAACTTCCATTAATTACTTTCCCATATCCCAATTTAATTATTTAAATTTTAACCATATGATTTCTCACATTAATCTACCACAATTTTAATTAAATAAAAGAAGGGAACACATTACTAATAAGATACATACAACATAATAAAAATTAACCACATTAATAAAATACACAATCCATGGTCACATATAAAGGTAATCCCCTCCATGGGAATCCCTAACAAAACAACACACAACACAATAAAACAAGTTGCCATGGTGACCTTGTTGAATTCACCTAGAATTCCATTGTGGTTGGTATCCGATCCCCCAATGTTTGTTGTGATATTTTTAACCTAAAAAATACAAATACCTCCTTTGGCCTCATGGCCATATCAGAACATCCAAAATGAATATAAATAAAATCACAAAATCATCTATAATATGAATCACAAAAATCAAGGAAATTCAACAAATCATTTACAATTTATATCAACAACTATATCATCATCAATAATATCCATTTTCTAGATCTACTCATAATATCCAAAATCACATGTCTAAATAACATCCATAAAACATCCATGTCAATACTATATCATCATCCACATATGAGTGTCTCTAATAATCATCATGCATCATAACCAAATCAAGATCAACAATAATCCATGATCAAATGTCTAACATCATACTAAATCAAAACCTAATAATGTCTATAACGTAATCAAAAATATTAAAATAAGCATCAAAATGTGTCAAAGGGAAGTGGGCACTACATCCCCCTCCCCTTAGACTTGACTTCCTCCCGAAAGTCAACTAAGCATAATGTGAGAAAATGAACTAGTAGTTTCAATGATAGTAATACATCCTCCCATGTAAGGCTATACTCATCATATCTAAGTCCCACTGCATCCTGGAACCTGATCAACCTCAAGATACCTTACTAAGTTAGGGTCATGCGATTCTAGGATGTGAATGGGATTTACCATCACTACCCTTGATCCTACAAATTGTAATCAAAGGATGTCCATATCTAACACAAGAGGAAGGGATCTCTCCAATATATCTCCATGAGGACTTCATTTACTAATTTATGAAAAAGTGAATGAATGTATGCGAGATCAAGCTAGGTGGCTTATGCAATAGTAAAAAGGACCTATATCACTCTAAGATTTCAAACAGGAAATTTGAGAATCTAGGAGCTAACATAGAACCATTTTCCATAACACAATAGTAATCTTTGTGGCCTGACATGAAGAAACACCTTCATTCCCACATCAAAACTATGTTTAGATCCTGAATTGATCTACATACTTCTTCTTCCTGTCTTGTGCCTCATGTAATCTCTACTTGATCAACACCACCTACGGCTCTGTGTCCTGTAAAAGAGCTGGTCCAAGAGATACTTTATCTTCTAACCTGTCCCAGCTAAGAGGTTTCAAGCATTTAAAAGATATTAATCCTGAAAAGGAGTTTATGCCTATATGAAGGATCTAAAAACTATTATTGTAGGAAAACTCCATAAGTACAGGTATTATCCCATTTATGACTGCTGTCCATCACATTTGCATCCTGAATGTCCTCTAAAATCTGATTCACCATTAAAAAAGTCTATCCATCTATCTTAAGGAGATATGTTGGCTGAATGTTGATTCTTGTCCCGAGGAAATACTTAATTATCCAATAAATTGTGAAGTGTATAAAGGATGCAAGGTTATAAATGATCTTGCAGAATCCCATTTAACCTGTCTATCATCCAAATATACCCGTGCCATTATGCTCTAGACTGTTCAAGTGGCTTCACCAGATTTTAAGTAAACCTACTTATGTCAATTTATCAAAAGTGAAATGATAACAAATGCATGGTGATATCTCATGACATCAGTGAGCCCAATCAATAAATCGCATGGTTTATTTTATCCCCCTTCTTCATTCTCGATGAATAGCATACACCACTTGATCAAACAAGGCATGAGATTTGATGCTTGGCCTTAAATATCCACTCAAACATCATGGACATTGAACTAAAAAAATTTCTCTACCCCCTCTCTTCACATGGTCCAAACTATAAAAGGTGAGAGATGTTGGGCCCCTGGAAAATTTGTCTAAGTAAACCTTAAGGTGTGCATAGGTGCGCATACCTAGTTGATAGAAGCACACAAGTAATGGCATGCAAGGCAGAATTCCAAAAGGCTTCTTGGAGAACACAAGGCGCATGCACTATGCGAAATAAGGTTTGAGAACTTAGCCATTTTCCCAATTTGGATAGAACACATGAAAAACATGACCCATATTACATAGAATAAGGTTCCAGCCTGGCGATAATTTGGCCTAGAAGGAGCATACCTTGTGATGGAAGATCCAAAAAGTTATCATCATGAAACTGGAAGTTTCTTGGCACCTTGAGGATGCTCCAGAGGACCACATTTACACTTGCATGGTAGATCTGAGGTTTGCAGAAAAGGTAAGTTAGGCTCATATGCCTATAGATATAATTTGTGCTAATATCTCTCAATCAGATCAACCTTGGAGATAAAAGAGAGAGGGAGGTAGCTTTTGCTCTAGAAATTACTGTATAGAACTATGGGATAAAATGGGTAGATGATTCTAGGAAATTTGATTTAATGGAAGGAATGGGGAATGTAAATTTTGTTTTGTGAGCATAATGTATGGATCTAGATATGGCCATGACTATGGTCTGCCTCTTTGTGATGCTTTGGTAATGTTACTTATGAATGAATATGATAAGGTTACCAAATATAGTAAGTATTAAGAAACCTTCTGAAGTTATCTGCATATTTCTATTCATAGTTTTGACCTTGTATAATCATGAATCCTGACTTGAATGATTGAGTACTATTTGGGATTTATAACTTCATAGTTATATTAATTCTGTTAAAGCACTGTCTTTTGATATGACTGAAGGGTTAGAATCCATTCTGAGCTCTATATAGGTTTCATTTATGTCTTTAAATCACTAAGTCAAATCATGATTTATGCCTTCCACTAAACTCACATAAAAGAGAGACTCAGCTCCCTCACGTGCATGCCTCGGGTGAGCACCCAGCACCCTGCTGGGTGATAGGCCAACATGCGCATGAGGTTCCCTTTTCTTGGTGGGTGCAAAATTACTACATCTTGGTTCCATTGCCAGGACCTCTTTTCAAAGTTGTAGTGGAACATGGCATACATCATGATCTATGCAAAAAGAGTGATGATGGAGAGAATTAACACTTGGAAGGTGTTGAATATGGGTTTAGAAAACATGGAGGATGAAACTCACTCAGAGATTCAACACTGGACCTGAGTTTAACACACGAAGATGGGTGGAAGATAACTTTATCATGAGTTGTATGAAACCTTCTTCTGATGTTTCCCAGTAGAGTTATTTGAATGGCTCTCAGCTTATACATCTAGATCAAGGTGGTATTATAAGTCACACCCTTGGACCCAAGAAGACATATCAGAACTTGCAAGATGTTGATCTGAACGTGGACCCATGCTATAGATCATTGGTGGAAGGGAGTATTGACTAGCTACACTCTGGAATATGCCCTACCACGTATTCTTTCCAGAAGTTGCTGAGTTTGAATTTTTATGGGAGCCCAGAGGATCATTTCTACATGTTATCCCTTAGTAATGAAAATCTTGATGGTAACCATGGGTTTAGAGGCATTTCCCATGGCCGGCTAAACCATTCTGAGCGCTGGGTGAGGAAGCTAGGGTGGAGGAAGATGGCTGATATAACGACTGAAAAGGAAAGGGAGGAGAGATGACTCAAGTATAACGAAGCATGTGAAAGGGAGATTACTAGACAGTGTGAGGATTACAAGTGGGATGGAGCTAGACATGGTGGAAAGGAGTTGAGGTTCACGTGGAGGATGTGGAACCTGAATAGTCTATTGTACCCCATCTTGGTAAGCACGAGAGAGAAAACCTTATGGCTTCTGATGAGAGTCCATCACATAGAGAAAGAAGAGTCATTGACATGCATCTAACCCCACCTAGTGACCAAACCTTGGCAGTTGGTTTGTTGGAACGAGGAAAAAGTATAGTTGATCCATTTGATATCAGTGGAAGTAACTGATCGGCACCCAGGAGGTACAATTTCTCATTTGGGACTTCTATGGCTTCACACACTATTCTAGTATTTGGTGGAATGTTTGGACAAGGCACATATATAGCTGGTTTTGGAAGCACATTAGGAAGTGGTGGAGGAAATACGACTGGTAGTGGGGACTAGTTCACAAACTTGGTGCGTAATTTAGTGGGATGTTGACAGGAGCATTTAGGCATGACAAACATAGGCCCTGTACCTAACACAGGAGGATCTGGAGGTGGAAGTGGTGGAGCTGGTGGCTCAGGATCTAGTGGGTCCGGTGGAGGAGGAAACACCGGAGGAAACCAAGGGACTGGATCAGGAGGACAAGGGCCTCAGCCACCTCCTCAAGTCTTTTTTGAGATGTCTCTACACTTACCAGATTACAGTGGGATAGAAGATGCCACAGAGCATGTGCATAAGTGTGAGTTTCTATGGCATGTGAAAGGGGATCACAACCCAGATCGAAAGGCTAGTCAATTTGTGACAACTTTACAAGGGCACACACATAGCTGGTATAGAAAGTATGACCCTCATCAAAATTTTATGGATTATACCGCATTAAGAAATGCATTCTTGGCGGAATTCCACATACCTGAGTTTGAACAGAAGAGCATCAGCTCTCTCAAAGAAATATATCAAGGAATGGCAGAGAGTGTGCGGGAATATGATGCATGCTTTAAAACTCTATTGTCTACACTATCTTATGATATCCACCCTTCACAACATGCTCAGTGGTTTTTCGGCGGGTTGATCACACCCTTTAGGAGGGCTTTGTCTCATAAAACATTCACAGACCCACGCGAAGCTTTGGAAGCTGCTTTGTGCGCTAAGGCAGTTGGTAGTGTTGACACTGGTGTTAGCCCATTTCTGGAGGCTCAAATTGCTGCCATGGCTAAGCAATTGGAGAAATTATCTGCCAACACGGTTCCAGAGACTCACAGTGGATGTGGTGTACGTGAACGTGGAAGGGCATGTGGATAATGGAGGGATATGTACTGGAAGGCGGTGTACGCCGTAGTGGTAAATTGTGAAATATGTCACAAGGACCATGATTCAAGTAGGTGCCCCCTACTATAATGCATGATCCGCAAAAATGTATCTTGTTATTGCAAGATATGTACCTCAACCACACATGACACCAAGGATTGTAGATTGATTGACCAGATTCATGAGGCAATTGATCTTGGTGTGCACCAGACTGGCATTGCCAGTAGTTCCAAAGGAGATGAACATCGGTATGAAGAGCACAGAGATGGAGGTGCACATGGAAGAGGGTTTCACAGAGGATTTTGGGGTCTTGGTAACCGTAGAGGAAGAAGTGAGTTCCCGCGTGGGACGTGTTTTAATTGTGGAGCCACAGACCATTATAAGCATGAATTTCCAGATCTTCTACAATGCTCATAGTGTGGAAAAAAACATGAGTATGAAGAGTGCCTAGAGTTATACAAACATATGAGTAAGTAGTACTGGAAGGAAAAGGATGCTACCATGGTGAGTATTAAGAAGGCTGATGCATAATGGCTCCCACAAGTAATATGTGAATCATAACTAGAACCTATTATGGTAACAACAAGGGCGGAGTCTGTGTGTGCAAGGGAAGCACCTAGGCAGAGACCTCTAGTTTCAAGGGAAGAAGTAGTACATGGGAAGTATCTAGACCTCGTGCACCAGAAAGAAGTCTACCAGGAAACCATGGATGTAATTTGAAGCTTACAAGGGGAGATCCAGTGCTTGAAAGAACAAACTAGAAAAGATGAGCAAAGAAGACCAGTAGAAGCACCAAGGGATGACTTGGATGAGGTTAAGGAGGTGTGTAAACTACTGAGGTAAGAGAATGTTATTCCCCTGCTAGGAGCATGGTTGAGAGAAAAGGTACCACGCACCAGGGAAGAACACGAAAGGCAGATCTTGCATGTAAACCTCCCACCTCACAGCCTTGATTATGAAAAAGAGATTACCTTGAATGTAGTAGTGGATGGATGGTTTCTTAACAACATCCTCATTGACATAGGTGCAGAGGTTAATGTTCTCACTCTGGATGCCTGACATCATATGGGAAGACCTCCATTACAGCCATCTTCAAATGTTTTGTATATGGCAAATAAGACAAAGGAAATTCCCATAGGTGTCTTGAAGGATGTGACCATTACCATTCAGGGGACTAAGTTAACTGGGGATTTTCAAGTCTTGGCACTTGTCGTGGTAGATAATTTCCCAGCATTACTTAGGTGCTCATGGTGTTATAAGAATAATGTAGATCTTCGGTTTAACAAGGGGTGCATAAGCTTTGAAAATAAGGAAAAGAGGCTGATTATACCCCTTACTGATGGAAATTCCACCCCCTATACTGAACCCCTTGGAGAGGAAGTCCTGGACAGAATATATGTGCACTCCATAAGAGATCCAGAGACCATCCACCCTACAGAAGGAGTCATCCAGTTTGATGATGTCAATCTATCAGTGATACTACCAGTATAGCATGTGATAATTGGGTGCATGGGACTTATGAATTGATTGGGTGACATCTGAAAGGTTCGATGACCAATGTAACCAATGGTGCGTATAGTTCGGTGCCTGGGAGGAAAGGAAATAACCAAGTATTCTGGGGATGCATACCTTGAGGTATTTTTAAGAGAAATGGAAGCTCAATGGAGGGAGGACGAGCAACAAAGTATGCTAGGTTATGTTTTGATAGGCATAACAGCGAGGTGGTGGGCCATAATGATAGTGAAAACTTGTTGGAATGACATGAAGTTAGGATTGCACTCACTGTTTGATTCTCAAAGATTAACATACCCACCGCTATCAAGGATTTCAATGGGAACAGACCCACCTCTTCCCACATTCAAGCTTGTGAGAGAGTCTGGGGAGAAGGCGCAGAAGCTTGACCACCCTCCCTTTGGGTGCACAAGCTGTATTCAACACTACAAGGATGTGTGCACGCCTGGTACATCTATTCTGACACTCACCACTAGACGGGAAATTGGTAGGAGTTAGCAGCTAACCTGGTTCACACATTTGAGTACCGAAGTACCAAGCAACCAGTTGATGAGGTGTTGCAGACTATCAAGTGCCTCTCTCTAGGGCATAAGTCCAATGGTGATCAGCATAAAGAAGGATGGGTGGATTAGGATATGCGTGGATTAAAGGGTATTGAATGCTGTTTGTATCATAGATCCTTTTCCCGCCCCCTTCACTGAAGAGATTTTGGAGGGAGTTGTTGGGCGTGAGGTCTATTCCTTTATGGATGGATTTTCATGATATCACCAAGTAAGGATTTCCAAGGAAGACCAAGAAAAGACAACTTTCGCCATCGAGTGGGGAAGCTTTGCATACATGGTCATGCCCTTTGGATTGAGGAATGCACCCACTGTATTTTCACACATAGTGGTACAAGCATTTAAGGACTTCATCCACAAGTTCCTTCAAGTGTATTTGGATGATTGGACAGTGTATGGATTGGTCAGGGACCATTGTGATAACTTGAGATTGATGTTTGAAAGATGTTGGCAGTTGAGGATTTCCCTCAACATCAAGAAATGTATCTTTGCAACTCCTTTTGGAACATTGTTGGGGCATATCATATGCAAAGAGGGCTTACTGGTGGATCCCATGAAAGTTACGGTTATTGTGGGGTTAGGGGAGCCTACTAGCCAAAGTGCCATGCGCGGATTTCTTGGACACACTGGGTACTATAGAAAGTTCATTAAGGGATATGCCAAGATCGCTGTGCACCTTTGGAAATATTTCTCAGACATAAGAGTGCCTTTCAGTGGGGAGAGGCACAGCAGAGGGCATTTGACACTCTAAAAGAAAGGCTTATCACTACACCTATTCTACGATTCCCATCATGGGATAAACCTTTCCATGTCCACATGGATGCCTCTGGTACAGCAATGGGAGCCATTCTTGCTCAACCAGGAGAGGGGATTGTTGATCATCCCTTGTGTTTTGCAAGTAGGAAGTTGACACCAGTAGAACAAAATTATACAACGACTGAGTGCAAGGCATTGTCAATGATCTACACACTCCACAAATTCAGACAATATCTGCTGGTGACTCCCTTCATATTCTACACCAGCCATATGGCCTTGAAGTATCTAGTAAACAAAGTAGTATTACAAGGGCACATATGTCATTGGGTACTTTTATTTTAGGAATTTGAATTCAAAGTGGTGGTAAAACCAGGAAAGAACAATTATGGGCCAGATCATTTATCCAGGATTGATTCGGGAGAGGATGCACAGAGTATCGAGGAAACCATGTCAGACATGTAACTATTCAGGTTGCAGTGTTCACCCTCAGAATTAGAAGACATTGTTGTTTTTCTCAAGGAAGGTGTGGTGCCCAAAGGGATGAATGCTCTGGAAAGGAAAAGGTTAGCCATACGCGCCACACCCTTCATGTTGATCAATGGGGATTTGTATAAAATGGGATGTGATGAGGTTTTGTGCTAGTGTGTATTAGAACATGAGCGCGTAGCTATAATAGAAGAAGCCCATGGTGGGATTGCTGGAGGACACTATGCGGGGAATGCAACCACGCGCAAGATCCTAGTCACCAGGACTATGGTGGGAGACAATTCACAAGGATTGCATTGAGTTTTGCAAGGCCTGTGACCACTGCCAGTGCCTTGGCAAACCTGGAAGAAGGGATGAGATGCCCTTGCGCCCCATTTCCAGCATAGAATGTTTTGAAAAATGGGCAATAGATTTTTTCAGACCAATCTCACCAGCTGCACGAAGGACTAACTCACGGTATATCATTACCTGTACTGATTATCTGACAAGGTGGGCAGAGGCCGTGCCCACTAAGGATTGCACTGCAGCCACGGCTGCTAGATTTTTGTGGGAGAACATTATCAAGCAGGTATGGGTGCCCATTAAGTTTAACAAGTGATAGGGGCACTCACTTCTTAAATGAAACCATCAGGATTCTATTGGCAGAATTCATGGTAGCCCATCATAAGACTACCCCTTATCACCCTCAGGAAAATGGAACTGTAGAGGCATTTAACAAAATCCTTAGTCACACATTGACTAAGATATGTGATGTGGGTAGGCAGGATTGGGATGACAAGGTATCAACAGTTCTTTGGGCATACAGAACAACGTATAAAAGATTGAACAAGGCCACACCATTTCAACTGGTGTCCGGCATGGACTTTGTTTTTTCAGTTGAATTCATGCTACCATCTCTATGTATAGCACATGCAGGAGGGTTGGATGATGAGCAAGTGCTGGAAGAAAGAATTGATGAATTGATAAAGTTGGATGAAAGGTGCTCACTAGCAAGATGGAGCCAAACAACTGAAAAAGCTAAGCAAAAGGCATGGCATGACCACCATATTAAGAACAAATAGTTTGAGGTTGGCCAGATGGTATTGCTATATGATTCAAAATTTCTATGCCATCCTGGAAAGTTGAAGGTGCATTGGTTGGGTCCTTATGTAATTTCATACATCCTTGATTCGGGCGCGTGCCAGTTACAAGCACTGGATGGAACAAAATTACCTGGACACTTCAATGGGAGTAGGCTGAAGCCCTACTATAAATAATGCTTCTTGGTGTTTGTAAATAAGGCAATTTTTCCAGTTAGTTTAGAATTTCCTTTTATGCTTTTCCTTTCTTGTATTTCCCTTTCACGTTGTTGTTTTGTTTTGCACCTTGGGCGCCAGTAACCTTATTAATTTTTGACTTATGAATGCGCAGAGGACCGCGCATCATTTTAGTGTGGGGTGAGGTGATAAAGAGAGGCATGGAGTTATTCTGTAGGAGGATTGGGTTGGTAGACCATTTGAATTGGCCCTATTAAAAAGATGCATTAGGAGAAAAGAAGGCAGGTTGGTGGCAAGATAAGGTTACATTGGAAATCCACGTACAAAGGAGAAAAAGTGCAAAAACATGAGGTAGGTGAAAGCAAGAATCATGAGGATAGAAGAGGTGCCTTTGGTGGTGGTAACATGCGTGCAAGAGTCTTCTGTCAAGATGGATTATTTGCGCACCAGAAGGTTGGAAAAGTTTTCACGCAAGGATTGGGCACGTTTGGAAAAGTTTTCATGCAAGGATTTGGCACGTAAGGAAAAGCACTGAAGTTAGGTTTTTTTGGAAATGCCACATTAAAGATGGCCGTATGGTGGTAGGTAGCCTAGCCTTAAATGCGTAAAAGTGGGAAAAGCTATAAATACAAGAGTGGGCATTTCATTATTTTACTTTGCAAAAACAAGAAGAGTGATTTTCTTTCAAGAGCTAGGGTTTTGAAGACTGACTCGTGTGAAGGAAAATCCCAAAAACTTAAGCGCAACCAGTCCATTAGATCTACAAACCAGTGCAGAAGTGATTCACGGGTGTGAGGAACATTGTGAAGAAGTGTCGTGATCGAAGGAGAAAAGTCTGAGATTAGGGTTTGTGTTTTAGGGCACGGGGCGCGGGGAAAATGTTCAAACAAAATCGCAAGTTAACCTGGGAATGAAAGCAAGGGGTAAAATGACGGCCACAAAACCAGTTGATAAACCTGTAGTACAATCCAAGAGGGGAAAGGGTAAGGGAAAAGGAAAGAAGAAAGAAGAAGAAATCCCCTTGGATACCAATGAAGAATGGTACTCAGAAATGCAATACCCGGATGGGGTTTTGCTGGGGCAAGAGTGGGAGTCCCACATCAGACAGATGCCCGTGATTGACTACAATCACCGATCAAGCACAATCATGAAGGAAATGGCACTGGAGCTGGTGCACCCTACAAATAAATGAACACCTGATGGGATGCCAATCTACAACGACATAGTCAAGGTGAAAATGGAGAAGGCAGGGCTTCTCCAACTTTACGAGTTACCATATTTCAGGAAGCCTGAGTGCTTGTACCAGTGGCTGATGATGACGCATGCATGAAGACTTCTTCTGCTTCACAGGGCAAAAAATGTGCATAACTCCCCAACTAATTTCACACTTTACAGGCCTAAGCTGTAAAGGGGACGCTCTCATAGATGACCTCCAGGATGAGGAGGTAATTAAAGAAACCATTGCATCCCAGGAATATAAGAAGGGATCAAGGTACTACGACATCATGGATATCAGTGATCCGGTGATGAAGATGGCCACGCACCTTGTTTCCAAGCTGAATGGACAAGAGAGGTGGACCCAGGTGAGCAAGCCCTGGCTGAATGTCTGTAGGAAGGTCGCGGAAGGCACCGTGTACAACATCTCCCAGTACATAGTAGATGAGATCATAAGCAGCATGGAGAAGGGAGGAAAGATATTATTTGGGAACATCCTGTTAACAATTGTGTTCTCAGAAGTCGGGGTGCCAGATGCATCTGACAAGTTCATATGGGAGTACCCCGATGAAGACCCTTCACCTGCGGAGAGGTTCCAGAAGTATACATGTGAATCAATGACAGGGGTGCACAAGGCGCGCTTGGATAAATGGTATACGCACCTCAGGAATGCATTCGGGGCTAAATGGTGGATCCCAGAACAACTCCCCATGGCAACTGAAGGAGAAGTAGAGTTTGTGGTATACCAGCACTTCTGCATTGGCAGATTCATCTTGGTGGATGGCAGTTGGAGTCCCTGGTGCAAACTCCCCTTCTCATTTACTACCCAATTTTTCCAGGCGGGAGTGAACAGGTACAAGGAGTCAAAGAAATTAAACCTTGACCTGTCCACCCTTGACAGTGAACACAGGGAAATGAGAAAGAAGCTGGTCTACCCGGGGAAGTGCACGTACATTGAAAGATACGTATCGCAAGATGTGCACATTGTAAGGCCCATGACCTTACCTATTGCTGAGAGTGATGCTGCCAGGATCTACCTATGCATAAGGCCAAAGTTTGAAAAGGGTGCATACGTGGAGAATGAGATATCCATCCCAGATGACCCTATTAGCAGAAAGAAGCCCACGCCAAAGCGTAAGGAGAGAGAAGAGAAAGAGGAACAGAGGGTGGTGGAGGAGCAGGATGTAGGTACCGCGGGGCCAAGTACCTACATCCGGAAGAAGAAGAGGATGGTAGTTAGGGAGAAGACCCCAGAACTGGTAAAGCCACCATCTCCTGAGGAGCCCTTGGATGAAGAGAAGACCACATCTCCTGAGCCAGAGTCTTCAGTGGAAGAAGAAGAAGAGAAGGTAGAGAAGACCAAAGGCACAAGCACCTTTTTAGGCAAGAAGAATGTTGGTGAAGGAGAAGAGCTGGAGGTGACCCAAGGGAGGATAAGTATAGATGACTCAGGGGAGGGAGGAGAGGAAGACATTGATGCATTCATCTTTGCATGGAGGAAGAGCACCCAGGGGGAGGAGGAGGACTCACAGAGTGAAGAAAGGAGCGAAGGGGCAAGCACCAAGGAGCAAGAAATGCCCAAGCTCACCCAGGAGGAGATAGATGAAAAAGTGACAAGGGAGGTGGAAAAGATGATTGATGCCTTGGTCGATGAGGAGTTGGGGTGTAGCACAGAGCTCATGCTCGGTGAGTTCAAGAAAGAACAAAGGGAGAAGAGTGGAAGTAGCACAAAAGGCCCAACTCTTTCAGTGACTGTTCCAAAGGGCATGCGCACGGGAAGTAAATGCATGGAGGAAGGAAGATCGGTGATGGGGTATGCTAATGACCCTAACAAAGTTTTGCACGTGTGCTTCCAGAGTACCATGCCCACCAAGGAGCTCATCACCATGGAGTCCTTCGATCCTGAGGGTGGATACCCATGCATGAGGAAAATGCTATCATGGGCATTCGACTCCCACATTGATGAGCCCAAATTCGAAGTTAACCAAGAGGCAATACTGGAGCTCTCTGAGACAAAGGGGGCCAACCCCCTCATAAACGCACAACACTTGTCAGATGAGCAAGTGTGTAATGCACTCAACAAGGTCTCCGTGGAGGTAGAGGCAAGGCTCTTCTACAGAAATGACAAGATTAAAGCCTTGGAGGACCTGTTGGAAAAGAGGAAGGAAGAAGTAGTTAAGCTGACAAAGGAACTCAGCCTTGAAAAGTTGATCAGCGCTCAACTACAACGGGAGTTACAGGAGGAGAAAGCTAAAGTGTGTGAAGTCTCCAAGAAGGTGGAGCTCATCTCCCAGGCTATTATCACGAAGCACCCAGACCTTAACCCTCCCACACAAAAGTATGGTTCCTCCCTGGAATTCCTTGAGGACTTGACTCGGATCCTCACCATGGAAAGGCAGCCTTTGGCCTTGGAGTCGGCAGAGGATATAGCTACGTGCTTGGAGAAGGAGGATAAGCTGAAGGTAATCACACTCATATCTGAATACAATAAGGTCCTGGCTGATGTAAGAGTAGCTGCACAAACCACAGGGGTCACCTACGACCACTGCACGGATCAGGACAAGGTGACAGGCATGCTACTTGCAGACAACGAGGCTGAGCTAAAAGACTTCAGGGAGAAGAACAAAGGCAATAGAGTAGAATGAGAAAATATTTTAGCCAAGGTAGAAAGAAGATCTGAAGCTATTGAGGCCCTTCGGGTCTCAATCAAAACACGGCTTAAAGAACTCTACAAGACCATTACAAGGAAGATGGATGCCTTGGAGGATCTTGCAAAGGAACTGGAAACTATGGTGGAGACCATCACCACAAAGGGGGAAGGGTTAACCTTCGATGAGGTGAGCGCATTGGTTGGAAACCTTTGCAAAAGGGTGTAGGATGAGGTCAGTGCATGGGATATAATGGAGGCCAACCTACAGGCAAAATTTTCCCCTTCTGCTTCTTTAGGCAATTTTTCCTTCTATTCTTTCTCTTCCTCTCCCCCCATTCTTTATTCTTTCCCTCCATTCTTTTCCAAGGCAAGGCCTTGCATTTTTGTACTACATTCTTTGAAAAGGTTCCCAAGGGTGGAGAACAGGTGAAGTGTGGGGTAATGTTGGGCCCCTGATATAGCTTCCAAATCTTAAAGGTGCATAGGCATGCATGGCCAGAGGAAGCACGCAAGTGAAGGCATGCAAGGCAGAATTCAAAAGGCTTCTTGGAGAACCAAGGATGCACCCACAAAGAACAATTCGGGACTTAGCCATTTTCGACCTTTTGGACAGAACACATGAAGAACATGTTCCATTTGGATAAGGTTCCAGCCTGGCGACAGGGTGTCCTGGAAGGAATATACCTTGCGATAGGAAGATCCAAAAAGTTAATCATGACATGGAGAGGCATGCGCCTGGGGTGACCCACACCTTGACACTTGGGGCCAGATCTGAGGTTGCAGAGGAGTTTTTTAGAGCTCAGATGCCTATTTATATGCATGCCCTTGGCAAAGAACAGAGACACAAGTGAGGTAGCGAAGCTCTGCAGAATTACTGTGAGAACTATGGGATAAAATGGGTAGATGATTCTAGGAAGGATGTAATGGGGAAATGGGGAATGCAAATTTTTTTTTTGAGCATACATGTATGGATCCAGATATGGCGCATGACTATGGTCTGCCTCTCTATGATGTTTTGGAGTAATACTATGAATGAATGTGATAAGGTTACCACTATGTTTATGTTAAGATCTCCTTCTTGTATTATCTTCAAGTTTCCACTGTGCTTTTGATCTTGTATAATCATGAACCTTACTTGAATGTTAAGTCTATTTTATGGATTTACAACCTCTTAGTTCTATTAATTCTGTTGCGCGCTTTGTTTCTGTTATGACTGAAGGGGTGTAGAAGCCATTCTGAGCTCTATAGCTTTTCATGTCTGTTAAATCACTAAGTCAGAATCATGAATTATGCCTTCCACTAAACTCACATAAAAGAGAGACTCAGTTCCCTCTCACATGCCTCAGGTGAGCACCCAGTGCCTACTGGGTGATAGGCTGGTATGCCTGAGGTTCCCTTGCTCTTGGTGGGGTGCAAAAATGACACTCCATCCAATGCTGTTGACGATCGTTGAGATTGGGCTGCATGAAGAGGTGGCAAAGACTCAAATGATCTATCCTAAGTGTGAATCTCCTACCAAGAAGAAAGTGCCTCCATCTAACCAAAACATGCATAACTGCCACAAGCTCAAGATCATGGGTTAGATAATTAAGCTCGTGATCCTTGAGTTTACAAGACTCAAAATCCACTACTTTGCCCTCCTGCATCAACACACCTCCAAGACCTGCTAAAGAAGCATCTGTGCAAACAAAGAACTCACCCTATGGATCTGGCACTGCAAGAATAGGTGTTGTAGTGAGGCACTTCTTTAGTGTCCTAAAGGCCTGCTAGCATTTGTCTGACAAAAAAAATTTCTTCCCTTTCCTCTGAAGGGAAGTGATAGGGTGTGTAATTAGAGAGAAGTCCTGAACAAATCTTCTGTAGTAACCTACTAATCCCACGAAGTTACACACCTCGGTCACTATAGTGGGTGTTGGTAAATCTATAATGGCCCTAATATTGGAAGGATTGACTATGATACCTTCCCTAGAAATGATATGTCCCAAGTACTGCACCTTTGTCTGAAAGAATGCACACTTCTCCAAGTTCCCGTAAAGTTGCTGCTCTCAAAGACATTGAAGAACCTGAAAAAGGTTCCCCTCGTGCTCCTCATGTGTACATGAGTATATCAATATGTCATCTAAGAAGATGAACATGAAGTGATCTAAGAAGGTCTTGAATACCCCATTCATCAAACTCATGAACACTGCGGGGGCATTAGTTAAACCAAAAGGCGCCACTGTGAACTCATAATGCCCATATCTCATGTGGAAGGCGGTTTTATGAATGTCTGCCTCTGAAATCCTCAGTTGATGGTAGTCTGACTTAAGATAAATCTTAGAGAAAATTGTGGCTCCCTTCATCTGATCAAACAAGTCATCAATACACAAAAGGGGATAATGATTCTTGATTGTTACCTTATTCATCTGGTGGTAATCAATACAGGTAAATTTTGATAACATGCATCAGAGTTTTGCAGTTTCAGGCAAGTAGGTTGATCCAGGAAAAATTGTGAAAATGGCTAAGTCCTAGTCCTTGGGACAGTAGGGACGTGTGGGATTGAAAGATGCAGATCGGCCGAAAAGGCTCCAGGCGGCCTGCTAAGCATTTGGGACAATCGGGCTAGAAGTACGCGGTGGGCGCGAGAAGCCGATCCGGCCGAAAGAGGAAAAGAAAATCGACTAACTGCTGAGCGGGACAGTTCAGGACAGAAGTACGCGAAGGACCGAACCGGATGAAATGAAAACAGACAGTCCTAAAGCATTCGGGACATATGGGACAAAAAGACCCGAACCGGCGAACCGGGCCGAAAAGAGTCAAGTCAGTCCGAAACAAAGTGGGACAAGCGGGACAAAAAGGCGCGAACCGGCCGAATCGGGCGAAATGGAAGATTTTGTCCCGCGAAGCACAAACATCTGGGCCGCGAGGACGCGAACCGGCCGGTTCGGCTGAAATCAGCACAAGGAACACAAGGAAAAATGGGACATAGGGACGCGTGGGACGCGGATCGCCGAAAGGGCCGAGAACCAACCAGATCACGACACGTGTCACAAGGAGAAAAAGTCAAAAGGTCAAAGGGGCGAGTTTTCGAGCACTGAACCGAACCAATGGGATAGTGCCACGTGTCCCAGCAGGGGCCCACAAGGAAATTTCAAAAGAAAGCCCACCGAAAGGTGGAGGAGAGAGAATCACGCTCCAATCAATGCGTGCCACGTGTCATCCAGGTGGCGAAGCGCGGGAAATATTTCAAAATCCGTCTTGGTCTGTTCCGTGCCCTAAATCTTCAGATCGTCATATCTTTTGATCCAGAGCTCGGATTTGCACGTTCCTTATATCAACGGAAAGCTTGTGAGATTCTCTACACGATTCCAGGGTCAATCTTACATTTTGGTTCAGTTTGGAGAGAGAAAATCAAGAAACACCTCTGGCACGAAATAACAAGCAGAAGTAATGCTTCAACTAACAACTTTAATGCAGCAGACAGTTCGCCGCTTCTGTTAGGCAGCCCGCCGTTTTGCCAGGATCCGCCACTTCTGCCATGATGAGATGAATTGAATGCAACCTGGAGGTGGTTGGGGTAGATTTGGTTTTCCCTTCTCTCTTTCCTCTCTCATTCTTTCTATATATTGTAAAGAGGAGCTTCTTTTCAAGGTCGAACATTTTTCTGTTTTGCCTCTCCCTTCTTCTCCTCAGGCGAATTTGTGGAGTTCGAACCTCTCATTTGAACTGTAATACTATTCTGCCTCATGGCATTCTGTAGTGTATTGTATCAATCTTTGGAGCAAGTAATGCATGTCTGTGGATAATTCTTAGCCCTCTCTGTGTTCATTTTGCATCCTCCTGGTCTTTCACTACAGGTTTTGTCATCTGTGCATGATCTTATATCACATTCAAATGGTCTGTGTTTACTGGAAAAATAGGTGTTCTTCATTCCTCGGTTCATCACCTCTATTAGCTTAGATTTATTTTATGCATCTTCTTACCTTGTCTCCTTGGCAGATTAGATTAGGTTTTGAGAAAACCCTCTGCATATTTCGTGTGCATCTGAACAGAGGAATAGGAACCAGCCTTCTCTGGAGAATCCTTTCTCATTTTTCAAGTCCCACACTTGGAGAAAGGATTCAATGTTATGCAATCACACTGGATGCCAAGTGATCAACCTAGAAACTTGATCTGCATCCAGGGGTGCTGTGATTTTGCATCAACAGTTTTGGCACGCCCGGTGGGACCTAGAGGTCTCATTTTTATTGCAGCAAAGTTGATATGCATCTGCTGCAATTTTCTTGCTTGAAAAGAGCTATTATTCACATATCTGGTGACTCCAAGAGGAAGATCAACTGGTTTCAGCAGTACAGGCCTGAAAGCTTATGAGAAGAATCACAAGGTCAAGAGTTGGAGAAGAGGAGGTGCTGTTTGAATACCTGTAAATTATCTCCAAGAAGAAGGTAAAGAGGAAGAAGGATTCAAAGGTCTCCATCTCCACCAAACAGAACTCTCTCAACTCCTCCACCTGCTCGGCCTTTCATTCAGTATTCAAGAGTCCTTCGACCAATCAGAATGGCGCAACCAGCAAATCCCTTTGTCAATTTCACTGGCAGCAGCCCACTTGCCCTCAATGCACAGAATCCAGTTCCAATTGCAGCGTTGAAGAACATTCCATTTTTTACTGGAGAAAATCATACCACTCCTGGTGATCATGTCAAAGACATTGCTAACATCTGTGCAATCCATGAGATAAATGAAATGGATGTGGCTGTCAAACTGCTGGCATCATCATTCAAAGGGAAGGCATTGCAATGGTTCAGAAGCCTTGAAGCTGGTTCTATCACAAATTGGAATCAGTTGTGCATAGTTCTCCATGAGCAGTTTGGAGAGAAGGGAGACAACTTGTCTCTTCTAGAACAATTGACAACTATCAAGAGAGCCCCCAACGAGCAGCTGACTGACTTCAACTTCAGATTTCAAAGGTCTTGGGATAGGATTCCAGTGGCAGTCAGGCCAACAGCAGAAGGTGCTTTTCTCTACTATCTTAAAGCTTTGAATTCTGATATTTCTATGTTAATTCAATCAATGGGAGGCACAACCTTACCTGCTGCTTATAGCATTGCCATTAGAGCCGAAAACTGTCTTATTCAAGCTGGTAAACTGGCTCCTAGGCCTCCAATGCCATTATATCCAAGTTTAGAGAGCCCAAGTGCTAGTCAAGCACCTATCTTAGCTCCTATTCCCACTCCTAGAAATCAGAGTTCAAATGAAGCCTCCACTTCATCTCCAAATGCCCCAAATGAGCTTCAAGAGGTCATGAAGCAATTGCAAATTTTAGGCAATGAGCTAGTCACACTCAAAAGACAGCAAGCTCAAGGTTTTAGACCTTCATATCAGCCTCAAGCTCAACCTAATAGGCAGCCATATCAGCCTCAAAGACCACCCAATCCAGCTGCAAATCAGAATCAAGCAAGGCCTCCTGCCAATAGACCATTCCAGCCCTATAATCCAAATGCCATATCTGCCTCTAAGGCATTAGTACCAGCACAAAACAACATTGCCCAGGAGTATGATTGGTGTTTTCCATGTAATGAGCCTCATAATCAATCCATGTGCTTCAATGGTGCTTTGACTCAAGCTTTAATGGTAACAACTACTGGTGTGGAGGGTGAGAACAGTCAAGAAAACAGCCAACAACAAGAAACATTCCAACAGCAATCAGCCCCAAATGACACCACATTGGTAAATTGGCAAGCAGAGGATTTTTGTGGCATGAACTAGGCAGTTTCTCAAGGTATTGCAGCAAACACAAGGTCAAAAAGGAGAAATTTGGGTGAAGAGCAGCCATTAGCCCCAGCCAATCCACAACCTTCCATGGCTCCACAAATGATTGGCAGGAAAAATCCAGTTTCAAATGCACAAGGGCAGCCAAGAACAGCCCCTAGGCCAACTCAAATGCCAGCTGTTGCTGCCCACATACAAGGAGTAAATGTGCAAACCAAGGGACAGCAGAGAGATCCTTCATCACCATTCAGTATCATTGATCAGATGAAGAAGAAAAACGTCAATATATCTATGTGGGAATCCCTATCCATCCCAGGCCAAAGAGATCTGCTGCAAGCTGCCATGAAGGACTGGCCAGCTTCGAATCAGCAGATGCAAGAGAAAGTGCTCACAAATGCTGCCCAGCCTGAAGGAAATCATGGAGCACAACAAGGTAGAATGCTGAAGCCTCCCCCTTTTTATGTTTTGTTAATCATTGGAAATCAGCTAGTACATAATTGCATGATAGATTCCGGGGCAAGTAGCTCAGTAATGCCTAAACAGATAGCTGATCAGTTAGGGCTCCAGTATGAAATAACATCTAAGGGAGTAGTGCAGCTGGATGGGACAGCAATAGCAACAGTTGGAGTGATTAGAAATTTGAGTCTTACCTTGCATGCATGTCCAAATGTTGTTGTCTTACAAGATATATCAGTCATAGACTTTCCACCACTCTTTACCCTATGTTTATCAAGGGACTTCACTGCCAAAATTGGGGGATATTTTTCCGTTGATTGGTCACACATGCTATTCAGAACAAGGTATGGAACTAAGGCTACAATTAGGTCAGAACCTATTGCAAACTTCCACATTGAGCCCTATACTCCAAGTCAGATTAATGCCAATTGCTCAGCATTTGATCAAGAAGATCACCCAAACACGGATGAAACTGACACTAAAGTTGGAAACATCCCAGATCTAACTCTTGATGAATGGGCAAACAAGGTGCATGCTTTTGATCCTTATCAAGGAATAGAAGAATCTGAGCTAGGAGTCTATTGTATACACGAAGAAAGTCAACCTATTCCTAGCATCACCAAGCCAAACCACAAGGATGACAATGAGGTATGGCAGCTGTTTTTTGATGGATCAAGGAGTAGACAAGGCGCAGGAGGTGGAGCCATGCTTATTTCACCTCAAGGAGTAAAGTATTATTCAGCTTTTAGATTTCAATTTGCATGCTCCAATAACACTGCTGAATATGAAGCCTTGGTGCAAGGGATGCATTGGGCAATCAAGAGAAAAATAAAGAACTTGCAAGTTTTTGGGGACAGTGAATTGATTGTAAATCAGGTCAAGGGACAGCATGCTGCCAAAAATGATCTACTCAGATGCTACAAGAACAGGGTGTGGGACCTCATGGAAGATTTTGAGGGTTTCGGCATCAAAGCCATCCCTAGGAAAGAGAATCAAGCTGCTGACAGGCTTGCAGCAGTAGGGGCAGCCTTTGACATTGTAGAAAACATTCAACAAGATAAGGTACAGCCAAACATCCACGTGATTGTGAGGCCTTCAGTGCCGGATAACAATGTCAGTTGGCAGGTATTTGAGAATGACCAGCAAATCATCCACTTCTTGCAAGAAGAAGCTGAGTTCTCAGCTAAGAATCAAGAGAAGTTGGAACAGCAATATGGTGACCAAGTGATACAGCTGAGAACTGACAAGCTGCCCAAGGGACTTATCACTTTGGAGTCCATTTTCAACCCCAATGATCAGTTTAGAAAGGAGAAAGCAAACATTCAGGTCAAGAGAGAAGATTCGGTATCCATCTTGGTAGAAGAGAACAAGCCATTGCAAATTGGAAAGATGACAACTGAGCAAGAAAGGTGTGAGTTCATACAGCTATGTCAAGAATTCCCTGACGTGTTTGCTTGGAGCTATGAAGACTTGAAAGGTTTCAATCCCAACTTAGCTCAGCATACCATCGAATTGGATCCAAATACTAAGCCTGTCAGGCAGAAACAGAGACCAGTCAATCCACACATGGAGCCTCTCATGAGGAAAGAATTGGACAAGCTGATTGAATCAAGAATCATATTCCCAATCAAGCATTCTAGTTGGGTTGCCAACTTAGTTCCAGTCAGAAAGAAGAGTGGAGAGATCAGACTGTGTGTTGACTTCAGAGATTTGAATAGAGCCTCTCTCAAGGACCATTATCCACTCCCTTCCATGGAGCAAATATTGCAGGTCGTAGCTGGTTCAGAAAGGTTTTCACTACTTGATGGTTACTCAGGCTTCAATCAGATTATGGTGAAGGAGGAAGACCAGTTCAAGACAGCCTTCACAACCAAATGGGGCACATATGCTTACAAGAAGATGCCATTTGGACTGTCGAACGCCGGAGCAACATTCCAGCGAGCTATGGATATGGCATTCAAAGGCTTGATCAACAAGATAGTGCTGGTATACCTAGATGATATTACTGTCTTCTCAAAGAATGCAGCAGACCATTTCTTTCACCTCAGGCAAGTGTTTCAGAGGTGTAGAAAGTTCGGAGTGTCTTTGAATCCTAAGAAGTGCATCTTTCTTGCACATGAAGGGAAGCTCCTTGGCCATATTGTCTCCAAGGAAGGATTAGCAATTGATCCAGAGAGGGTTGAAGCCATAAGAGCTCTGCCATTGCCTAGCCACAAGAAAGCCCTTCAGAGTTTCCTGGGAAGGATAAACTTTGTTCGGAGGTTTGTCCCAGATTTTGCAGCCCTTGTTAAGCCCATCACCAAAATGTTAAGGAAAAGCATGGCTTTCAAATGGACGGCAGAAGGCAAGGAGAGTTTTGAAGCAATCAAAGAAGCCATCTCCCAAGCACCCACTCTCATCAACCCAGACTTTTCCAAGGATTTCATCCTCTATGCATTTGGAGGTGATGACACTATTTCTGCCATTCTGGTACAGCAGAACAAAGATAATGATGAACAGCCGATTGCCTTCTTCAGCCAGAGCCTAGGTGACTGCGAAGTGAGGTACTCTTTTATTGAAAAGCATGTGCTTGCAGTAATCAGAAGCTTGAAGAAATTCAAGCATTTAGTCTCAAACAACAAGGTCCAGTTGCTAGTCTCACATGCTGGGGTTAAGGATTTCCTCCTCAACAAGGATTTGAATGAGAAAAGGGCAGGATGGATCACCCATGTCATGGAGTATGACATTGAGATCAAGATCACCAAGCTGGTAAGAGGCAAAGGTTTGTGTGAGCAGCTTGCTTCCAAACAACCAGACAACCCAGAAGATGAAGAAGACGCTGTCCTGCTATTACAAGATGATCAAAAATAGGAAAATGATGATGTGTCCACTCCTTGTTGGACTCAGAATATGATACATTTCCTACAGACGGCATGTGCCCTCCAGAAATGAGCAAAGCAAAAAGAAGGTACTTCAGATTACAAGCAGTTCCATATGTGCTTGTTGATGGTGTTTTGTTTAAAAAAGACATCAACGGTGTTCTATTAAGATGCATTGGGACAGGTCAGGTTGAGAGGATCTTACACGAGTTCCATGACGGGGAGGCAGGAGGCCATTTCACCCCACGAGTAACAGCTCTCAAAATCATGAAAGCTGGTTACTATTGGCCTACTGTATTCAATGATTGCTACTCATGGGTTAAGAAATGCGAGAAATGTGCATTATTCACAGGGAAAGGAAGATTAGCAGCACTGCCCCTTCGTCCAATTTCAGTAGATCATCCATTCATGCAATGGGGATTGGACTTCATTGGAGTCATCAATCCCAATTCGAGTCAAGGCCACAAGTGGATTCTTACAGCGACAGACTATTTCACCAAGTGGACCGAAGCAGTAGCGCTCAAAGAGGCAAGTGAGTCTAACATACTAGATTTTTATGAAGAAATAGTAACCAGGTTCGGTGTGCCGGTCACCATCATATCAGATAATGCATTAGCATTCATAGGTTCAAAAATTACAGAATGGGCTGTCAAGAATGGAATCTATTTGAGCACCTCTTCAAATTATTACCCGCAGGGTAATGGACAGGCAGAGTCCACAAACAAGAATTTGCTAAAAATCATCAGAAGGACTCTGGATGAAAATCAAAGAACATGGCATACAAGGCTAAAATCAGCGTTATGGGCTGACAGGATAACACCAAAGAGGTCTACAGGTAATTCTCCCTACAAGTTGGTCTATGGGAAGGAGGCAATATTGCCTATATCATTAGAATTGCCAGCCTTGGAGCTCATGAAGCAGTTTGAGTTATCTGAGTTCGAACCAATGGAAGTCAGGTATGCAGAATTGATGGAATTAGAAGAAATCAGAGAACAGGCAGTTCAGACGATTGAAAAGGATCAGGCCTTAGTAAAAAGATGGTTTGATAAGAGAGCAAGAGCAAGGACCTTCCAGGAAGGGGACCTAGTTCTGAAATGGGATGCAGATCGGGCAAAACCAGGAAGGCATTCCAAGTTTGATGCCATCTGGAGTGGTCCCTACATGGTCACGGGATGCAAAAATAGTAATGCCTTCCAATTGTCTGCATTGGACGGAAAGGAACTTCCGATTCCGGTTAACGGAATCTATCTCAAACATTGCTACTAAAAAAGAAAAGGTTTGCCCTTGTAAATATTAGTTTAGATTTTTCTTAATTCCTCTAAGTGCGTATGCACATTGTCCTGTGGTAGTTAGGTTTCTATTTCCCTAAGTGCTTTGGCACAGGTTTTGCTGCTCTCAGGTTGTTTTTTACAGTTCAGAGTGTCGCTGGAGAAGAAGTTGCAGTATCAGGCTCGTTTCAGGTCATTGCTTATGACTCTATGCCCAATGGATCGCTAAAAGGCCACTGATCTTCTACCTAGCAGGCAGGTGACCCCGCTGAGTCGTCAAAACTGTTGTCAAAATTTCCCCCCAGGGTAAATTTCGATAACATGCATCAGAGTTTTGCAGTTTCAGGCAAGTAGGTTGATCCAGGAAAAATTGTGAAAATGGCTAAGTCCTAGTCCTTGGGACAGTAGGGACGTGTGGGACAGAAAGACATGGATCGGCCGAAAAGGCTCCAGGTGGCCCGCTAAGCATTTGGGACAATCGGGCCAGAAGTACGCGGCGGGCGCGAGAAGCCGATCCGGCCGAAAGAGGAAAAGAAAATCGACTAACTGCTGAGCGGGACAGTTCGGGACAAATGGGCAAAAAGGACCCGAACCGGCCGGATCGGCCGAAATGAGCACAGACAGTCCTAAACAAAGTGGGACATCTGGGACAAAAAGACGTGAACCGGCCGGAACGGCCGAAAAGAGCACAAGTCAGTCCGAAACAAAGTGGGACAAGCGGGACAAAAAGGCCCGAACCGGCCGAATCAGGCCCGGAAGATTTTGTCCCACAAGCACAGGGACATCTGGGCCGCGAGGACGAACCGGCCGGACAAATGGGACACAAGGAAAAATGACATAGGGACGCAGGACGCGGATTGAAAGGGCCGAGAACCAACCAGATCACGACACGTGTCACAAGGAGAAAAAGGTCAAAAAGTCAAAGGGGCGAGTTTTCGAGCACTGAACCGAACCAATGGGATAGTGCCACGTGTCCCAGCTAGGGCCCACAAGGAAATTTCAAAAGAAAGCCCACCGAAAGGTGGAGGAGAGAGAATTGCTGAGCAATCAGATGCCTGCCACGTGTCATCCAGGTGGCGAAGCGCGGGAAAATATTTCAAAATCCGTCTTGGTCTGTTCCGTGCCCTAAATCTTCAGATCGTTATATCTTTTGATCCAGAGCTCGGATTTGCACGTTCCTTATATCAACGGAAAGCTTGTGAGATTCTCTACACGATTCCAGGGTCAATCTTGCATTTTGGTTCAGTTTGGAGAGAGAAAATCAAGAAACACCTCTGGCATGAAATAACAAGCAGAAGTAATGCTTCAACTAACAACTTTAATGCAGCAGACAGTTCGCCGCTTCTGTTAGGCAGCCCGCCATTTTGCCAGGATCCGCCGCTTCTGCCATGATGAGATGAATTGAATGCAACCTGGAGGTGGTTGGGGTAGATTTGGTTTTCCCTTCTCTCTTTCCTCTCTCATTCTTTCTATATATTGTAAAGAGGAGCTTCTTTTCAAGGTCGAACATTTTTCTGTTTTGCCTCTCCCTTCTTCTCCTCAGGTGAATTTGTGGAGTTCGAACCTCTCATTTGAACTGTAATACTATTCTACCTCATGGCATTCTGTAGTGTATTGTATCAATCTTTGGAGCAAATAATGCATGTCTGTGGATGATTCTCAGCCCTCTCTGTGTTCTTTTTGCATCCTCCTGGTCTTTCACTGCAGGTTTTGTCATCTGTGCATGATCTTATATCACATTCAAATGGTCTGTGTTTACTGGAAAAATAGGTGTTCTTCATTCCTCGGTGCATCACCTCTATTAGCTTAGATTTATTTTTATGCATCTTCTTACCTTGTCTCCTTGGCAGATTAGATTAGGTTTTGAGAAAACCCTCTGCATATTTCGTGTGCATCTGAACAGAGGAATAGGAACCAGCCTTCTCTGGAGAATCCTTTCTCATTTTTCAAGTCCCACACTTGGAGAAAGGATTCAATGTTATGCAATCACACTGGATGCCAAGTGATCAACCTAGAAACTTGATCTGCATCCAGGGGTGACCAATCCATACCCAAAATGACTCCATATGAGCCCAAAGTAGAAGACCCATATGAAGATCCAAGGTAGTGGTGAAAGGTCCCAAATCCACTACACACTCCTTAACTAAGGAGTCTACAGAGATCTTAGCTCTAGAAGCCATCTCGACATCCCAAAATATAAGACCCCCTTCCTAACTGCCACTAGCCTACATCGCTCTACTAAAGATGGTGTAATGAAAGTATCAGAAGAGCCATAATCAAACAATACATGAAGGTAGGAATACCACCAATGCTACCTGTGGTCTCAATGAATGTGATTCAATTCTCTTCTTGGTGGTTCTCAACCACTACATAAATCCTGTGGTTGCATCCCATGTGACCAACCATAGGCTCAGAGATCTATGTCTTACCCTTGTTATTAGGGTTATGTGGGAAATCTCTCCAAAAGTGTTCAGTAACTATACAACCAAAACATCCTCTTGATCCTCCCCAATGAGTAACCAACTCTAGTTAGTGCTTTGGAAGTATTACTGGGCATGGATACTAATGATCCAACTGTAGGTCTGCTGAGGTCTTTGTATGGAAAGCTCCTACTGATTATCAGCTTCTATTGGTCCACCCTGTGTCCTAATGGGACCCCTAGGAGGAGGCCCCATACTCTGACCTCTCTATGCATCAAACTCTCTATGGAGGTTTATAAGGTGGGTTCAAGGACTACTAATCATGACTGCTAGGTTGTGGCCTAAAGGATGACTGTGTTGAACCGCTAAACCCTAGCCACCACGAGGAAGAGGTACTGAACCCCCTCGATTTACTCATCATGCATCTGTTGTATGCAGATCTAGACTCAGTCTCTAGCCTGCTGGGTCTTTCCCTGAGTCTCCTCTACTATATAGGCCTTCTCAATAGCCTCAGCTAATGTTTGTGGAATAATGGATCTACACTGCACCTCCAATGTCTAAATTCAGGCCCCGGATGAACCTATGAATCTCACACCTACTCATCCTACATATACTCTACATATTGGAGTAGATTTAGAAATCTACTATCATACTCTACTACAGAAAGATATGCCTATCAGAGGTCATGGAACTCATCGATCCTCTACTATATGAACCTCCATGACAAATGCCTACTCCTGAATCTCTCCTCAAATAGCTCCCAGGTCACTATCTAAGAATCTACATGGAGCTTCTGCTCCTCTGTCCTCCACCATACTCTTGCTCCATCCCTCAGTAGATGGATTACAACATGAGATTTCATGCTGCTAGAACAAGGACAAAGCTTGAAGCAACCGCTCAAGCTCACTAGTCAGGCCTCTACCTGAAACCCACCCATGTCACCTAAGTAATGTGAGGACCAAAGCTTCAGGATCTCCTTGATGTGATCTGCAGCTGTGGTCTGGCAGCCTCTAGGTCTCTCTGTATGCTCATCCCTAAGCCTAGGGCTCTAAGACCTCTCTCTATGCTCTGGAACTCTATCACCCTATCCCCTCAATGGTGACTCTACTTTGGCTGACTCCACATGGGAGTTCTCTCCTCTATGCTCCTCGCTGGGTCGAGGAGATACCTGACCCTCAATGGAAGGGGATATGTCATGACTAAATACATGTCCTCCTCCTAATCCTTTGCGTAGAGCAACATTGATGTCCTGAAGAGTCTGTAAGATCTAGGGTAGGATAGTTGTTACACCTTGATCTAGTGGTGGTGGTGGTGGTGGTAAGTCTGAGTCTATGTGAAAATTCCCCCTGCCCTGTCTGTGCCTCCTGCACAGACCAAAGTGAGAGTTAGTTCATTTTTCTAAGTTTTATTCAATTTCCATGTTTACTAAAAATATGTAATTTCTAAACTAAGTTGTTTTCTAGATTTTAAAAAAATGTGCTAGGTTTAAGTTTCATGTCTCAAGTTTTTCTAGTGTGCCCAATGGTCCAAGATTTTGAACCACTGCTCTGATACCAAGTGTGATGCCCGTTAAAACAACCCACTTGAGACCCAAGAAACAACCTAGGGTTAGTTAGGAAAATTATGGAATAATTTTTTTTATTAGAAGTGTCCACAACCAGGTTGCAAGACAACAGTTGACACTATCAGGTTCCAGAACAAGTCTAAAATTACTAGAACATACTTTTCATTTATTAACAATTATCAGAGGTCACAAGGTCCAAATTTTAGGGTTAGAAGTTTCAGTTAGGTTCAGGGGGTAAAATATCACCATACCCACTCTCTAACAGGCTCAGAGTTTCAACTTGATTTTTCTCATACTTAAAGCATTAAAAATTTCCCTAAATCATTCCCATTTGATAGGAAATTTTCTCACCTTTCCAATGATATAAAGAAGTCCTCCTAACTCCTTGTAAAACTCCAGATATGGGCCGGTGGACTTTAGGGATCAAATTTTCCCCCAAGGGGACACGTGTCAAGTGGGGAAACAAGCCCATTTGCCGGGTCGACGAGTCGTGGGGTGGTGTTGGAAAATTTTCCCCACGTGGGTGCAAAGTCAAAATTCCCATCCCACACCTCCGCGGGTCCTCCAGGGACACGTGTCAGGCTCTAGCTCACAGCAAGGAAGGGAAGGAAAGGCCAAAGGGAGGGGCGGGGTGGCACGCCCACAGTTTGGGGAAAATTCACCTGGGTCCACCAGGGGAGAGAAAAAAGGTGATGAAAGGTGTGGTGACGTGGGTGAGAGTGTGTCTATGGGGGGAGATGAAGGGAAGAAGCACGATGGCGGAGGGATAAGAGGCGAGGGCGGGAGCCATGTGGGGGTCAAGGAAATTTTAAACAAAATTTCAAAAGAAAAAGGGTCGCGAGGGTTCTGCCCCCTCCGCTAACACCCCATGCTGCCACGTGGCAATTCTGTGATGGCCGTAGGCCGGCGGGGAAAAAGGTAAAATTTTCCCAAAATTTTAAAAGGCCCCAAGGGAAAAAATGAATGTCGCGCCTCCACCGTTGCCCCGTGAGGACATGTGGCAGCCTCTGATTGGCTACAGGGCCGGTGGAGAAAATTTAAAAAATTTCCCAAACAAATTTTTCAAAATTTTTTCTAAGGATTTTTAATGGGAAATTTTCGGGCTGCGGGCCCGCCAGGGAAAATTTTCCCAAATTTTCCCGCCAAGGCAGGAAAACTTCAAAGTGCCATAACTTTTGCTAGAAAGCTTAGTTTTGGGAAAACAAGGAATTTCTGGAAATCTCTCGATGCCCTCTTTGCACAAGAATCATAAATTTTACATTTTGATAAAGTTTAAGGGGTCAATTTTATGAAAACAATCTGCAGGATTTTAAATAGCCAAACTGGTAAATTTGACTTATAAATTTTCGTTCAATTTGATCTCCTCCTTTACTCAACATTCCTAACAGACATGGAGGATTATTCCAAGAAGGATTTAGAAGTGTTTTAGGAAGGTAAATTTTCTCAATTGATTCCAATTTGAATTTTTCCAACAATTGACAGAAAACTGACTGTGAAAGGGATTGGGCTCGATTTTGCAATGTTTAAATTGTTTTCTTAAGTTTTCTTTGTCAATTTGAGTTCATTGATGTCAACATGCTAAATTATATCATTTTCAAGTTGATTATTATGTGCAGGCCGGAACTGTACATTTTATTAAATTTATTTGCAGTTTTAAATTTACAACAGAGATCCATTTCTAGGAAAATTTGTATATCAATTTCATCCTTCAAGTGTGGTATTTCATTTCTAATCTATTCCAATACATTTAGTTGTTTATAAACAAATCATTTCAAAGCTAAATTTTAAATTCTAATTTCCAATTTAATATATTTCAAAAGGAGACAAAGCAATATAATTCCTTCATACATATTCCTTCTTTTTCCATTTTCTAAACAAAGATTTTAATCACAATTTGATATTCCAATTTGAATCAACAATGTAAATGAGAGAAGATCTTGCAATCCTTTATTGACTTCAATTATAAAACTTTACATCTTTCAATGTTTGAATGCAAATAACACATTTCACTCTCTTTCTTTCAAATGTACAGAACAAAATATAAATGTCTTTCACATTTCGAATATACACTTTCATAACCAATTACAACATCATTTCTTCACAAATATAAATATTACAATTTCATCCACATCAAGTGGGAAAGGATTACAAATGAATTTGTTTCACAAGGGGCTGTCAAAACTGCATTTTCCTTTGCTCTAGAACAGCAGCATGCAAGCTTCCTTTTTCTTCAATTCGATCACAACAAAAGTGGGGGAAAGTCAATGCTCTCCACCCAACCAAGACATCCAATGAAAGGAGAATCCATCCTTCATCATTGGCCCCCGAGCCCCAACCAAAATACAATAAGAGGTGTGATTCAACCCATGGAAACAACTAGCTTCCACAAACACACAACATTCTTTCAACATGCATAATTCATTATAAAACACAGTCCACACAAAAACAACAGTTTACAACTGCATTTGAAAACAATCAAAATAAAACTCAAGCTTGATCATGCAAGCCAAAGGAGCAAGGACTATGGGGGAAGCTACTTATGCCTCCCAATGGGAATTGGGCATCCACCAGTAACAAACCACCAATAAAATTTACCACACATATCCTTATGCCCCCCACAATCCCTCCTTATGCCCCCCCCCACAGATTTCCTTATGCCCCCCACAAAGTAAGAAATGCAAGCTATTTCTTTTCCATGGTGGATCCCAAACCCAAAATCCCTCCACAAAATTCTTGATGCCAATGGCATTCCCTTATTTCCCCCCACATGGATTCCCCATAGCCTTCTCCTACACCATTCCTATGGCAGTCTACCCAACCAGCCAACAATAAATAAAACATGCACCATTCACACAACACAACAAGAAAATAACAACATAAAATAAGAGTTAAACTCCTACCTCTCCATGGTAGCTTTTGTTTCCAAACAACAAGCTTCAATGCCCAAAACACAGTCCCAAAACAACAAATCTCCAAGCATGCAAAGTTTCTCCAAACTCCTTCCAAAAGCAAGAGCTCTCAACAAGAAAATGCGCCCCCAAGGAAGTTGTAAAAAGATTCAACAACCCAAAACAAGAAAAGAGTTTGAATTTTATAGAAGAGGGAAGAGAAGAGGATGATGTGGATCCATGTAGGATGCCACATCACACATCCTCAACTCCAAACACAAAAGACAAAATTTCATTCTCCCAAGCACAATAAAGAGGTGGGTGAAAATATGACAAATTACTTGCACACTCCAAAAAGCCCACACCCCAAAGGACTGCAAAATAAATAAAATGTAAGAGAGTGAAATCAAAACTTGTAACATGATTATAAAAATGCATTAAAAAATGTCTAAAATTACCTCTCTAACCATAATTATGGTTGTTAAATTAAATTTAGAGCTATAGGACAAGTTTTACTTGTCCCACAAGCCTCCAAAAATAGCCCCCAAGGATTAATTCGAATTTCCTAGGAGGTGGAGTGTTTCATACTCCAAAATCTGACTTACACAATTGTTACACAATTAATACAAAGAGCCAACAACTTCCATTATTACTTTCCCATATCCCAATTTGATTTATTTAATCTTTAACCATATGATTTCTCACATTAATCTATCACAATTTTAATTAAATAAAAGAAAGGGAACACATTACTAATAAAATACATACAAACAATAATAAATAAATTTAACCACATTAATAAAATACACAAACCCATGGTCACATATAAAGGTAATCCCCCCATGGGAATCCTTAACAAAACAACACACACACAACAAAACAAGTTGCCATGGTGACCTTGTCGAATTCACCTAGAATTCCATTGTGGTTGGTCTCCAATCCCCCGATGTTTGTTGTGATATTTTAACCTGCAAAACACAAATACCTCCTTCGGCCTCGTGGCCATATCAGAACATCCAAAATGAATATAAATATAATGTCAAAATCATTTAAATATATGAATCAAAACAATCATCAAGGAAATTTAACATTATCACATACAATTTATATCAACAACTATATCATCATCATATAATATTCATTTTCTAGATCTACTCATAATATCTAAAATCACATGTCCGAACAACATCCATAAAACATCCATGTCAATAGTATATCATCATCCACATATGAGTGTCTCTAATAATCATCATGCATCATAACCAAATCAAGATCAACAATAATCCATGATCAAATGTCTAACATCATACTAAATCAAAACATAATAATGTCCATAATGTAATCAACAGTATCAAAATAAGCATCAAAAGGTGTCAAAGGGAAGTGGGCACTATTTAACAGATCTAGTTTTCATGTTTGGTTCACCCATTTTCCGATTAAAAATTAGCACGTGACCTTCAGGCGCAGGACATCCCAAATTCATGCCAGGACAACCGATGTGGAAAGGATAAATGGATATAGATGGAATAATTATAGGAGAATCAAGAACTAAGATAGGTAATGTGAGTATCCTAGTATTGAGTTGGCCAACAAGATTCAAAGATATGCACTGGGTAAAATGAAATCCCTAACGTTATGACATTAGTTGGATTTGATAAATTACAATTAACCATTTTCAATATAAATTATTAGTTTAGAAATTAGACTTAAAATTCTACAATGCATACTCTTAGAACATCTTCAAAATTTGAGTGTAGCTATCTCAAATAATTTGTATAAGTTAAGGTTTCTTGTTTTTTTGAAAAAAAAAAGGCGTCCACTTAAGACCCCATTTGGACCCCCAATTCCATGCACTTACCCTATATATTTCATTGTTTAAATGTTTTACTAAAGAGGTAAGTGTGTTTAACCCCTATTGACACTTTGTTATAATATGCGAAGAGTCGGGTGTCTTATCCTGTATTCTTATTATTATGGTGTTCCATTCTAAAAGTGAGGAATGGAATTTATTGGTGAAATTAGGGAGCTTTAAATTGTGGATTCTTATGTCTGAAATTTATTTGAAAAAGTGGGTTAAATTTATCCCAACGAATAATGATACTCAAAAAGTGGTTTTTGAATTTTTGCATAACAATAATCACAAGATTTGGAGTGATTGGTATAATTGCAATAGATAATGTGATGTTCTTTAAATATATGGAGATTGAGAGATAAGTGTTAATAATTTTTTACTAGCTTAAAATAATATTGTACCTACTAAACATCCACAAGGGAGTGGACAAGCAAACTATTACAATATGAATTTAATTCAAAACATAATAACTCTAGAATTGAAAAATAAAAAGTGGGAAGAGAAGTAGAGATTTTCTATTTGGGATAGATGATAAAATTACTCTAAAGAAGTCAACAAGAAAAATTCCTTTCGAGTTTGTATATGGTATGAATTGCACACTTATTATAAATATAGAACTCCCCACATTACATATGCTACAATATTTTAATGAGAGGATGCTTGCCCTTATACTCAAAGGATAAAGCAAACTATTTAGTTGGATGAATTCTAGAGGAAATCATATGAAATTAAGTGCATCAAATTCAAAGATAGGATGAAGAGTGTTTTAATTTGGTCATATATGTATTTTAATTGATGAAAAACCACATTAATGAAATTTTTTATGATTTAATAGGGTCATATGATGTTGAAATACTATTTCAGATAAGTTTATGGTGATGCAGTGAGATTCAATGAGGATTGCTTGCTCTTGCAAGCCTATTTAGGTGCCTAGGTGATGTTGCATGGAGGTAGGAGCATATTGGATGCTTGAGAAGCATGTTGGCATGATGGATAACAGGTTTGAAGAGTTCTTATGAACTCAAAGTATGTTATGGTGTCAGATACAGGTGTTCATATGTTAAAGGTGCTCATTTAGGAGTAGGTATGGTTGTCTAGGAGGTGTGAGATTGAGTTTTGGAGCTACATGAGCTCATGGATTCATTTTTTTAGGTGTATCAAGGTATATCAGGTATGCTTAGGTCATTTCCAGTTATTTCATGATGTCTTATATCATTCTTTCAATTGACCCTAGCTTCTACAGTGAGAATCCTTAAGGAGTTGCTATGTAAGTCTTAGTGTTGGAGAGTTTGAGGTATGGTTATTGACATTATGATGATTTTAGATGTTAGTGTGATGTTTCATGGTGCTTTTAGAAAAATTTCAAGTTTATAGGATGTGAATTTTGTAATATATGACAATTTATGTGAGACAAGTGTCAAAATCTAGTGAAAATCCAGCTCAAATTGGACTTCTGATGCTCACCCTGAATTGTGTGCTTTACATGGGACATTGTGGATTTCAAGGGATGTTTATATGGTGAGTATATAAGGTTTAAAAAAATAATGAGGTTCATTTCATCATCAGGTTTTTATGAACGAATGTTAAGAGGATAAAGTGGTCTAAAACCCTAGTTAAACCCTAGCTAGGAGCAGTTTGCAAAAAAGAGGTATAGTGACCCAATTTTGATTGGTTAATCAAAATTTGATTTTATGATGTATAGGACTATCTTATATTTCCATAAATGTATGATAGAGGTCATGGTGATGAATGGGGCCCCACTCAAAAAGTCAGTTTCTGAAGAAGAAGGTTTTGGAACAAGGTTGTCCAAAAGAGGTATAAGCTAAATTGATGTTATGGAATGTATGTGAGATGATATTGATTTACATGATTTTTTTAGGACATTTCATGTAGGTAAATTTTCAAATGAGGTCCATTCAGGTTGACTGGTCAAAGGGTAGTTTTGAGGCCTTAAAAAGTAGTGTTCAGGAAAATGGTCATATATAGAGCTACATGTGGAATTTTGAGATGATTAAAAATGTGTTGGAAATAGGATTAAGATATATTTAAAGTTATATGATTTTTTTTTCATGATGAGGTTTTTTGATGAGGTTTCCAGGTCATTATTTATACAAGAAGGTTTTTTCCAGTGCAGGATAAGATGTGTTTTGCTGCAAGTTTTGAGTTGTTTGAAGCATGAGATGGATTATGTGATGCTTTATATCACCTGGAATGTGAATAAGGATTAATTTTTCATCCAATGAATCCATTTTTAAGTCTTGAATGTTCATATAAATGTTTTTATGAGTTAATCATTGAAAATAAATTTTTGGACAAGTTAATTTGGTGAAGACAAAACTGGTTGTGGTTTGAGAAAGTGATTGTTTCAAGGATTCTAACTTGATTATAAATGTTCTACAGGTTATGGAATTTCCATAATTGGTTACATGAATAGTTTTGCTTGAGTTAAGTGATTTGGTGGCATAATTAATTTTTCAGGTTCTTGAAGGGTGCAGGAAACAATTGTTTTGAGAAGTACAAAGAACATTGGGCCCATTAAACAAAATAATTTGATTGGTTGAGATAAATTGAGACCATGTATGAATTTTAAATGTTATTTTAATCATGCATGATGATTTTTAGGTCATTACTAAGCATGGTTTTGGAATGAGGGTATTTTTGTCATTCCAATGCAAGGGTTTTTGGGATTTTTGGTGCATGGATGAAGTGTTTTTTCTAGGCCAACCTATATGGGTCAATTGTGAATGTTATAGTGATTCTTATGGGATGTTTTTAGGCTGGTGTGGTCATGCAAGTGGAGGGAAACTGACCTCTTTTGAATTTGAATCAAGGAGAGGCTATAAAATGAAGTTTTGGGTACAATGGTGCTAATCTTTTGGAACCCCTTTTATCTTATTTTGAAGAAACCCTTTTGCTGAAAATAAAAACCCCTTGGCCTAGCCCAAAACCCCTAGAATTCCATTCTAGGATAGAATCTGGTTGATTTTTCATGAGGTGGATTTGAGAAAAGAAAATTTGGTGATGTTTCTTTGAGAGTGAGTTGAAGAAGGAGGGAAGATTTGAAGACTTGTGTTTAGATGCTATCTTCTTATCATATTGATGTTATTTTTAGGTTTTATGAAAAATTTTCAGATCTGATATTGAGTTGAAGAAATTTTAAAGTTTTATATCTTCATATGTATTCATGAGACATGGTTGGTTGTCTTGAGATCACTTGATTGTATCTTGTTGATCATAATTGAAGACAATGCTCATTGTAATACGATTTGAATATCAAAATAAGTGGTTTTATCTGATTTTAGCTTCAATATATGTGTCTTTGAGTTTATCTTGTGATCCTTGCATTGAGTTTACTTCATTGTAAATATTATATGCTTTGATGTGTGCTTCATGAGTTTGTGTGCTTAGGGTTTGAAGTATAAGTTTGAAAGTTTTATTGGGGACTGATTCACCCCCCCTCTTAGTCCTTGTCACCTCCAATAATTGGTATCAGAGCAGGCCCTTGGAAGTAGCCTAACAAGCTAGAGGGATATATTTGGACAAGATAATTTGGCACCTCCATCATTGGAGATATTCAAATTAATACCTACATGATATGGAAAGGGTATGTGAGAATTCTGACAGATATAAAAGATTTGATTGATCTCATGAGGAAGTAATCAATGTCTTAAAGACTCAACTTGAGGAGGCACAAGATGATGAGTTGAAGAGGAAATATCAAACAGAGGAAGAGAGAAGAAATAGTCAAGATTCAATGACTCATTGAGGAGACCCAAGTGAGAAAATAAAGGAAAAGAAATAGAAGGATTTGAAGAACTCAGGAACTATGACAAGAAAAATACTATATTTTCAAGGAAGTTCAAAAAGTATAAGCAAGATGTTGGGAAAAAAATGCTTATGGTGATAGAACAGGCCTAGGTTCAATGAGGGTTCATTTAAATCAAGAAGAATGAAGAAGAATACAATCAAGGATCTAATGAAAGAAGGAATCCAAGAAAGGGAGAGATTTCAAGGATTCCATCTCAAGGAAGATCATCTATTAGGAAGCCAAATGCATATAGGTATGATTTTTTTCATGGTAATTAATATAAGTGTGGTGTTTATGGACATAGAGCTAGCATGTGTAGTCATAAGGTTGAAAAGAAAGATGATTGCAAAGGAAAGGATCAAGAACATCATTTTGAAGGAAAGAAGGAAGAGGAATGTCAAGGAAAGAAGAAAATATAGTTCAAAGATATGGAACTGAATTTGATCATTATCATGAGAAAGGAAATCTTGTAAAGTTTTGAAAAAATGGGCCATCAAACACAAGAAGGTATGTAAGCAAGTTTAATGGATATTTTTATTCTTGCAATGATTATGGACATATGGATTTTGATTGAAAAAGAAGACAAGTTGATTTCTTTGGGTGCCACAAGGTAGGAAACATTGCAAGGTTTTGTGATGTAGGATAGTTGAAGAAAGAGATTCAAATACCCAAGCCACAAGTTCAAAAGTACAAGAAGAAGGAAGAGGCTAGTCAAAATGCTTAAGAGGATTCCAAGAGTGTGACTGATCAAAAGGAGGAGTCTACTGTGACAAATGTAGAATTAGAAAAGAAGGAATCAGTCAAGGAGCAAGAAGAGGGTTTGAGACCTTCTTAGGTCTCTCATCTAGCCACCCATGGTGACATATGCCTCTACTAGGCTTCTTAGAGGTGTATTAGTTCTGCTGAAGCATTGTAGTGAGGGGGATATTTCTTGATCAGTTTGTGTCTTATCCATGGTGTTGAGTTATGTCTCTTAAAGTCATTTAGCAAGTTATTATTGGTTGGTCATGTTGTGTATGTCAAGTGTCATTTCTTGTTGTTATTTAAAGCATATAAGCTAGTGTTCATAGTCTATATGAGCTTTAATGATAAATATTGCATTTAAAGATGAAATAATATGTGTATGATCATGAGGAAGTCCCATAAGAGGTTTTTGATGTGTTATCCTTGTGGAGTCCAAATTCTTCTTGTCAAAATCTGTGTCTAACACAATCGTCTACTATCTAAGGTCTATGGTATATCATATAATCAAATATGAGTTCTGTGGAGTATTGAATTTTTTTATGAGGCTTAAGTGCATGAGTGTAGTGTGTCCAAAGGTTTTTTATGAATGAAGCATTGAAGTGGTATCATTAGGTTTCACCAAGTCTTAATTATCATACATTTTTGTGTCATGGTATTATTATGATGTATGTGTCAATATGTTCATACATGATTTGCTCACCATGATGTCAGAGGTTACAATGTTATTTAAAGGTAGGTTTGAATTTGACCTGTGTCATTAAGAATGATGATTTTATCAAACTTTATGAGGAATATGGATATGTGTAGACTTCTTTGAAGGCAATAAGGCAATTTCATGATGGTTCCTAGTAAGCATTTGAAATTCTTGCTTCAAAATCATGTCAACAATGTGCTCAAGAATTTAAGGAGTGTTATATCAGAGTTGAGAATCTAGTTTTTGAGCTTTAAAGGGATAAAAATGAATATTTTGGAGCTCTCTATCCATATTGTGCCTCTACAGTGCTCTTTTAAGCGGTATTAATATATTGTGATGTTTGAATGACAAAATAGTGGAGCTAATTGCTAAAATCTTGTAGAAGTCATCTAGAAAAATATTACAACATTATTCAAGAGGTATGAGGTTATAAGAATGTTTAGACTATTAGAAATATATGACAGTTTGTGTTTTGATAGTATTAGTGCTTAAAAGACCTAATTTAAAGTATGTGATTTTGCAAACTAGGGAATGAACACCTTTGATGAGAGTCTTCAAGGTTTGTGATGGAAGTTACTTTGTGCTCAAAAAGGGTATTCAAATCAGGCATAAGGTTTTCAAAAAGGTATGTGTATCAAGAGGTTGTGATGTGATCTTCTTGCTATATGGGATTGTAGACTGTGTAGGAGATTTTGATGGTATTGTGAAGTTATCCATGAACTCTTTATGTTCTCTGAGCATGAGTAATAGTATGGAACCACTTTATGAGTTCTTGAAGAAGCTCATGGCCTATGAATTAAATGGTTTGACCTATATACACTCAAGAGGCATCATGTTCTTGCTATATCTATGTTAGAAGCTTGAATGTACTATACATCTATGTATTGATGAGTTATTTAATCTATCCTTGATGAATCAAATTCTAAAAAGGAAGGTATATCCATATGAAAATTTGTTAGGCTATTATAAGGATTAAAATATAGGGTATAATGTTACAGTGCATCATAGTTTCATGACTCTGAGGTAATTTTTTTGCCCTCCTATTGGTATGAACATTGGTATGCATCATTTAGATGGATCTAAAGTCCCATAGAGCATGTTTATGTTAGTATCCCAGGAGTGAAATAGAATGAGGTATGATTCTCATTCATGTCTTAATATAATAGGTTTCTGATAGGTAAAGTGATGGTTAATGTATGCAAGAGGAAGAATATTCTTTTCACGAGGACTTATTGTATGTTTGAAGTTCACAAACCTTGTTGATGGTGATATGGAGTAAGATATGAGGGATCTTGATTTGAAAGAGATATTCATAGGTCCAAGTTCATCTCCATAATCAATGTTGGTATTGATGTTTGAAAGCAATGATAACCAAGGATTGAAAATATCATAACACAGTGATCTCATATAATAATGTATGCATCTATAGGTGTAAGATAGGGTATGATGATTTGTGAGGTATGTTGTGTTTTCCTTGTTCATTCAAGATATTATGGTAGTTCTCTTACACTACCATAAATGTTTATTTAGGTTGAGTAAGATGATAATTTAGTGAAAATGCTAGTATAAGTGGACTGAGAGTCTTCATACTTGATTTGAAAGATGACTAGCTATAGTGGTAAGGCATAAAGCCCTGAAGAGAGAAATATTGTATTAAAGGTGTGTATGGTCCTAATGATTCAAGGGGGAGCCACTCTTGGGATTAAGATCAAATTTTTTTTAAATTATGAAGTATCAATGTCATGGACTTAATAAATGGTTGGGTCTTGATTTGATCAAAACATGTGAGTATAAAGGTACAGTACAGCTTAGGGTGAAAAGGTATAAGTTTTATAGGTATGATATGTTTTTCAAGTATATCTAATGATGTGTTAAGAAGTTATTAAGTCATCTATGTAATATAGGAAGTATGTATCACCTCAGAAGAAGATAAAGCATATCTATTAGGAAAATGGTATGACTAAATTTGGTTATCCTACCTCAAATTGCATCCTACAAGCCTGTAAGTGATGATCAAGTAAGATGAATTCATTATTGAAGGATTCACAGTGCTTTGAATTCTCTCAAAGGTTAAATAAGTTTTTTGGGTTATTGAAAATCACTTGAATATGTCTATTAGACTTGTTTGGGTCAAAAAATGAATCAAATACCTCAATTGGTCTGATGTGGTGCTAGAATATTGAAGAAACGGGGCTACAATGTTGTAGGGTTGAGGATTCTTAGAGCTAGTGTTCTACAGGTGGAAGGAATTTTTTCAAGAAAAGGGGAGAATATTATTCTCTTCTAGAAGGTGCTCTAGATGGCTACAAGGTGTGTAAGGTATGATATGAATCCCTAATCAATGGAAAAGAAAGTTAGGAACCAAATATACATATTATGACTTAAATATGGTTGAAATAATTGAGGAAATGGCTCAAGATTGTGTCAAGATGACTTAGTCATTTTTATGACAAGTAGGCTAGGTGTTACTGAGTCATTTTATGACAAGTAGGCTAGGTGAGAAATAAGTATTTATGTATTTCTAGTAGTATTAAAAGGTCTTAAGTCTAGGAGGAGATATTTAAGATGTTATGACAAGGTGTACATGGTGTCTTAGATATTGTCAAAATTGGTTCCAAAAGTACACTAAAGGTTAGTTCAGGGATCTTTCTTCTCAAGGCGAGATGAAGTCAAGATATGCATTGTATATGAAATATTGTGTCTTCTCATGATGAGACTACTCAATAATGAATGAATGGTAGTATTTTATGATTTTTTATTGCATTGTTGGCATGATCTCAGTATGAATGGCTCAGGTTATAGGTTGTTACAGTGTTTCTATGAAGGGAAAAACAAGGTAGAGGTGACAAAATGTTTGTTTTGAATGCTTAGAAGATGGATAATGGTGTTTTTTCTCCCAAAAAGGTATGATTATGATTATTTCATGTTGACTGATGATGATATAATCTTATAGATGCTCGACTTAGGGGGAGCATGGTGATTACATGCTTAAAATGAAGGCAAAAATCAGGACCAAAATTTTTTTAAGGTTATTGAGCTAAGATGAGATATTTGGTTGAGGTTTATAATCAAAACTTGATGCTATGAAGCTGAAGAAGGTAAAGAATATGCTTCTACAGGTATTCATTTCTCATTAATGTAAAAAGGGGGAGAAGTTTAGGTAGTTTTCCATCAATGACAAAGGGGGAGATTCTTGGCATGTGGTTCTATAGGTGTTATAATTGATGAATCACCACATTAATGAAAAATTATATGATGTATTAGCATTATATGATGATGTCTATGATGTTGACATACTGGTTCAGATAAGTTTATGGTGATGCAGTGAGATTCATTAAGGATTGCTTGCTCTTGCAAGCCCATTCAGGTGCCTAAGTGATGTTGCATGGAGGTAAGAGATTCTTGGATGATTGAGAATCATGTTGGAATGATGTACAAAAGGTTTTAGGAGTTATTGGGAACTCACAGTAGTGGCATGGTGCAGATATAGGTGATTGGCTATGTTACAAGTGCTCATTTGGAGTAGGTATGGTTGTTAGGAAGTGTCAGATTGAGTTTTGGAGCTACATGAGCTCATGGATGCATATTTTAAGGTGTATCATGGTATATTAGGTGTATTAATTTTTATACCCTTAGAAAAACAATCTAATCCCATGTGCGTCGTCCTATCACCCAACGGACGCTGGGCACTCACCCGAGGCATGTGAGGGTGCCAAGCCCCTCCTTTATGTGAGTCTTGTGAGAATTCATCATCTATATTTGATACTTAAGTGAAAAAGAATCAGAAAGAACCATGCATTAATTCTAAAAGCTTAGGATGAGTTATCATATCATTGTATCCATAAAAGAGAAGTATCAAACAACATATAGAATTGTTTCATACACAAAAGAAATGCACTAGGAATTATGCTCATGAACACATATATGTATTAGAACGGAACCATATATTCATATTCAAGAGTTCAATAACCACATTACATTCATTAAGGCCATAAATAACCCATATAATAATGCATAGCAAGATCATACATCAGAACTAACCATGTCTTTCATATTACAAGGAAAAACACAGACCCATCCCTATAAATATGCCATCACTCCTATGTTTTCTATAATCTCATCCCATAGAATCCTCCATGATATTTCTACAAATATTCTCCTCTCTTCTACCACCCTGCTACTCTTATACTGCTACCTTCTACCGCTCACACATCTCTATATATAGCTTTTTGCCTTAACCACCATGCCTTCTGAGGTAAGAGATCAGTTGCCAAGTGTCCAAGTGGTCCTCCAATGGAGCATTTTCCTTTGATATGATATCTACACTCTTTGCAATGATGTCCTTCTGGATCCTTCCATCGCATGCATGGAATATTCCATTCTTGATCCTACAGCTGCCAGGCTGGCACCTTATCCACTATGTATGCTAGATAGGTCATGCTTTTCTCATGTGCTTCCTAGAACACCAAATATGGATAAGTCCCAAAATACATCATGTCTTACATGCACGCCATGTGTTATACTAAACCTTGCTAGAACCTTTCCCTGCGCACCTCAAACCCACGCACCCTTCTTTAAATGGGTCTCACTCTCCCATGCACCTTCTTGTACTTAGCTAATAGTCTGGGGCCTGACATCACCCCACACTACCCCTGTTCTCCATTCTCAGAAACACTTCTCTTCAAAGAATAAGGAATGGAAGTCCCAGAATAGGGGAAAAATAATGAAGGAATGGAGAATTGGGATAAATATTGAAAGAATGGGGAGAATGAATGAGAAAAATTCTTATTTTTAAAGGAGAAAAGGGAAATCCTTCTCTATTTCTGCCTCAAGCTTTTCCCAAGCATCAACCTCATTCTGTGCTTACTAACAGATGTCTCCAACTAAGGCATTCACCTCCTCAAAACTTAATTCCTCCCCTTTGGTGCTCATTATCTCAATAATACTCTCTAATTATTTTCCCAAGTCTTCAAACGCATCCATCCTATGAGTGATTTGGGGGTATAATTCTTGTATCCAAATTTTGATTGATCCTCAAAAAGTCTTGATAGCTTCTGAATTCTTCTCTACCTCTACTAGGATTTTATCTCTTTTACCCTTATTACCCTTATTTTTTCCTTAAAACTCCTTGAGTTATATTTCATGTGTGGTGACCAGGATGCTTGCCACTCTATCTCTATTAGCATAGTTGTCATATGCAGCTTTTGTGACTTCTGAAACAACCTTTATCTATTTTTGTTCCCTCAAAATTCCCCTCTTTTGAAAGTTGAAAAAATTGAAAATTTTGAGTTGGCACCCTTTAGAAATGTTTTGGTGAAGTAATAAATTTGAAGTGATGGTGGTGAAAATTCCATTTCTTGGGGTCATTTTAGTAAATTTCAGGTTTGTCAAACATTTTTGTCTGTCATGTCCCAAAGTACCGGCATACCTCTTGTTCGCCGATTGACCGATTTCCCCACAAGTCCTTGTCCATCGGATTTTTCAGACTTTTTCAGCCCTCATGTCCCAAGTGCACTCATGTCTCCTATTCATTGATTCCCTACATCGTCCACATCAATCGAATCAGATCTTCCCATCCTTCACATTTTTGTGTCCCTTGGACCACTTGTGCTCTTTTGGCCCGCATTCCCCACATCAACTGAATTGGCTCTTCACGTCCCTCATGTCCCAATGTCCCATGGACCGTCTGGGCCATTTTTTTCCACTTTTCCTGTATTTCACCTTTTTGAGTTGGTGCAAGGTGTATTTAATGCACATTTATGATCTTCTCTCTCCTGAATGACTATTTAAAGGGCAACCATCTATGCACTTGTCACATTGCTTTCTCATTATCTCTTGCCCGCATTCTTGCAAAAGTGAGTCATTTGTCTACCTTCCTGTATCTCTTTGCATTTATATAGTGAATCTATTATTTGGAGCCCAATCCTCTATTCATTGTCAAGATGAAGATTAACTTTCAAGGACATAAGCATATGTCCCTTTTGGAGACCTTTGTACCCAATATTGGAGATAGTGAAGTTCGACATTTGGATTTCGATGATTTCTGGGGCAGATTAGCATGTAACAACCCTGCTCCCATGGCTCAAATGATAAATGATAGTGGAATCACATACGCCACTAGTTTTCCTCTTTCTGTGTAATGTGTCGACACTGTGCTCACTTGCGGGGTTAATTTCAATCCAGACACCAAGGAGGTCGTCAATGTGCATGGATAATTGATTCCAAAATTGGACGTCACCACCATCGACACTGCTTTACGCATCCCTAAAATGGAAGACTCCATTGTTCTCACTCTCACTCAAGCTCAGGCTCTATTTGATCAAGAAAATGAGAAATATAAGGCTCGAGTAGTGAAGTCATGGCTAAAGTGCCCTAAGAAGGGAGCGTCCTGACTCTCTAAGGCATTTTTCAGGGTTGATTTCAATGAGGAACTATCAAATTTCATCACTCTACTCACCCATATAATGGGAATGCCCTCTACCAATGACTTCCATTTTTGGATGTGCCCTTTCATAAACATCATCTAAGAGGGTAAGTAAAACATAAATTGGGCTGAGATTATTTATGGAAACCTTACTGAACAATTGTCAAATGTTCATCAGACCAAAAAGTTCTACATGACCTCCTATCTCATGTACACCTTGGCAGCATCTCGTGAGTGGTTTGGCTTCACTTTCATTGAAGGAAAGAAGGATGAGCCCATCTACACATATTTCCCTCAGTTTACCCTCAAGGATAGTAATCATAATTTTAGAAGGGTAAATGATGCCTTCACCATGTACATTGTGAGACTCTTGGAGGGTGACACTTGCCAAAAGATTCTCTGATGAGGCTAAGGCTTTGATAAATAAGTATGGGGCTTTCTTCATTCAGTTCTGAAAATTCTCATACATCAAGTTGGATTGTTTTGAAAGTACACCTCTCAAGCTTCCCATGTTTTGCAATGAAAAAATGGCTTTGGTTGAGGTGTGTAGGTAGCTGGATAAACTTCATAGAACCTTCCGAGATAAGAAGATTACAGGTCTTCATTTCCCTATCACCTTGGGGAATTATACATGCAGGACAACTCTAGATGCCCAAAATATAGAAAGGGATATTGCTCCTCTTACAGTTCATTTCTTCAAGCCCAGGACTTCCTTTGATCTAAAGAAATTCATTGATCAAAATCTCAGAATAACTTATCATCACCATCCTGATACTAAGGATTACTGGGCTGATTGTGCTGATGATTTTGAAGCAAGGAGGAGGCATTTTGGTAGATTGTCTCTACAACAGATCATAGACCTCAACCTCTACCAGGTGCGTGAGGGTCTTAAGGATGATGATGAAGATTTGCAATCCTTTGAGTATGAAAGATCAATCAAGCACACTCCTCTGGAAACACTAGATTGGTATGTCAAGGAAAGAGATGACTTGAGTGAGATAATCACCCTTGTCATCATCAGAACCAATATTTGGTTTGACAGGAAGGTACATGAACTCAGGATGAATAAAGGTAGATCCTCTTCAAGAGATACTTCCACACCTAGGAAGGAAGTACATACTCTTAGCACTGAGGCACTTGAGAAAACTCCTTCATCTTCTTCTTTGAAATAACATGAATTGTCTACTCCTTCCTCTTCCACTAGAGTGTACTAGAAGAAGGTCAAAGAAGTTAAGAAAGAACCGATCGAAGAAGAGACTCTTCTGGAGAAGTCATAATTTCCTAGTGGGCTGGAGAACATTATTTTTGTAAGTGAGAATGATGATGATGAGATGAAAGACCCAGAAGAAACCCTTGAAACTACTACTTAAATAGAGAAGGAAGGACCAAGGACCGAAATTCCAAGTTTAATAGACTCCTCTGCAAGAGAAGTTCCTAGGGTTTCATTCACTTCCCCACTAGATAAAATAATGGTTTATACTCTGAGTGCCATGAGTTCACTTGCACTCAGGCACGTTGCTCCCTTTTTTTTCTTCTTCTTCCTTTTCCTGGGTACAACCCCTAGTTGACAGCAAGAAAAGGAAATCTTCCTCCCAGTTAACAGGGCCTGACTTTGATGTTGTAGCAGCTCTGCTTGGCACTACCCCTCCTCCTCCAGCAAAGAAACAAAATACTACTTTGAGGTTGGTAACTGATGCTCAAGGCTAGTAGTTCCTGAGGTTACAAAACCCAAAGTGGATAAAGAGGAGAAAGATATTTTGATCTTTGACTTGAAGCTTTCCAGAATTCCAATGGGAGAATCCACACCTGAGAGTGAAGTTCATAACCTTAGGGAAACCATCACTAAGGTTATTGAACGGGTGGAGAAAGGCAAGCAAACCATGGAGCATTTGGAAGAAAAAAACCAAGTTCTTTCCAACTTTATCAGATCATTGTTGGAAAACAATAAATTTTTAGATCCAGCCCCATTGGTCGTTCTCCCACCTTCCATAGCTCTCAGTCAGGATGAGGTCCAAACCATCAAAGACATTCATAAGTATTCTACTTATGGGAAGGATGTTGAGGCCATGGTGGATGATATGACTGTAGCAGGTTTAAACTTCATTGAGGAAGCCTTCAAAACTAATGAGAAGGTGATCAAGCTGCAACAGAAATTCACTTCTTCAATCAAGGCTATGGACAAAGAACTGAAAGTCTGGAGTGGATGTATTGCAGATCTTTGTCTAATGGGTCAAACCAATGAAAGGATCTTGTTGGAAAACAATGTGTTTGGTGATGTCAAGAATAAATTGTCAAGGACGTTGATCTTTAGCATTGAGTGGAATATTAAGGTTCTGGAAGAGGCACTGGGGAGTTGAGGAATGTATGGCAAAAAGGGGAGTCTTTTAAAACCTGTGTTGTATCTTCCTTCAAAGATATCCACTGCCATTTTCGGGATGAAACCACAGGTGTACCCTTCTCTCTCCAAGAAATCAAGGCTCAGTTTAAAGCCTTTGTCAAGGATGATTTGTTCAAGGAAGAGTCAATCACCAAAGAGAGAATGAAAGACGTTTGTTCCCTCCATTCAGCTATAGCCGAGGCTAATAAGGAATATCTAGATCACACTGAGTTTGACAAAGATATGGAGAAATTCCTAGGCACATGGACTCATGCTACTTCCAACACAACAATTCCCAGGGGCATGGAGATAGTGGAAGCATTGAAGAGATTCAAGAATCGGATCCTCAAAATAGTGGGCCCCCCTCAGCCACAACCAGATGTCTCTACTTCTGGCTCTTGACTCTCTTCTTCTATTTTTGGTTCGGATCTCATTGTAATTTAATTAAGGACTTTATGTTGTGTATTTCCTTAATTAATATTTTAGTTAAAAGAAATGGTTACCAAATGTAACCACTTTGTAAGCTATATATTGGGCTCTCCACGCCATTCCAAGGGGCTGGAACTCTGATATTTTTGAAAGTGTAAAAGAATTAAAAGCTATCAATACAGAAGATTTCCCTTCCTGTTTCTATCTGCATCGATTTATTCTCTCTGGCTTGTCTAAAGTGTGTGAATCATTAATTTATTGCATTAAGAAGCTTTGTATTCTTATGGATGTCATTTCTGGAACTTTGTGTCTATGAAATAATATCTGGTGGTTTAATATGAATGATTTTGTTCTATATATCATCCTTGCACAACATTTATAAGGAACTATTTTGCTATCTATATTTCCCGGGATGCTGCTATATTCTACCTTTTCCCTCCCTTAGTTCTTCTAATGATCTATCTTTGCATTAAAACACTTTCATGATATCAGAGTTCCTCATTAAAATAGAAAGTTGTACATTTGTAAATAGTTTTGTTGCTTGCTTTCAATAAGGGAACCTCTCCCATTAAAGAGGAGGGACTTTCTATCCCCTGACTGTTGCTTTCATTAAAGTCCTAATTTGACAACCAACAATTTTTTGGCGACTCCGCTGGGGATTCGTTTCAATGAATTCCAGTTTTAAAGAACAATTTCTTGATCATTTCCGATCTGGCGACTCTAAGATTTACTCATGGAAGAAGGGCTCTTGGAATTGAAGATTCTCAATTTCAACTCCTGGAGCAGCAAGGTTTTCCCCTTCCTTCAACAAGGAGAAATAGAAGAGCTCATTCTACAAGCACACCCCCTATTGAAGACAAAGCTTTTGGGAGTGGTATCCCTCAAGAACAACTCAGCCCTAATCTTCAAGCTTTAATTCTTGCTGGTGTTTCAGTTCCACTTCAAGCAATTTTTCCAAGAATGGCAGTTCCATTACCTTGGGGCCAATGAGTTGGGCCTCTTTCCCTCCCTCAACCTTTGCATGAGTTACCCAGGGGTAACAGAAAGAACTTTCCCAAGTTCAGAGGTGATGGCAAGGCACATCCTGATGAACACATTGCAGCCTTCATAGTTGCATGTGGAGTCCTTGGAGTTGAACATGAGGATGTCTCTGTGAGGATTTTTGTGGAGACTTTGCAGGACAATGCGGTAGATTGGTTTTACCATCTCCCCACTGGGGCCATCACTAATTGGACTACCATGAGAACTAGATTTGAGAACCGTTTTAAACCTACTGAAGATGTGCATGCTTTGCTAGCCCAGATTTCTCAAATCAAGAAAGAACCACAAGAGCCCATGAGAGAATTTGTGGCCAAGTTCAATAAGTTGATTAACAAGATCCCACCAGACACCCGACCTGTGGATCAAATTCAAAAAAAATTCTTCCTAAATGCTCAATTTCCTAAAGTAAGCTATGCGCTGAGAAGAGCCAATCTTGCAACTTTGGATGTTGATCAGAGATTAGCCGTCAGTGTTGAGGATGACCTGATCATGTCTGGAAAATTGAGAAGAGACTCTTCCAAATCTAAAACTTCTTCTTCCTCTACTCCTGGAGCTAATGCAGATCAGTTAGTACAGAATCTTGCCAATGACCTCATTGCCATCAAGAAACAATTGGCTCAGCATGCTCCTTATCAAGACGTTCCAAGGAGGAACTTTCAGCCTAGAAACCATTTTCCTTCTTCTCAGACAAGGTTGGCAATTGAAGGACCACCCATCAAGGTCCCTGTTAATGTAACTTGTGAAGTTGAAGAACCTGATGATGAAGAGTTAATGAAGACTTTGAAGAACCTGGAGAAGAGGCTGAGGAAGAACTAGAAGAACTTGATGAATCTCGAGTTAATTTCCTCACTACTGAGGGCATTGATGAAGAAGATGATTATGATGAAGTGGTGGCAGAGATGAACAGTGAGTCATATGTTGTTATGACTCAGGAGCAGACAAACAAGAGAGAAAAAGTGATGCAGCCCACTAAAAATCTAAGGAGCATCCCACAACTATTCTAGTGATTGCAAGAAGAGAATTTCCTATCCCCACTGCATCCACACAAAAGGTGAGTTCTGCTAATTCTTCTTCTTCTACTCTTGTTTCTAAAACTTCTTATTCTCCAGCTCCAAAACCTGATAAGCCTAGGATTCCTAGTGATGATACCCCATCCACCTCTAGATCTTTTGATATCATTGACCACCTCAAGAAGACAAAAATCTAGATTTCAGAGGCTGAGTTTTATCAAACCCATCCAAAAGCCTTTGCCAAAATGGTCCACTTTGTCAATTCCCATTCCAAAACTTCATCCAACACTTCTAAAGGTATTTTTTCCACTCCCTCTTCCACACCCCAACCAAACCTTGTGGCTACAGTCACCTCACCTAATGAGAAAATCAAACCATTCTATGTGACCCTCCTCATAGCTGGCCATAGACTTAGCAACTGTGTCATAGACTCAGGAGCATCAGACAATGTCATGCCTACCAAAGTCACTCATGATTTGGGTCTTACCCTCACACGCACTTTTGGTTCTTGCTATTCCATGGAGAGTAGGGAGGTGCCTTTGATCGGAAGAATTAAAGATGCACAAGTAGCTTTAGTTGCTTTACCAAAGAAAAAGGTTTTAGCTACTATTTTGGTAGCTGATATTCCTCCTTCATATGGCATGTTGTTGAGTAGGAATTTCTGTAAAGATGTAGGAGGAGAAATTCAAATGGATTGGTCACATGCCCTTATACCAGTCAATGGAAAGATGAAGAAGTTGCTACCCGAGAAGCAAACTGAATATATTGTGCAAAAGACAGATGATCCCAAGGCACAAATACTTTATGAAGATATTGGGCATGGAAACTACATGATCATGTCTCAGGATGAGGCAGAACATCCCAAAGAAGTGCTCCATGATCCTAATAGCATTTGGAATTTGGAATTTGATGGAAGTTTCTCTTCAGCTGGTGTTGGGGCTGGTGTGGTATTGATATCTCCAGAAGGAAAGATTCATCCTTTCTCCTTCAAACTACAGTTTGAAAATACAAATAACACAACCAAATATGAAGCTCTCATTCTTGGACTGAACGTGGAAAAAGAAAGAGGTGTGACGAACCTCCTTGCTTGTGGTGATGCATAACTAGTTGTCAAACAATTCACAAACCTTTTCCAAGTGAAGAATAGAAGGATGAAGCATTATAGGAATCTGGTCTGGGATTCTATTGAATTCCTTGATGCCTTCTCCATCGAAGCAATGCCAAGGGAGAAGAACACTAGAGTTGATTCCCTAGCTGTTTCAGGGTCTTTGTTGATACCTCATCCTGATTTCTCTCAGGAAAAATTCACCATTGAAATGATCCATAGACCAAGCATACCGGATAATGCAAACAACTGGAAAGTTTTCAATGACGACCAACATTTTCTCTCTTTCCTGGAGCTTAGGGATAACTTTGACCAATTGTATTTTGAGGGAAGTGACAATCTACCTCGAGAGAGTGTCTCTTCCAATGAGGAAGGTGTCAAGGAGGAGATGGATCAAGATGGCTGCATCAAACTAAAAGGTAACAAGATTCCTAAAGGGTTGGTAAGTCTGGAGGAATTGTTTGATAAACATGACATGTATGTCAAGTCCAAGGTTTCCAAAGGGGCTCAACAGTCTGCTGAATGTGAAAAGATTAACATTGGGAGTCCTGTTGAACCCAAAATGGTGAACGTTGGAAAGTGCTTGACCCAAGAGGAGAAGAAGAAGGTGGTAAATCTTTTGAAGAGGTATGTTGATGTCCTTGCTTATTCTTATGATGATCTGAAAGCTTTCCAGCCAAAAGAAATGCAACACTTCATTCCCCTCAAACCTGGGATTAAACCTTTCAAGTAGAAGCAAAGGTAGTATAATCCAAAGATTTCTGACACCATCTTCCAAGAGATACAGAAGTTGTTGAAAGCCAAGATCATCTTCCCCATTCATCATTCAACATGGATTGCTAATATTGTACCTATCAGGAAGAAAAATGGTGAGATTCAGATCTGTGTTGATTTCAGGAATCTAAATCAGGCTTCTTTGAAGGACAACTATCCCCTACCCATGATGGACCAGGTGTTACAAGCTGTCACAGGTGCAGAAATGTTGTCCATGCTTGATGGTTTCTCAAGATATAACCAAGTGGAAGTCAATACTGCAGATCAGCACAAGACTACCTTTACCACCCCTTGGGGTACTTTTTCCTACAAGAGGATGCCCTTTGGCCTCATTAATGTTGGTGCCACCTTTCAGAGAGCAATGGATTTGGCTTTCAGAGGTTTGAAAGGAAAATGTATTGTTGTGTATCTAGATGATTTAACTGTGTTTTCCAAAACTAGAGTAGATCACTTTCAACATTTGGAAACAGTCCTCTTAAAATGTAGAGAACATGGAGTTTCTCTAAATCCCAAGAAATTTTTCTTTTGTGTCACGGAGGGCAAGTTGTTGGGACATGTTTTCTCCAAATATGGAATCAAGATTGATCTTGAATTAGTTCAAGCCATCCAACAGATTCCTCTTCCCATAAGCAAAAAAGGAGTCATTCTTTCTTTGGTAAGATCAACTTCCTGAGGAGATTTATCCCTGATTTTGCAGAGCTGACTTTGAACATTTCCCAAATGATGAAAGGAAAGCAAATGTTTGGTTGGTCCTCTGAAGGAAAGGAAGCATTCGAAGGCATTAAGAAAGCTATTGCTAAGACTCCTATCTTAGCATGCCCAAATTTTAGCAAAGATTTTATTATCTATTGCTATGCCACAGAAAGTACCTTGGCCGCTGTGTTGACTCAGAAAGATTCTGAAGATCATGAGCTCCCAATTGCATTCATGAGTTATATTCTAAAAACTCACGAGTTAAAATACACTATGATGGAGAAACATGCTTTTGCAGTGGTTAAAGCTTTTAAGCAGTTTCGTTTTTACATTCTTAACTCTCACTCTATTGTCCTTGTGCTGATACAACTATCAAGTCTATTCTTACACAACAGGAGTTTGGAACCAAGAGAGGAAATTGGGTAGTAAAGGTTCAGGAGTATGATCTCGACATCAGACCCAACGAAGCTGGTTCGGGGAAAAGGCCTGTGTGAACTCATTACTGAAGGAGCTAGTCATGAGTTGTCTAAGGATGAAGTTGATGTCCCTATTGTTTTGTTCCTCAACTCAACAGATGAATGGTACGCTGACATTACTCACTTCCTCACCTATGGTGAGTGTTCATCTCACTTAACTACCAAGGAGAAGAGAGCTATCAAGTTAAGGTCAACATAATATGTGTTGTGGGAGAATGCTTTGTTCAAGCAAGGAGTGGATGGAAGATTCTTGAAGTGTGTTGACAAAGAGCAACAGAAGAAGCTATTTTCAGCCTTTCATGATCAAGCTTGTGGGGGTCATTTCTCATCTGCTGTCACTACTCACAAAATTCTTCGTGCAGGATACTATTGGCCTACTTTGTTTAGAGATGCATCAAAGTGGGTCGACAAGTGTGAAGCTTGTCAAACCTTTGTGGGAAGACCTAAGTTGGCTGCTTTACCACTTAAGCCAGTTGTGATCGAAGAACCCTTTCAACAATGGGGTTTGGATTTCATTGGAACACTCAACCCATCTTCAAGTGCAGGGCATACTCATGTGTTGATTGCCACAGATTATTTCACCAAGTTGGTGGAAGCCATCCCAGTTAAAAGTACTACTTCTGAGGTAGTATGTAATTTCATCAAAGAAAACATCTTGGTAAGGTTTGGAGTACCAAACAAGATCGTGACCGATAATGCTTCCAATTTTTCTTCTGCTGAGATGATGAGTTTCTGCTATGGGTATGGAATTTCCCTCGCCCATTCTTCATATTACTACCCTCAAGGGAATGGATAGGACAAATCAACAAACAAGAATTTGGTGACCATTGTAAGAAAGCTTGTCAATGAATCTCAGAGGAACTGGCACAAGAAGCTTTATGATGCTCTCTGGGTAGATAGGATTACACCCAAAAGAGCAATTGGGATGTCCCCTTTTCAAGTAGTGTATGGTGTGGAAGCTCAACTACCAGTGACAGTGGAACTACCAGCTTTGCATTTGATGAAAGCTATTGAGGACCCCAGTTTCAGTGATTCTTTGGATAAGAGGATCATGTATCTCCATAAGCTAGATGAAGACAGGCTGCAGGTTTTTGATAGGATCTCTGCACATCAGCAGAAGGTGAAATCTTTATTTGACAAGAAAACCAGATCCAGAGATTTCAAAGTTGGAGACATTGTTTTACTATGGGACAAAAGGCATGAACCTCAAGGAAGCCATGGTAAGTTTGACTCTCTTTGGCTTGGTACTTTTAGAATCAGGCACTTTTCTGGTGATAATTCTTTCTATCGTGATTATATGGATGGATCTTCCCTCCCACTTCCTTATAGTGGGTAGTACCTGAAATTATTCAAATCCTAGGTGAATAGGAGGTCCTTTGTATATTATGTACAGTGTGTGTTTGCCTTTCCTTGATTTTTTTTTGGTTTTTCCATGTGTTGCCTTCTGTATTGTTTTTCCTTTGACTCTATTGCCCAATGGATAAGGCACTGGTCTTCTTCCCCAGAGTTTTTCTTGGATTCTTGTCTTGCCTCATTCCTATGATCTAGTCAAGTCATCCCCAGAAAGAGCCAGTTGTTGTCCCCTCAAAATTCCCCTCTTTTGAAAGTTGAAAATTTTGAAAATTTTGAGTTGGCACCCTTCAGAAGTGTTTTAGTGAAGTAAGAAATTCAAAGTGATGGTGAAAATTCCATTTCTTGGGGTCATTTTAGTAACTTGCGGGTCTTGTTGGACATTTTTTTCCCTCATGTCCCAAAGTACCGACGGGCCTCTTATTTGCCAATCGGTCGATTTCCCCACAAGTCCTTGTCTGTCAGCTTTTTCAAACTTTTTCAGCCCTCATGTCCCAAGTGCACCCTGGCCTCCTGTTCACCGATTCCCCGCATCACCCGCATCATTCGAATCAGCTCTTCACGTCCTTTGTGTTTCTGTGTCCCTTGGACCACCCATGCTCTTTTGGCCCGCATTCCCCGCATCAGACGAATCGGCTCTTCGCGTCCCTCATGTCCCAATGTCCCATGGACCGTCTGGGCCAGTTTTTTCTTACTTTTCCCACATTTCACCTTTTTGAGTCGGTGCAAGGTGTATTTAATGCACATTTATGATCTTCTCTCTCCTGAATGGCTATTTAAAGGGGCAACCATCTATGCACTTGTCACATTGCTTGCTCATTATCTCTTGCCCACATTCTTGCAAAAGTGAGTCATTTGTCTACCTTCCTGTATCTCTTTGTAATTCTTGTCATGAATGTGTTCTTTGGAGCCCATTCCTCTGTTCACTGTCAAGATGAAGATTAAGTTTCAAGGACATAAGAATTTTTCCCCTTTGGAGACCTCTGTACCCAATATTGGAGATAGTGAAGTTCAACATTTGGATTTCGATGATTTCTGGGGTAGATTAGCATGTGACAACCCTGCTCCCATGGCTCAAATGATAAATGATAGTGGAATCACATACGCCATTGGTTTTCCTCTTTCTGTGCAATGTGCCAACACTGTGCTCACTTGTGGGGCTAATTTCAATCCAGACACCAAGGAGTTCATCAATGTGCATGGGGAGTTGATTGCAAAATTGGACGTCGCCGCCATCACCACTGCCCTACGCATCCCTAAAATAGAAGACTCCATTGTTCTCAATCTCACTCAAGCTCAGGCATTGTTTGATCAAGAAAACAAGAAATATAAGGCTCAAGTAGCGAATTCATGGCTAAAGTGCCCTAAGAAGGGAGCGTCCCGACTGTCTAAGGCATTGTTCAGGGTTGATTTCAATGAGGAACTATCATATTTCATCACTTTTCTCACCTGGATTATGGGAATGCCCTCTACCAATGACTTCCATTTTTGGATGTGCCCTTTCATAAACATCATCTGCGAGGGTAAGCAAAACATAAATTGGGCTGAGATTATCTGTGGAAACCTGACTGAACAATTGTCAAATGTTCATCAGACCAAAAATTTCTACATGACCTCCTATCTCATGTACACCTTGGCAGCATCTCGCGAGTGGTTCGGCTTCACTTTCATTGAAGGCAAGAAGGATGAGCCCATCTACACATATTGCCCTCAGTTTACCCTCAAGGATAGTAATCATAATTTTAGAAGGGTAAATGATGCCTTCACCATGTACATTGTGAGACTCTTGGAGGGTGACACTGCCAGAAGATTCTCTAATGAGGATAAGGATTTGATAACTAAGTATGGATCTTTCTTCAATTAGTTTCAAAAAATCTCATACATCAGGCTGGCTTGTTTTGAAAGCACACCTCTCAAGCTTCCCATGTTCTGCAATGACAAAATGGATTTGGTTGAGGTATGTAGACAGCTAGATAAACTCCATAGAACCTACCGAGATAAGAAGATTACAGGTCTTCATTTCCCTATCACCTTGGGAAATTATACATGCAGGACGTCTCTAGATGCCCAAAATATAGAAAGGGCTATTACTCCTCTTACAGTTCATTTCTTCAAGCCCAGGACTTGCTTTGATCTAAAGAAATTCATTGATCAAAATCTCAGAATAACTTATCATCACCATCCTGATACTGAGGATTACTGGGCTGATTGTGCTGATGATTTTGAAGCAAGGAGGAGGCATTTTGGTAGATTGTCTCTACAACAGATCATAGACCTCAACCTCTACCAAGTGCTCAAGGGTCTTAAGGATGATGATGAAGATTTTCAATCCTTTGATTATGAAAAATCAATCAATCAAAATCCTCTAGAAACACTAGATTAGTATGTCAATGAAAAAGATGACTTGAGTGAGATAATCTCCCCTGTCATCGTTAGATCCAAGATTTGGTTTGACAGAAAGGTACGTGAACTCAGGATGAACAAAGGTAGATCCTCTTCAAGAGAGACTTCCACACCTAGGAAGGAAGTACATACGCCTAACACTAAGGCACTTGAGAAAACTCCTCCTTCTTCTTCTTTGAAAGAACCTGAGTTGTCTACTCCTTCCTCTTCCACTAGAGTGTACCAGAAGAAGGTCAAAGAAGTCAAGCAAGAACCGATCGAGGAAGAGACTCTTCTGGAGTAGTCAGAATTGCCTGGTGGGTTGGAGAACATTATTGTTCTAAGTGAAAATGATGATGATGAGAAGAAATACCAGAAGAAACCCTGAAACTACTGCTGAAATAGAGAAGGAAGGACCAAGGACCGAACTTCCAAGTTTAACAGACTCCTCTGCAAGAGAAATTCCTAGGGTTACATTCACTTCCCACTAGAGACAATAATGGTTCATACTCTGAGCATCATGAGTTCACTTGCACTTGGGTCCCTTTCTCTTTCTGTTTCTTCTTCTTCCTTTGACTGGGTACAACCCCTAGTTGACAACAAGAAAATAAAATCTTCCTCCCCGATTAATAGGGCCTGAATTTGATGTTGTAGCAGCTCTGCTTGGCACTACCCCTCCTCCTCCAGCAAAGAAAGCAAAGAATACTTCGAGGTTGGTAACTGATGCTCAAGGCCAGCAGTTCCTGGAGGTTGCAAAACCCAAAGTGGACAAAGAGGAGAAAGATATTTTGATCTCTGACTTGGAACTTTCCAGAATTCCAATGGGAGAATCCACACCTGAGAGTGAAGTTCATAACCTTCAGGAAACCGTCACTAAGGTTATTGAATGGGTGGAGAAAGGAAAGAAAACCATGGAGCAGTTGGAAGAACAGAACCAAGTTCTTTCCAACTTTATCAGATCATTGTTGGAAAAGGATAAAGTTTTAGATCCAGCCCCATTGGCCATTCTCCCACCTTCCATAGCTCTCAGTCAGGATGAGGTCCAAACCATCAAATACATTCATAAGTATTCTACTTATGGGAAGGCTATTGAGGCCATGGTGGATGATATGACTATAGCAGGTTTAAACTTCATTAAGGAAGCCTTCAAAACTAATGAGAAGGTGATCAAGCTGTAGCAGAAATTCACTTCTTCAATCAAGGCTATGGACAAAGGAGTTGAAAGTCTAGATTGGGTGTATCTCAGATCTTTGTTTTATGGGTCAAACCGATGATAGAATCCATTTGGCCAACAATGTGTTTGATGATGTCAAGAATAACTTGTCAAGGACATGGATCTTTAGCATCGAGTGGAAAATAAAGGTTCTAGAAGAAGCACTAGGGGAATTGAGGAATGTATGGCAAAAAGGGGAGTCTTTTAAAACTTGTGTTGTATCCGCCTTCAAAGATATCCACTTCCATTTTCAGGATAAAACCACAGGTGTTCTCTTCTCTCTCTAAGAAATAAAGGCTCAGTTTAAATCCTTTGTCAAGGACAATTTGTTCAAGGAAGAATCAATCACCAAAGAGAGAATGAAAGATGTATGTTCCTCCATTCAGTTATAGCCAAGGCTAATAAGGAATATCTGGATCACACTGAGTTTGAAAAAGATATGGAGAAATGCCTAGGCATGTGGACTCACACTACTTCCAACACAATGATTCCCAGGGGCATGGAGATAGTGGAAGCATTGAAGATATTCAGGAACCGGATCCTCAAAATAGTGGGCCCCCCTCAGCCACAACCGGATGTCTCTACTTCTGGCTCTTGACTCTCTGCTTCTATTTTTGGTTCGGATCTCATTGTAATTTAATTAAGGACTTTATGTTGTGTATTTCCTTAATTAATATTTTAGTTAAAAGAAATGGTTACCAAATGTAACCAATTTGTAAGCTATATATTGGGCTCTCCATGCAATTCTAATGGGATGGAACTCTGATATTTTTGAAAGTGTAAAATAATCAAAAGCTATCAATATAGAATATTTCCCTTCCTATTTCTATCTGCATCAATTTATTCTCTCTGGCTTGTCTAAAGTGTGTGAATCATTAATTTATTGCATTAAGAAGATTTATATTCTTATGGATGTCATTTCTGGAACTTTGTGTCTATGAAATAATATCTGGTGGTTTAATATGAATGATTATGTTCTATATATCATCCTTGCACAACATTTATAAGGAACTATTTTTCTATCTATATTTCCCTGGATGCTACTATATTCTACCTTTTCCCTCCCTTAGTTATTCTTTTCTTTTGTATTGATGATCTATCTTTGCATTAAAACACTTTCATGAATTCATATTTCCTCATTAAATTAGAAAGTTGTACATTTGTAAATAGTTTTTCTGCTTGCTTTCAATAAGGGCACCTCTCCCATTAAAAGTGGAGGGCGTATGTCATTCCTTTCAAATATTTTGTCCTTAATCTCAACTAAAAATTTGTTGAGCACTTTGCTTACCTGCTCATCTGATAATTGTTGAGCATTCACCAAGGGATTTACTCCTTTTGTTTCTGGCACCTTCATCAGTGCTCTCTAACTTACTTTGAACTTAGTTTCATCCTTATAGGACTCGAATGCCCATGATAACATCTTCCTGGTTTGAGGATATGTGCCTTCTTCATAAAATGATGACATAGCCAGGAGTTACTTCATTGATACGGTGCTTTGGAAGCAAGCGAGTAACACCTTGCTTGGATCGTTAATGTATCTCATTCCTTGCTCTTGTGCCACAACTAGACCTTTCCCACATGTTCGTGTAAATTTTGGGAACATTACCACCAAATTTGGATTCCCCCCATGCTGCCATACTCTTTCCCAACGCTTTCTTCTTCCATATCCTTCAAAATATCATCTACGCTTCATTTCAAATCCTACTCCACAAAATTCTTCATGATTTCTGCCACTTCTCTCTCTGCGTATTTCTCCACTTGTTCCTTGGTGAGGCTTGGGGTTCCTTGGTTTTTAGTGCTTACCTCTTCACTCACCCCCTAGCCTTGATCCTCTACTTCCTCCTTTTCATTCTTCTCCTCTTTATCTTCCTTGCCATACTTCTCTCCACATTCCTCCTCCTCAAAGTCATGTGTATCATACACCAAATGGTCTTGACCTCCTTTGGGATTGTCATCATCCTTGTCACCAATGTAGGCATCTAAAATTTATCTCTCCTCTGAGTCTGCCTCTTCTGACACCTTCTTCTTCTTCCTAACTAGTGATTCCAGTAGAGGAGATTATTCATGTGTGAGGGGCACTTCATTCCCTGATGCCTCTTCTTTTTGGGTATTTTCCTGGACTGGGGACTTCTTTCTACGCACGTAAGTGCTAGACTTTATGACTTCTTCCGGTATGCCAACTGATTGTGCTGTCTACACACTTGGTGCCTTCTTCTCTTGCACCTCTTCTGTTTCCCTCTTCTTTGGTGTGGCCTTTTTCCAACATGTGGAGTCTTCTAGAATGGAGATATCACTCTCTAGATAGGATCCTTTCTCAAAATTAGGCCTTATGTGTAGATATACCCTTATTGTAGCCCTTTCAGTGATTGGCAACATTATAGGTTTCATCATTTGTACTTCGTGAGAGACATACTTCTCCACGTATGCATGCTTTTTAGGGTATATGATCTTTTGACCCAGCTCGTGGTGGTCTTAGTCCACCTCACTAAGTTCAAACCTTAGTCTCTTGGCATCCTTGAACCTGTTGACACCTTCTTGGAAGTATTTCACGGTGAAGAAGAAGGGTAGCTTACATTATGGGCTCTTAGTCCCATTTTTCAAAGTAAACCTGCCAATGCAGAAATGTTGGTAAACTGCAAACTCTACCTCTCCATCCATGAGTGCACAAAAATGCTCTAGGATCCTCCACTCTGCCCCGAATGCATCACACATTCATTTATACCACTTCTCTAGGCATACCTTGTGAGTGACCATCATGGTTTCATAAGTATACTTCTCGAACCTTTTTTCTGGTGAGGAGTTCTCTTCTGAATACTCCCAAACAAACTTCTCCAACCCATTTGGTACTCCAATCTCTGAAAAGATAATGGTGAGGAGGACATTTCTGAATAGTATCTTCTCTCCTTCCTACACGATGCTTATGATTTCATCTGAAATAAAGGCAGACAAGTTATAGATGGTCCCTTTTGATATTTTTTGGCATACATTTAACCATGCCTTGTTCACATGCATCCATATTTCTTGATCATTAAGCTTGGTGACCAAGCATGTGACCATCCTCATAATAGGGTGGGGAATTTCTATGATGTGAAAGTACCACAAACCCTTTTTGTAGTCATAAGATGGTATTGTTTCCTTAATAGCCTCCTTATCACTTAGATCATCATCTATGGATTCTCCCTCACAATTCAAGCCAATGAACTTGGATATCAACTGCGGTGTTATGCACATCTTACAGCTTGTAAAGTAGAAATGGTCTTTATGCATGTGTGACATCAACCATTGATATAGTCGCTTGACATTACCAAAATAAGGTAACTCATACATTTGCAATAACCCTACCTTTTCTAACTTTACTTTCACCTCATTGCTGTGAATTGGCATCTCATATGGTTTCCTTTTGTTAGTTTAATGAACTAGCTTGAGTGCCATTTATTTCTCTATAGTTCCCGTGTGATGGTTGTAATCACTCATGGTCATCTATCTCAAGTGTGAAACCCACTCATTTTCCAGCAACACTCCATTTGGGTATTTCATTTCTACATACCATTCCTCATTGGAGCTTGTGATGGTAGAGGTTTTTCTTCCTTTGCCCTTGCATTTTTATTTATTTTGTGAAATGATCACTTTATTCGGTGTAATTCTTTTGTCGGTTTAAAATATAACACTCCTTTCTCTGCTCTACTACTTTTCTCAATCCTGAAACTCAAATCCTAGAACAAATCCTTTTATCTCTATGCCCTAGCCACCAAACCCTAACTAGGAAAACCTTTCACAAGACTGCACACTACAAACTAATTCTCCCCACACTTGTACTCCTTCCTCCTGGTTTGCAAATCCACTATAGTCACATACTTATATCTATAGGATTCTTCTTCGTTTGTAAAAATATATCTAGATTCCCTAGTTCACAAGAGAGCTTCAACTTTGTAATATCAAGGTAGAATAATGATTTTCTTGACCTCATATTTATAGTTTTCACTCCTCTCCAATAATAAATGCTATACCACCTACCAATTTACTTAACATTAAATTCTACTTTTTCCACTAGGCCAACTTTAAGCTCCCTTACCCATGCACGTAATCCTGCATGAAAAACCCTCTACAACCTTCTGGTGCATAAAAATCCAATCTGACGGAGGACTCTTACGTGCCCGTCTACAACGTCGAAGGCTCTTCTTCTTTCCTTTACCTAATTTTTTTTGCTTGCCTACCTCATGTTGTTCCTGTGCTCTTCATCCTTTGTACATGGTATTTTTTATAGCCTCCTTGACACCATAATTATTTATCCATCATTTCCCCACACACTTTCTCATTCTTACACACTTCCTTCTACTGGGCCACTGAAATTTTACTACTGGCCTATACTTTGATTTGCATTACTCCACCCTAAGCTAAAATAAATGCATGGTCATCTGTGCATACACAACCTTAGAAAATATTGTGGTTACCGGCACACAAGGCACAAAATGAAACAAAAAGAAAGGAACAAGCAACGAGAAAGGTAAACACAAGAAACAAATAACAGGAAATTCTAAGCTAACTAAAAATATTACCTTATTTACAAACACCAAGAAGACTTATTTATAGTAGGGCTTCAGCCTACTCCCACTGAAATGACCTGGTAATCTCATCCCATCTAGCACTTGTAACTGACAAGTGCTTGAATCAAGGATGTACGATATCATGTATAGGCCCAACCAATGGACTTTCAACTTCATCGGATGGCACATATACTTAGAGTCATATAAAAACACCATCTGCCCAACCTCAAACTATTTGTTCTTAATGTGACAATCATGCCATGCTTTTTGTCTTGCATTCTTTATCTTCTGACTCCATCTAGCAAGTGATCACCTCTAATCTAACTACATTAACTTATCAATCCTATCTTCTAGCTTTTTTTCATCATCCAAACCTCCTGCGCGCACTATACGCAACGATGGTAACATGAATTCAACTAGAAAAATAACCTCCATGCTAAACACCAATTGAAATGGTGTGGCCTTGTTCAACCTCTTGTACTTTTTCCTGTATGCCCATAGAATGAATGACACTTTATCATCCCAATCTTGTCTTCCAACATCACAAATCTTAGTCAACGCGTGACTTAGTATTTTGTTAAATGCCTCAATGGTTCCATTTTCCTATGGATGATAAGGGGTAGTATTGTGATGGGCCACCATAAATTCTGTTAGCAGAATCCTAACCATTTCATTGAGAAAGTGTATATCTATATCACTTGTTAAGCTTAAAGGACAACCATACTTGTTGATTATGTTTTCCCATAAAAATCTAGCATCTCTCACTAAAGTGCAATCCTTTGTAGGCACTCCTTCTTCCCCTCATGTCAAGTAATCAGTGCAAGTAATGATATACCACAAACCATTCCTTCACGTGGATGGAAAAATTGGCCCTAAAAATTTGATTTCCCATTTTTCAAATGATTCAGCATTGGCTATTGGTTGTAAGGGAATTTCATCCCATTTTCCAGGTATTCGAAGGCACTGGAAATGGTCACAGGCCTTACAAAACTTAATATAATATTGGTAGATGGTTTCTGACAAATGCCTTGCGAGTAGAATCTTCTGCGTGGTAGCATTTCTTGCATAGTGTCCTCTTGTAATCCCACCATGCGCTTCTTCCATAATTTCCACCTGCTCATGTTCTAATATGCATCAGCTTAGAACCTCATCACATCCTAACTTATACATAGATCCAGACTTTAGAAACAAGGGAATTTATTTTTTTCATAATGTTCTTTGTTCTAAATAAAGCATTATTTAGAACACACATTCCATGCCAATCAATCTAAAATAGATAACCATATGCAACTGTAAATGACTCGGTGATCCACCAATCTATTCATTTCATATCTACTCTACCGATCTATTTATTTCATAACTCGGTGATCTACCGATCTATTTATGTTAACTTTAAGTATTGAATACTTATCATATACTTCATATACTTGGTTTTCCTACCCTAAACTGGGTACTGAGTGATCTGTTTAAAGAACATATCTAAATATTTGTTACCAATATTCATCTGATATCACGTTGCTTTAAACTAGGTGACATAGGACAACGTAACCAGCAGCTTGCGATACTTTGGCCAAATATTTTCAACATACTGTTTATGTCACTATTCCTAGATGACATACTCGTCATTTCAGAATACGTCCTTCACCTCACTCCTCTGTTATCAAGAATGGTCTTTACTGACTACCGTCAGTCCACTTGTCTAAGGTTTAACCCTAGCCCTGGTTAGAAACATAATTTATTATAGGAAGATGCTCACAATGACTTAGGGTATATGGGCATACTCAGTTGACCTAAGTCAACCGATGTGCCAAGGTACCCTGAGCCATTGAAAGCTACTACCTATCCTAAACATGCCACTAACTTGACCTAGAGAGAAACTAAGTTCAAGTCCTTATTTGTGTGTAGATCTAGATGATCAATGCAGAAGGGTGTTGCCACATGTCAACTGCAACGTTGTATCCTCGAGAAAATCCATGTTTTCTCAAAGGTACAGTCCTGCAGTTGGCGTGTGCCAACATCCTACAGAAACTACCTCATCAAGATGTACATACCCCAAGGAGGTTATTAATACATTGTTAATTTGGATTATTACTCGATTACAACAACCCTGCTAAACCCTAATCCAACACTCCATAAGTTCTTTTCTAAATTTGATTCATTTAGTCATTAAAGAACTTCCTTAACTTATGATTACTTTCTAGGTTTGTTTTACTTGGCTTAACAAGTAGTTAACCAAAACAGGACAACAATATCATAAGTTCCATTAAATGTAATTTAATCATTCAAAGAAGGTGTAGCAACCAAATAGGTTCAACTAGTAGTAGACTTTATAAGAAATGAAGTCTAACGATTAATGATCATATCACCATTCTTTGGATTACATTTCTTTTAGTGAGGAATAATTCCTCTACATGATTAAGTGTTAGGGTTTGTCATACCCTTCTTATCTTTCACAATTTCTATAGTTTTACAACATATTCATTACACATTCCAATACAACGTTAGAATTATTTAGATAAGATTGATATCTTATGCAACTTAACAAGCTGCATCTTAATAAGGGAATCCAATTATTTCCCTTTAACCAACTGATCAAGTTTATCCGAATTAAGCATATAACAGATATGAAAAATATCATCAAGATAGGTTTCCCATCTTCTTCATAATACAAGATAATTTACACAACCAATACAAGTAAATCTCAACTTTCAATTCATCATTATAGAACTATACATTACAAGACTATGTATTTCAGGCATGTTGTACAACAAACAACCTCTATCCCAAAAGAATACAACTTTTCTTTTTCAATACAATTCAAGAATGAATCGAAACTCTTTACATAAGGTCCATAATTAAATAAGCCCAATACAACATGAAAGTTCTTGTCTTCTTTTATCACTTACGGTGTCCATCTGCAAAATTGCTAGCACGGGTCAGTTCAATGAACTGAGCATGATAAGCACTAAGCATTAAAGTAAAGTGTATTCCACTAATTGTTTCATAAAACAACTCTACTTTTATGAAACAATTAATAGGCATCATACAAATAATCATAAGTAATAACATCCAGAAAGAAGAACAATTAAGAGAGTCTGAATTCATTATCAAGAAAAGAGCATAATATAATCTGCAACATCAGAATTATATCACAAGACTTAATTGATCCTATCAATCACTTTAAACAGTCAACAAGTCTTGTCATTCAATTATTTCATAAACCCATAGAAATAGAAATACACTTTTATCTTTTCCAAGCAGCAAAGAGGTTAGTTACAACATAACTCATATTAGTATGCTTCATCTTTCCATATAATCAAAGAAGAGAATCAATACATATCTAATTCTCAGACACAATTCCTCTGAAGGAAAGAATCAGGTTTAGAACACACATCACTGCCTCAGTCCAAAGATGACAAAATAAGGAGTCCTTAAATAAAGAGGCAACAACCAAACAAGAATCCCAATTCAATCCAAGCAGATTAAAACAGTCTAACTGAAAGTTTTACTAACTTCAGTATATTAGTAGTTTATAATTCAAAAAGGTCTATAGCCAATCTTTCCAAAAATCCAAGCTATACTCGAATGAAATAAATCTCTTAACCAATCCACAAGAAAATTCCCATCTCAGAAGAGAATCAATAAAAGAGAAGTTCAGTCAATGAACTTATACAGTACATATAAAGGATCTCAAACCACAAAGGACCCAATCCATATTTCATTTCATTTATACTATGAAATGAAATCCATTATCTAATACAAACTTAGAAATTCTCTAGTTAGTTCCCTAAAGAGAACACAAAACTGAATGCCCAGTTAAAGATATGCACACTGCATCTTTCCAATCAAAACTAGTAAGTTGGTTATCCTATTTCCATTCACCAAGCACAAGTACAAATTCAAATCTCAGAAAGAAATACACAGTACAGTCCCTAACTGTATACTGTCCCCAAGAGAACATAATTCTTTCTCTATAAAACTTGGAGGTTCAAACAACCATGCAATAGAGGAGTAGAAGTCCTCCAATCATAAAAGATTACAATATCAAAGTGACTCACGACTCAAAGACTGCATTCCCATTACAAAGCATTAATCAACAAAATGCAAATGAGAAGGTAGTTCGTAATCCCAAATAAGAGAAACATTACCAAACATCCAGTTTAGTGAAACTGTATCCTTTCAAACCACATACAGTATAATAGTTTTAAATTCAACATTCTACTAAACCCACGAATCAGATGAAAGATCAGAAGAGAGTAAGAAACTAAGCAATTCATTTAAGACAAGCACTGTCCCAAACTTCTTCCAACTGAATAGATTCATCACCAACCTCTTTGAGTCCCAGCTAAAAGATTATGATTAATAATTTGTTTCATCATCAAAGACAAAAAAGGAAGTAAATAATAAATTCCAAAAACCTCTTCCATCGATACGACTGTCCCAAAAGGTCGTAATTCCAATCCATTTATTTCAAAAATAAAACAGTCAAGTTCAAGAACACAGTGTGGTCTTAAAGGAAAAATCCATACAACCATTCTTTCTCAAAATCAAAACAAAGGAGACCTCAAAAGAAGTTACACGGTCCACCTCCGACCAAACAAAACTCACAAGACCCCCCTTCAGCAGACAGTATAAAAATTGAGGCTGAAGCTCTACAATCCTTAATACCCACTAAACTCCTGCTCAGAATACCTGAACAAAGTTAAACACATCGATTCCAATACAAGATCAAAACAACCAACAATGGATACCTGTACTGAGTCAAATATGAGCTTCAAACACAAGTTCTAACAATGCAAGCTCAAATACGAGTTTATAACGAAACCCATGGCCCTAATAAAAGCTCAGAATAAACACCAACACTATATTACGGGTTCAAGCATTTCCTAGTTTCCCCTAAGGAAGAATAAAACTCTAGTTCAGAGCTCAAGTACAGGACGCAATGCAACAACTTAACAACAAGTTCAGTATTCATAAGAACTATATACCAGTACAGTTGTTGAATATGAAGATTCAACCAACGGTTCAGAACTACACATAGTTCCTACACAGTCCAAAACAAACACAAGGTCCCAATATAACTCATAACGAATCTCAAAGCTTCAATACAAGACTAAACAAAGATTCAGAACCCAACAAGCAGCTAGCCAGTTCATTCCACATTAGTCTCAAATGCTAGAAACAAAGCTTTGAATACAAGCTACAGAGTTCAATAGAGCTTCAAGTACAAGTTACAGAGTTTCAATACAAATTCACATGCAAACCTCTAACAACTAGTTCAGAGAAAGTTCCCAAGAACTACCATTAATAGCCAAGAATTCACATTCCAAAACCCACATATATTTCATGAATACATGCAAGTAAATAACCAGACATATCATGTAAAAATATATCCAGTGAGCAGAATTGTTTTAATGAATCATTTAGAAGAAAGCAAGAAATCTTAATGGGTAGAGCCTATCATGCTTGATAGTGCCTCTACCGATTCGAAGAAGACTTCCAGCTGAGTTTCCAACACCCCTTCTTCTCCAAGAAAGATCAAACAACAATAATATTTTTCCACAATGCCTCTTATACATTCCTCGAACTGAAAATAGGTCAGAGAATTTAAAAATAGCCACAAAGTGTAGATCAAACTGCTAGTTTTAAAAACAAATAGCTCCATGCAGAGAAAAAATCACATGTAAAGTAAAACAACCCCCAAAAAATCCACCAACATGCCTTCCAAGATGGTTTTCTCACCAGAACCGAGGTGAATTAATGACATTTAATTACATATTCCCACCTATCTCTCCTTGCCACCACCATCCAAAGTTGGTGAGACCACATTGAACTTCCACATGCATTTCTAAACTTAGTGATGCTTCCATGTAGGTTCCTCCAAATTTCACTAGCCCATGCCAAACTGGTAGTACAACCATGCCTTAATGCCAAATCAATCAAAATCCCATCGCATTAAAAGCTTAGGAACCACCACTTAGCTCCCACTTGCCAATCGACCCATAGGTTCCCTCTCATACCCATTAGTTTAGGATAGATAGAATTGCTTAGGTTAGATCTTAGGTTAGTTTAAAATATATAACCTTAGGATATAACCCCTAAACAATAAATTTCCACCTTAGGTTAGGATTAGATTAACCAAAACAATAGGTTATTAGAAATAACTTAGCATCCCTTAGGTTATTTCCCCTTTTCATATTAACTTAGTGTTAACATCTTAGGTTAGGATGTCATCCCACGTATAGTTGTGTAGAAAAGTTAGGTGAATTACCTGAGTCCCGAATCTCTTTAGGATAGACCTTATAGATATAGGACACATTTTTCTCTCTTTCTCCAGAATCCTAAAGCAGGTTTCCCCTAATGCCATTAGGCACCCTGCAAGGGTCAATCAAGAAGAGCCGAGCACAACACAAAACAAAATGCAGGCACGGTCTTTCGAGATAGTAAAGAATTTGCAACAAACACAAGTTCAGTCCGTTAAGTCTCTTAATCAATGAATGTCAATTTTTCATTCAGTTTAGATAAGAAGATTTAAAACATACCTTGGATCAATGGAATTGATCCAAGGATGAGTCCAATTGCAAAGGATAAGTTTGCAACCATTCTGACCAGATTACAACTTACTCATAAGAAGTGAAATAGATTATTGCAAGCAACAACATACCAGCCCTACAATCAAAGAGTAGAAATGATTTATCCATGGAAAGCATGATTTTTCAACATCCACGAAACATACATTTGTCCTAAAAATCACATGTCAACACTTGCAATGCAAAAGAGGAATATAACAGTTTGACAAGGTGTTACATACTTCCCTCCTAAAAAGAATCATCATCCCGATGATTATCTCATTTTAATCATTGCATTCAGGATAATCAATTTTTATTCACTTTCTTAACATATGTTTGCAACAATATCTGAATTTTAAGTTTCAGAAATCAGCATTCACATAGTTGTTTATTCAAAACAATAGTTGTCTGTCCATAACCGGCAGACTTATTGACATATAAAGATAAAATCACAAATTGTTATCAGTCAACAGAATCAATTCTGTTCAAATAGATATGGAAAAGTAGTTTTCATATCGTCTAGGTTTTCCCAGGTTACACTTTCTTCATTAAACTAGTCCCATTGGACCTTGCATTGTCTTATCTCATGATTTCTCAAATGCAACTGGTGAGTTTCAAGCACTCGTATGGGTTTAACCATGATTATTCCTGGGTCTTGGACCTATAAGGAATTCCAATTAACACATGTGATAAATATGAAACATATTTCTTAAGCAAAGAAATATGGAAAACATCATGCATTCATGACAAAGCAGGAGGTAATGCTAAGTGGTAAGCTACAGGGTTGATTACTTCAACTATCTCAAAAGGTCCCACATAACGAGGTGATAACTTGGCAGCCTTGCCAAAAGTTATAGAGCTCTTTTTCGGTTTGACCCAAAGAAAGACTTTCTCACCAAGTTCAAATTTCCTGTCTACCCACTTTAAATCAGCATAACTCTTTTGTCTATCTGCTGCTTCTTTCAAGCGTTCATGAATCAATTTAACTTGTTGTTCCATTTCAGTAAGAATTTCAGGTCCAATTACCTCTCTATCCTCCATGTTGTCCCAACTAACAGGGGTTCTACATTTTCTTCCGTATAATGCTTCGAAAGGTGCCATCTTAAGAGAGGCATGATATGTATTATTATATGCAAACTCAACTAGTGGAAGGTACTCTTCCCACTTATACTGCTGATCCATACAATACATTCATAACATATCCTCTAAAACTTGATTAACTCTTTCAGTCTGTCCATCCATTTCTGGATGATACGCAGAACTGAAATTCAGCTTAGTTCCTAGAGCTGCATTAAGCATTTGCCAAAATCTTGACGTCATTCTAGGATATCTACCAGATATGATTAATTCAGGTACTCCATGTAATCTGGAAATTTCATGTACGAATATTTTAGCTAACACAGGAGAATCATCCTTCAGATTACCAACAATAAAATGTGCTACCTTTGTTAGTTTATCCACAACTACTAAAATAACATCATGTTTATTTCTTGACATAGGCAACCCTTGTACAAAGTCCATGCTTATCACTTGCCATTTGTACTGCGGTATGCTATGAGGATACAATAAACTGGCTGGGTGCATATGTTCCACTTTAACACGTTGACATTCAAGGCAATGTGTCACAAAGTCTATAACATCCTTTTTCATTCCCTTCCAGAAATATTGTTGTTTTATATCAGCAAGCATTTTTGTAATACCAGGGTGTCCAGAAAAAGGTGAATTGTGAAATTCTGCTAACAATTTCTTTCTCAAATCATTTAGTGAAGGTACAAATACTCTATTTTCAAATCATAAGATTCCTTCATTATTGAAGTGAAAACCTTTATACCTCAAATCATTTGGATCTGCAGCAAGCGTTGTCTTTACTTGCTGAAAATAAGAATCAGATTCCATAACACTTTTTACTTCATCCTTAAATTGAGTTCTCAATGTTATAAGAGCAGAAATGTGCTTCCTACGACTTAGAGCGTCAGCCACTCTATTTTCTTTACCCTTGATATAACTGATGTCAAAATCATATTGAGACAAAAAATCTAACCACCTTCATTGTCTTGCATTAAGATTTGGCTGAGTGAAGATATACTTCAGCCCAAGATGATCAGTTTTCAATTCAAAAGGTTTACCAAGCAGGTAATGCCTCCAAACTTGCAGTGCATGAACAATGGCAGAAAGCTCTAAATCATGTGGAGCATAATTCAACTCATGTAACTTTAGTTTTCTACTTTCGTAAGCTATGACATGACCATTTTGTAACAAAATACCTCCTAGACCTTCACCAGATGCATCAGTTACCACCATAAAATCTCCATTAGGATCTGGTACTGCTAGAATAGGTATTGAAGTTAACTGTTCCTTCAAGGTTTTGAATGCAATTTCACATTTCTCACTCCAAACAAACTTTTTATCCTTCTTCTGTAAAGAAGTTATTGGTGCAGCCACCTTAGAAAAATATTTTACAAATTTTCTATAGTAGCCAGCAAGTCCCATGAAGCTTCTAACTTCATGTACATTCTTGGGTGCAGGCCACTCAGTTATAGCTACAATTTTTGAAGGATCTACAACAATTCCATTCTTACTTATTACATGTCCCAAATAGTGTACTTTTGTGTCATAGAAAGAACATTTAGACAGCTTACCAAATAACCGTCTCTTTCTTAATATTTCCAAAACTATCTTCAAATGCTCATGGTGTTCCTCAATACTTTTAGAATATATGATAATGTCATCCAAGAATACGAGCACAAATTTGTCCAAGTATTCTTGAAAGATATTATTCATTAAATTCATAAATGTTGCAGGTGCATTAGTTAATCCAAAAGGTAAAACCATGAACTCATAATGTCCATACCTTGTTCTGAAAGTTGTTTTATGAATATCCTCATCCTTAATCCACAATTGATGATATCCAGATCAAAGATCTATCTTAGAATATACCGATGCTCCATGCATCTGATCAAATAAATCATCAATCCTAGGGAGTGGGTATCTATTCTTGATTGTTGCTTTGTTTAACATTCTGTAATCAATGCACAATCTAAGTGTTCCATCCTTCTTTTTCACAAAAATTACAGGTGCTCCCCAAGGTGAAACACTTGGTCTAATCAAACCTTTAGAAAAAAGTTCTTGCAACTGAGCCTTAAGCTCTACTAATTCTATAGTAGTCATTCGATATGGTGCTTTAGAAATAGGTTCAGTTCCAGGCTTGATCTCAATCATGAAATCAAACTCCCTTTTGGGTGGAAGACCTGAAAATTCTTCCAGAAATACGTCACTAAAGTCTCATAACAACGGATATCGTTCCATAACATCATTGTTCTCTTTAGTTGTTTTAGCAATTTTCACTGCATATAAGGTACAACCTTTATTTTTGGCCTTTTTAAGTTGTATAGCTGACAGTTTTCTAACAGAAATCTCATGTTTCACACCCTGAATCTCTGCTATTTTCTATAGGTCATCTAAACAACTAATGTGTTTCTCAAAACAATCCACTTTATCCTTATGTTCTGCTAACCAATTGACACCTATTATTACATCATAAGACCCCAAAGGTGCAACATAAAGATCAACTTCAGTGGAAAAGTTAGGTAAATCAAGGATTTCTCCAAAAAGACACATACTAACTAGTATGAACAACATTGTTTCCATACTGTACAGTCCATGTTTTATCCATGTTTCCAGCTTTTCTTTTTAGTTTTGATGCTAATTTACTAGAAATAAAACATTCAGTAGCTCCGGTATCAAAAATAATAGTTATAGGTAAACCAAATAACTTACCCAGAACTTCTATAGGCATGGCCTATTTCTCAGCCTGCTTGTCAGCTACTGCAACGTGTATCTTGTGCTGCTGATTACGATCATCCTTTTTCAAAGGGCATTGATTTGCATAATGATCTTTTCCACAGTTATAACAGCCTCCTATAGGTCCCTTCCTAGGCTCAGGTTTATTTCCAGCCTTAGAGTTATTGTTCTGACCCCCATAGGACTTTGTCTCCGTTATTATTGTTCTTAGCAAAGTTGTTCTGTGCATTACCAACAAACTTGTTTGTTGCTACTTTCTTATTAGTATCAGATGAAAACTTACTTTTCATTCCAAATTTCTTCCATGGTCCTTTCTTAGGTGCAAGAGATGATGAATAGTTGGGAACTTTCTTCCTTACTTCCTCCTTATGAGCAGAAATTGCCTTCAATTTCTGTTCCTACCTTATGGCCTTTTCAACAACCCCTTCCATCGTGGTTGGGCTGTGAATATCCACCTCTCCTCTTATAATAGGATTCAATCCCATGATGAATTTTCATATCCTGAACTTCTCATCGGTTTGGTACTGAGGTACATACTTAAGGAGTTTTTTAAAATGCTCCCAGTACTCAGTTACAGTTAGCTTTCCTTGAGCTAAGTTCTGAAATTCAGTCATTTTCTGATCATAGTAAAGTTGTGGCAGCCAACGTTGCCTAAAGTAACCTTTAAATTGATCCCATGTGATATTAGTTTCATCAATATTTAACTCGGCCTTACGGTCCCACCATGAAGATGCTTCATGAGAAAGCTGATATGCTCCCCATATCACCTTTGTTTCTTCTGAGAAATTCCTTATTGCAAAGTATTTCTCCATTTCGCTGAGCCAGTTCTCAGCCCATCTCCTAATGTGGTGCCATCAAACTTGGGTGGACTTATCATTTTTATATCATTATTGAGTTCAGCTGCCAGCCTAGCCTTTTTGTTCTCAGGCTGAACAGGTATGTTCACATTGTTATTATCAACACCTACATTGGCGTTGTCCCCAGGAGGTGGCTGATTATTGTTATCAACATCTTCTTCCTCCTCATTTCCCATTACTTGTTGTTCAAGTACAGCCAAATGATCTCTTGTGTCCAACAGGGTAGCAAGGATCTCATCTAGTTTCTGGGGAAGTTGTTGCTCCTTCCTCAGGTGGAGGGTTATTTGCAACATTTCCTCTTGTTCTAACCATTTTCTGTTACAAGAAAATTTAAGTTTCATCAGATTATGGACACAATAGGTCCAAGAGCTGCAACTTTAAGCTCTGATACCAAGATGTAACATTCCCATTTTAAGACTTTAGAAACAAGGGAATTTTTTTTTACATAATGTTCTCTGTTCTAAATAAAGCATTATTTAGAACACACATTCCATGCCAATCAATCTCAAACAGATAACCATATGTAGTTGTAAATGACTCGGTGATCCACCGATCTATTCATTTCATAACTCGGTGATCTACCGATCTATTTATTTCATAACTCGGTGATCTACCGATCTATTTATGTTAACTTTAAGTATTGAATACTTATCGTATACTTCATATACTTGGTTTTCCTACCCTAAACCAGGTACTGAGTGATCTGTTTAAAGAACATATCTGAATATTTGTTACCAATATTCATCTGATATCACGTTGCTTTAAACTAGGTGACATAGGACAACGCAACCAACAACTTGTGATACTTTGGCCAAAGATTTTCAACATACTATTTATGTCACTATTCCTAGATGACATACTCATCATTTCAGAATACATCCTTCACCTCACTCCTCTATTATCAAGAATGGTCTTTACTGACTACCGTCAGTCCACTTGTCCAAGGTTTAACCCTAGCCCTGGTTAGAAACATAATTTATTATAGGAAGACGCTCACAATGACTTAGGGTATATGGGCATACTCGGTTGACCTAAGTCAACCGGATGTGCCAAGGTACCCTGAGCCATTGAAAGCTACTACCTATCCTAAACATGCCACTAACTTGACCTAGAGAGAAACTAAGTTCAAGTCCTTATTTGTGTGTAGATCCAGAAGATCAATGCAGAAGGGTGTTCCCACATGTCAACTGCAACGTTGTATCCTCGAGAAAACCCTGTCTTCTCAAAGGTACAGTCCTACAGTTGGCATGTGTGCCAACATCCTACAGAAACTACCTCATCAAGATGTACATACCCCAAGGAGGTTATTAATACATTATTAATTTGGATTATTACTCAGATTACAACAACCCTGCTAAACCCTAATCCAACACTCCATAAGTTCTTTTCTAAATTTGATTCATTTAGTCATTAAAGAACTTCCTTAACTTATGATTGCTTTCTAGGTTCATTTTACTTGGCTTAACAAACAGATAACCAAAAACAGGACAACAACATCATAAGTTCCATTAAATGTAATTTAATCATTCAAAGAAGGTGTAGCAACCAAATAGGTTCAACTAGTAGTAGACTTTATAAGAAATGAAGTCTAATGATTAACGATCATATCACCATTCTTTGGATTACATTTCTTTTAGTGAGGAAGAATCTTCCTCTACATGATTAAGTGTTAGGGTTTGTCATACCCTTCTTATCTTTCACAATTTCTATAGTTTTACTGCATATTCATTACACATTCCAATACTATGTTAGAATTGTTTAGATAAGATTGTTATCTTATGCAACTTAACAAGCTGCATCTTAATAAGGGAATCCAATTATTTCCCTTTAACCAACTGATCAAGTTTATCCGAATTAAGCATATAACAGATATGAAAAATATCATCAAGATAGGTTTCCCATCTTCTTCATAATAGAAGATAATTTACACAACCAATACAAGTAAATCTCAACTTTCAATTCATCATTATAAAACTATACATTACAAGACTATGTATTTCAGGCATGTTGTACAACAAACAACCTCTATCCCAAAAGAATACAACTTTTCTTTTTCAATACAATTCAAGAATGAATCGAAACTCTTTACATAAGGTCCATAATTAAATAAGCCCAATACAACATGAAAGTTCTTGTCTTCTTTTATCACTTACGGTGTCCATCTGCAAAATTGCTAGCACGGGTCAGTTCAATGAACTGAGCATGATAAGCACTAAGCATTAAAGTAAAGTGCATTCCACTAATTGTTTCATAAAACAACTCTACTTTTATGAAACAATTAATAGGCATCATACAAATAATCATAAGTAATAACATCCAGAAAGAAGAACAATTAAGAGAGTTTGAATTCATTATCAAGAAAAGAGCATAATATAATCTACAACATCAGAATTATATCACAAGACTTAATTTATCCTATCAATCACTTTAAATAGTCAACAAGTCTTGTCATTCAATTATTTCATAAACCCATAGAAATAGAAATACACTTTTATCTTTTCCAAGTAGCAAAGAGGTTAGTTACAACATAACTCATATTAGTATGCTTCATCTTTCCATATAATCAAAGAAGAGAATCAATACATATCTAATTCTCAGACACAATTCCTCTGAAGGAAAGAATCAGGTTTAGAACACACATCACTGCCTCAGTCCAAAGATGAAAAAATAAGGAGTCCTTAAATAAAGAGGCAACAACCAAACAAGAATCCCAATTCAATCCAAGCAGATTAAAACAATCTAACTGAAAGTTTTACTAACTTCAGTATATTAGTAGTTTATAATTCAAAAAGGTCTATAGCCAATCTTTCCAAAAATCCAAGCTATACTCGAATGAAATAAATCTCTTAACCAATCCACAAGAAAATTCCCATCTCAGAAGAGAATCAATAAAAGAGAAGTTTGGTCAATGAACTTATACAGTACATATAAAGGATCTCAAACCACAAAGGACCCAATCCATATTTCATTTCATTTATACTATGAAATGAAATCCATTATCTAATACAAACTTAGAAATTCTCTAGTTAGTTCCCTAAAGAGAACACAAAACTGAATGCCCAGTTAAAGATATGCACACTGCATCTTTCCAATCAAAACTAGCAAGTTGGTTATCCTATTTCCATTCACCAAGCACAAGTACAAATTCAAATCTTAGAAAGAAATACACAGTACAGTCCCTAACTATATATTGTCCCCAAGAGAACATAATTCTTTCTCTATAAAACTTGGAGGTTCAAACAACCATGCAATAGAGGAGTAGAAGTCCTCCAATCGTAAAAGATTACAATATCAAAGCGACTCATGACTCAAGAATGCATTCCCATTACAAAGCATTAATATACAAAATGAAAATGAGAAGGTAGTTCATAATCCCAAATAAGAGCAACATTACCAAACATCTAGTTTAGTGAAACTGTATCCTTTTGAACCACATACAGTATAATAGTTTTAAATTCAACATTCTACTAAACCCACGAATCAGATGAAAGATCAGAAGAGAGTAAGAAACTAAGCAATTCGTTTAAGACAAGCACTATCCCAAACTTCTTCCAACTGAACAGATTCATCACCAGCCTCTTTGAGTCCCAGCTAAAAGATTATGACAGGTAAGAATTTGTTTCATCATCAAAGACAAAAAAGGAAGTAAATAATAAATTCCAAAAACCTCTTCCATCGATACGACTGTCCCAAAATAGGTCATAATTCCAATCCGTTTATTTCAAAAATAAAACAGTCAAGTTCAAGAACACAGTGCGGTCTTAAAGGAAAAATCCATACAATCATTCTTTCTCAAAATCTAAAGAAAGGAGACCTCAAAAGAAGTTACAAGGAGATTACCAGGTCCACCTCAAACCAAAAAAACTCACAAGACCCCTCCTTCAGTAGACAGTATAAAAATTGAGGCTAAAGCTCTACAATCCTTAATACCCACTAAAATCCTGCTCAGAATACCTGAAAAAAGTTAAACACTGTCGATTCCAATACAAGATCAAAACAACCAATCATGGAATACCTGTACTGAGTCAAATATGAGCTTCGAACACAAGTTCTAATAATGCAAGCTCAAATACGAGTTTATAACGAAACCCATGGCCCTAATAAAAGCTCAGAATAAACACCAACACTATATTATGGGTTCAAGTATTTCTCAAATCCCTAAGGAAGAATAAAACTCTAGTTCAGAGCTCAAGTACAGGACAAAATCAACAACTTAACATCAAGTTCAGTATTCATAAGAAGTATACACCAGTACAGTTGTAAAATATGAAGATTCAACCAAAGGTTCAGAACTACACATAGTTCCTACACAATCCAAAACAAACACAAGGTCCCAATATAACTCATAATATAAGCTTAATCTCGAAGCTTTAATACAAGACTAAACAGAGATTCAGAACCCAACAAACAACTAGCCAGTTCATTCCACATTAGTCTCAAATGCTAGAAACAAAGCTTTGAATACAAGCTACAGAGTTCAATAGAGCTTCAAGTACAAGTTACAGAGTTTCAATACAAATTCACATGCAAACCTCTAACAACTAGTTCAGAGAAAGTTCCCAAGAACTACCATTAACAACCAAGAATTCATATTCCAAAACCCACATAGATTTCATGAAAGCATGCAAGTAAATAACCAGACACATCATGCAAAAATATATTTCCAGTGAGCAGAATTGTTTTAATGAATCATTTAGAAGAAAGCAAGAAATATTAATGGGTAGAGCCTATCATGCCTGATAGTGCCTCTACCAATTCGAAGAAGACTTCCAGCTGAGTTTCCAACACCCCTTCTTCTCCAAGAAAGATCAAACAACAATAATATTTTTCCACAATGCCTCTTATACATTCCTCAAACCGAAAATAGATCAGAGAATTCAAAAATAGCCACTAAGTGCAGATCAATCTGCTGGTTTGAAAAACCAGATAGCTCCATGCAGAGAAAAAATCACGAAGCATGCAAAGTAAAACAACCCCCAAAAAATCCACCAACATGCCTTCCAAGATGGTTTGCTCACCAGAACCAAGGTGAATTAATGACATTTAATTACATATTCCCACCTATCTCTCCTTGCCACCGCCATCCAAAGTTGGCGAGACCACATTGAACTTCCACATGCATTTCTAAACTTAGTGATGCTTCCACGTAGGTTCCTCCAAATTTCACTAGCCCATGCCAAACTGGCAGTACAACCATGCCTTAATGCCAAATCAATCAAAATCCCATCACATTAAAAGCTTAGGAACCACCACTTAGCTCCCACTTGCCAATCGACCCATAGGTTCCCTCTCATACCCATTAGTTTAGGATAGATAGAATTGCTTAGGTTAGATCTTAGGTTAGTTTAAAATATATAACCTTAGGATATAACCCACAAACAAATAAATTGCCACCTTAGGTTAGGATGTAGATTAACCAAATACAATAGGTTAGAAATAACTTAGCATCCCTTAGGTTATTTCCCCTTTTCATATTAACTTAGTGTTAACAACTTAGGTTAGGATGTCATCCCACGTAGAGTGGTGTAGAAAGAGTTAGGTAAATTACCTGAGTCCCGAATCTCTTTAGGATAGACCTTATAGATATAGGGCACATTTTTCTCTCTTTCTCCAGAATCCTAAAGCAGGTTTCCCCTAACGCCATTAAGCACCCTGCAAGGGTCAATCAAGAAGAGCCGAGCACAACACAAAACAAAATGCAGGCATGGTCTTTCGAGATAGTAAAGAATTTGTAACAAACACAAGTTCAGTTTGTTAAGTCTCTTAATCAATGAATGTTAGTTTTTCATTTAGTTTAGATAAGAAGATTTAAAACATACCTTGGATCAATGGAATTCATATTGAAGTCAAATAGATTATTTAAGCAACAGTTATCAATCCCATACATGTTCCAAAGAGTTCAGAAATGATTTATCCATGACTAGCATGATATTTCAACATATCCACAAAAGATAGGATTTACAATATATAACATTCCAAAGGATAATACTAATAGCATAATGTCAGGTTAACATACAACAGATTCAAAACCATTGAAAAGAATCATTATTCTTTGACCAGTTCTTCCACCGTCTCCATACAGCGATTCCATTCTTTGAACAGAGTTGTACTATTGTCTCCTTCCAGTATTTGTAGTTTGGTTCTTGGATCACCACCTTTGGCCTTGTACCATCCTTTTCCTGTTCTTTTTCCAACTCCATGGACTAGATCATTTCAGCCAACATTTTAAGATGGTAAATAGTACTTTTCACATTAAGGATATGTGCATCCCTGATTTGCATAATAATTCCTTTCATTTTCAGCAGCTCATTTTCCATTTCCATGCTTCTGGGATTGGCATTTTTGAGGTTTTTCGTTGAGGATAAGGGAAGACATTTTATCCACTTTTTCAAGCAGCTCCTTAAGGTCCAATGAAGATCAGGCTAATTTTGTGCCTATTGATATCAGTATTCAATTTACAATTTTCAAACTCTCTCATGACAGGCATGGGTTTTAACAGCCGATTCCTGGGCTGAGAAAAGCTCCATCTGAGCCATTTTAAGACTATGTAGATTGTGGATAGCTTCCTCAGTGTTCTTGGAATGCTTGTCCCTCAAAAGACTCCTGTTCTTTTATGTTGGAAACATCCTCACTGCTCTCTGCTTCCCCTTCGACTTTGTCATGAGAGGATTCCTTCTAGGTTAGGGTTTCATCAGGGAATTCATCCGAAACAAAGGTAGATGTTTTCCTCCTCAGCCTGACAGGGATACTGCACTTTCATGTTCAGATACCTTATCCCCCCCTTTACCCATATCTTGACCTGGTACATTTGGCCACCAGATTTCTAGGACCAAAATCATCACAACTTTCATCCTTAGGTTCCAAACTCCCCGTCCTTTTTCCTAGAGAGGTGTTTGAAGTTGAAGCCCCAAATTTATTGTTTTTTCCCAATAGGGGAGTGCTCAGCCGAATGATAGTTTTGATCAGACCTTGGTGTAAAGGGAGAATGAAAGTGCGTTTCTTCACCATAGTGATAGATTTTGCCAAAGAAGAAAATAAGTAGAAAGGAAAGTTATAATGTTTGGAATTGCGAATATGGTTTAACATGGGGAAATGGTAGCCATAGATAACTTTATATCTTCCTTCCAAAGTTATGTAAGACACATATCAGCTTGGAAATTTCATCAAAAGGGGAAGGTAATTTACTCCAAGCATATCCATTATGCAGAGAGATGGGATCCCCTTTTCCTTGAAATAAATATAGGTCAATCTCAAGACTGTAGTCAAATTTTGGCTCGAAAATACATCTACCTTCCAAAGCGAGGCCTAGTCACTTTTACGTATAACTTGGGAGATAATTTTGAGAGAACACTTACCGACCTGAACCTTGCCCTCATTCCATGTTTTTGCGACCGCTTCGCTCAAACTCTCATCATGGCCCTCAAAAATTTTGGAGAAAAGACAACAATCCCAGTGCTTCCAAAAGAGGATTCGGCATCCTTGGAGATCTTCGGACACCTATAAGTTTCAATGTGAACAAGCCCCCCCCCCCCCCCCCATCCTTCTGCACCCAAAAAACTTATTGCACAGAATCCAGGCCAAAAATCAGCTTTTTCTTTTTGCTTCCCCAAATCCAAAAAGACTAATCTGCTCGTGAGAAGAAAGGGAGCCAACTCACACATGAAAAAAATTCATGAAAGGTTACTGGCATTCAAGCGGGAGAGTTAAATAAATTATTAATGGAAGAGTGAAAGATCCCTCCCTTTTCATGATTTCAATGAAATTGGCATTCATACCAAAGATGTGCTCAAAAATTTGGAGACCACTAGCAGTAACCCCTATATTAGCAACAAAGTCTGCACCCAACATTACCTTCCCTATACACATGATTGAAAGAAATATTCACAAAAGAATTTAAAAAGAACTTAGTTTTAGTGATGAAGTCTTCTATAGATATGGCAGGTTGGATGAACCCTTCATACAAGAAATAATGTACAACGAATCTTCCTTCCACTTCTAGAAGGTTGAAACTTTTTTCTTTTGCATCTTCACCCCCCAATACAGAGCTTCTACCTCCGCCACATTAGTTGATTGATGTCCAAGGTCAAAGAAATAAGCAAGAAAAAATGACCAAGAGAATCCCATATGACTCCTCCTCCTCCATATTTCCCAGGATTCCCTTTAGTCACTCCGTCAAAATTGAGTTTAAGAAAACCTTCACAAGGAGGATTCCACTTAATCCCCAACCTAGGATTAGGCCTATTTGTTTGGGGGGTCCTAGAAACATTCTAATTCATTAAGAAGTGTTGTTCATTATCTAGAATTTCTAATTCTTTATTCTTGAGGATAAAGAAATTGTTTCTAACTTCCTGAAAGAGGTTGTTTATAGACAGTTTGATAGGAAGTTTCTTGTTTTCGAATATCCTTCTATTTCTTTCCTTCCATGTTTCCCACAAAAAATGGCTTAAGCTCATGGCCCATAGATTTTTTAACCCTTGACTATGAAAGGGACAATTCCATTGGTTCCAAGCTTCCTTTATATCTTTGGGGATGACCCAGTTTACCAGAAACAATCCAAAATGGAGGATAACAATTGATGTGCATACTGACATTCCAGAAACATATGGTTTACTGATTCCATTTTTCTTTTGCATAGCACACATCTATTAACCCATTGGAATCCTCTTTTTACAACTATTATCAACCGTAAGGATTTTATTTATAAAAGTGTGCCAGTTGAACACATTAACCTTTGATTTTATATTCTTATTCTAAATATTTCTAGACATTAAATCTTCTTCTTCAGTTTGTCCCTCCTGTTAAGGGCATGTATTGATTTGACATAGTAAAATTCCATCATGTTTGTATATGTAATATTGCTATCTTTCACCATCCCCTTGCTATAGGAGCTTCATGATTTCATAATCTTTTTGAAGGAAGTTCATTGAGAATAATAATGATCTTTTCCATGTTCCTAGTCTATAATTCTCAAAGGAATATTCTAATGTAGCCATTCACATACTTTGTAGTGAGGGTCATATTTAAGGAGTTAGTAACCTAGATTTTATTCCTGCAAAAAAATCTTCAAAGGGTAAAGAAATGAAACCCATTCTTCTTTCCAGGAACCTATCTCAGTTACATCTTCCTAGTTTCCATTGAAACAAATTATTCAAAATTTAATTGAGCCCAATTATGGCTTTCCATATGCATGAGCCATTGAAAGTTGTACCTGTTTCACATCCATTTATCAAATTAGGATGTAGCCAATTTTTTTTCATTAAAATTCTAGCCCAAAATCCATTTTTGTTTGTTAGTCTCCATCCAATCAAAGCAAGTAGATCTTTATTCATCTTGGCAACCATTTCCTCTGAGACCAATTCCTATTTGAAATAGATTTTTGGGTCACAGACTCTACTCTAAGATACTAAAGGGATTCTAGTCTTAATGATACTTTCAGTGTTTTTCCAACAAGGATAACCTTTTCTGGATCTTTTCAAATTTCACCGAACTATTACTACAGTAAGTTAAATAGGGAGTTGACATTATGGAATGCTCTGTGAAGAGCTATCCCTAGAGTGATTTTTTGCACTTGTGATAACTAATTAGCTTTCCATCTAACCAATTTCCTTTCATACCTTTCATATTTTAAATTTTTTTCAGAATAGGAGGTTCTTCATCCCCAATATGAATAGAAATATAAGGTAGGGAAGATAATTAGGTACATTCCAAAATATTTTAATCAAAATCTTACAGCGGCTGTCCAAACAATATTCCCTAAGAAAAGAGAACTTTGTTTGAAGTTTGACCATCAATTGTGCCCCGAGACACAACCATACAGTGCAACAAGAATGGTTTTTAGGTTCTCATGCCGCTAGTCAGGTAACAGTAGCTACCACGAAAGTCGTTGGTAAAACAACTTTATCTACATTGTAAAGTGCCAGAGAAATCCCTTTGATGAAAACAACTTTTGAAACTTTTCAACATTAAGTCTTCTACTAAGAGCATTTGCCATTGATATATGGGGAGATCAAGTCTTAAATTGATTCCATTGCCATTTATCATTGTGATCTAGTCATCAATTTGCAACCATTATGACTAGATTGTAACTTACTATAAGAAGTGAGAAGTTTGATTATTGCAAGAAACAACATACCAGCCCTACAATCAAAGAGTAGAAATGATTTATCCATGGAAAGCTATGATTTTTCAACAATTGCTTGAAACATACATTTGTCCTGAAAATCACATGTTACTGCTTGCAATGTAAAAGATGAATATAATAGTTTAACAAGGTGTTACATACTTCCCTCCTAAAAAGAATCATCATCCCGATGAATATATCATTTTAATCATTGCATTTAGGATAATCAATTTTTATTCACTTTCTTAAATATGTTTGCAACAATATCCATATTTAGGAGTTTCGGAAATTAGCATTCACATAGTTGTTTATTCAAACCAATAGTTGTTTTTCCATAACCAACATACTTATTGACATATAATGATAAACTCACAAATTTTTATCATTCAACAGAATCAATTCTATTCAAATAGATATGGAAAAGCAATTTTCATATCATCCAGGTTTTCCCAGGTTGCACTTTCTTCATTAAATTGGTCCCACTGGACCTTACATTTTCTTAACTCATGATTTCTCAAATGCAACTGGTGAGTTTCAAGCACTCGTATGGGTTTAACCATGATTGTTCCTAGGTCTTAGACCTGTAAGGAATTCCAATTTAACACGTGATAAATCTGAAACTTATTTCTTAAGTAAAGAAATATGGAAAACATCATGCATTCGTGACAAAGCAGGAGGTAATGCTAAGCGGTAAGATACATGGTTGATTACATCAACTATCTCAAAAGGTCCCACATAATGAGGTGATAACTTGGCAGCCTTGCCAAAATTTATAGAGCTCTTTTTGTTTTGACCTGAAGAAAGACTTTCTCGCCAAGTTCAAATTTCTTGTCTACTCACTTTAAATCAGCATAACTCTTTTGTCTATCCGTTGCTTCTTTTAAGTTCTCACGAATCAATTTAACTTGTTGTTCCATTTCAGTAAGAATTTCAGGTCCAATTACCTCTCTATCCTCCATGTTGTCCCAACTAACAGGGGTTCTACATTTTCTTCCGTATAATGCTTCAAAATGTGCCATCTTAAGAGAGGCATGATATGTATTATTATATGCAAACTCAACTAGTGGAAGGTAATCTTCCCACTTATACTGCTAATCCATACAATATATTCATAACATATCCTCTAAAACTTGATTAACTCTTTCAGTGCTATCCATCTATTTCAGTCTTGATATTTGTGAGAACTGAAATTCAGCTTATTTCCTAGAGCTGCATTAAGTGTTTACCAAAATCTTGATATCATTCTAGGATTTCTATCGGATATGATTAATTCAGGTACTCCACGTAATCTTAAAATTTCGTGTATGAATCTTTTAGCTAACACAGGAGAATAATCCTTCAAATTACCAGCAATAAAATGTGCTACCTTTGTTATTTTATCCACAACTACTAAAATAACATCATGTTTATTTCTTGACATAAGAAACCCTTGTGTAAATTCCATGCTTATCACTTGCCATTTGTACTGTGGTATGCTATGAGGATACAATAAACCGGTGGGTGCATATGTTCCCCTTTAACACGTTGAAGTTCAAGGCAATGTGTCACAAAATCTATAACATCCTTTTTCATTCCCTTCTAGAAATATTGTTGTTTTATATCAGCAAGCATCTTTGTAATAACAAGGTGTCCAGAAAAAGGTGAATTGTGAAATTTTGCTAACAATTTCTTTCTTAAATCATATTGAGACAAAAACTATAACCACCTTCATTTTCTTGCATTAAGATTTTAACCATGAGTGAAGATATACTTCAGCCCAAGATGATCAGTTTTCAATTCAAAAGGTTTACCAAGTAGGTAATACCTCCAAAATTGCAGTGCATGAACAATGTCAGCAAGCTCTAAATCACGTGGAGCATAATTCAACTCATGTAACTTTATTTTTGTACTTTTGTAATATATGACATGATCATTTTGTTACAAAATACCTCCTAAACCTTCACCAGATGCATCAGTTACCACCATAAAATCTCCATTAGGATTTGGTACTGCTAGAATAGGTGCTAAAGTTAACTATTCCTTCAAATTTTTGAATGCAATTTCACATTTCTCATTCCAAAGAAAATTTGTATCCTCCTTCTGTAAAGAAGTTATTGGTGAAGCCACCTTAGAGAAATCTTTTACAAATTTTCTATAGTATCCAACAAGCCCCATGAAGCTTCTAACTTTATGTACATTCTTGGGTGTAGGTCACTCAGTTATAGCTACAATTTTTGAAGGATCTACAAAAATTCCATTCTTACTTATTACATGTCCCAAATAGTTTACTTCTATGTCATAGAAAGAACATTTAGATAGCTTACCAAATAACTGTCTCTTTCTTAAAATTTCCAAAACTATCTTCAAATGTTCATGGTGTTCCTCAATACTTTTAGAATATATAAGAATGTCATCCAAGAAAATGAGCACAAATTTGTCTAAGTATTCTTGAAATATATTATTCATTAAATTCATAAATTTTGCAGGTGCATTAGTTAATCCAAAAGGTAAAACCGTGAACTCATAATGTCCATACCTTGTTCGGAAAGCTATTTTATGAATATCCTCATATTTAATCTGTAATTGATATCCAGATCAAAGATCTATCTTGGAATATACTGATGGTCCATGCATCTGATCAAATAAATCATCAATCCTAGGGAGTGGGTATCTATTCTTGATTGTCACTTTGTTTAACATTCTGTAATCAATGCACAATCTAAGTGTTCCATCCTTCTTTTTCACAAAAATTACAGGTGCTCCCCAAGGTGAAACACTTGGTCTAATCAAACCTTTAGACAAAAGTTCTTGCAACTGATCCTTAAGTTCTACTAGTTCTATAGTAGTCATTTGATATGGTGCTTTAGAAATCGGTTTAGTTCTAGGCCTGATCTCAATCATGAAATCAAACTCCCTTTTAGGTGGAAGATCTAGAAATTCTTCTGTAAATACGTCACTAGAGTCTCGTAACAGTAGATATTGTTCCATAACATCACTGTTCTCTTTAGTTGTTTTAGCAATGTTCACTTCATATAAGGTACAACCTTTATTTTTGGCCTTTATAAGTTGCATAGTTGACAGTTTTCTAACAGAAATCTCACGTTTCACACCCTGAATCTCTGTTGTTTTCTATAGATCGTCTAAACAACTAATGTGTTTTTCAAAACAATCCACTTTAGCATTATGTTCTACTAACCAATTAACACCTATGATTACATCATAAGACCCCAAAGGTGCAACATAAACATCAACCTCAGTGGAAAATTTAGGTAAATCAAGGATTGATCTAAAAAGACACATACTGATTGTATGAACAACATTGTTTCCATACTGTATAGTCCATGTTTTATCCATGTTTCCATATTTTCTTTTTAGTTTTAATGTTAATTTACTATAAATAAAACATTCAGTAGCTCCGGTATCGAAAATAATAGTTATAGGTAAACCAAAAAACTTACTTGAAACTTCTATAGGTGTGGCCTATTTCTCATTCTTCTTGTCAGCTACTGCAGTATGTATCTTGTGCTGCTAATAACGATTGTCCTTTTTCAAAGGGAATTGATTTATGTAATGATCTTTGCCACAGTTATAATAGCCTCTTACAGGTCCCTTCCGAGGCTTGGGTTTATTTCTAGCCTTAGAGTTATCATTCTGACCCCCATAGTACTTCTGTTCATTATTATTGTTCTTAACAAATTTGTTCAGTGCATTACAAACTTGTTTGTTGCTACTTTCTTATTAGTATCAGATGAAAACTTAATTTTCATTCCAAATTTATTCCATGGTCCTTTCTTACGTGCAAGAGATGATGAAGAGGAGTTGGGATTTTTATTCCTTACTTCCTCCATATGATTAGAAATTGCCTTTAATTTCTGTTCTTACCTTATGGCCTTTTCAACAACCCCTTCCATCATGGTTGGGTTGTGAACATCCACATCTCCTCCTATAACGGGATTCAATCCCATGATGAATTTCTATATTCTGAACTTCTCATCAGTTTTGTACTGAGGTTCATACTTAAGGAGTTTTGTAAACTGCTCCCAATATTTAGTTACAGTTAGCTTTCCTTGAGCTAAGTTATAGAATTCATTCATTTTATGATCATAGTAAAGTTACGGCAGCCATCATTTCCTAAAGTATCCTTTAAATTGATCCCATGTGATATTAGTTTCATCAATATTTAACTCAGCCTTATGGCTATCCCACCATGAAGATGCCTCATGGGAAAGCTGATATGCTCCCCATATCACCTTTGTTTCTTTTGAGAAATTCCTTATTGTGAAGTATTTCTCCATTTTGATGAGCCAATTCTTAGCCCCATATCCTAATGTGGTTCCATCAAACATAGGTGGACTTATCCTTTTTATATAATTAGTGAGTTCAACTTCAAGCCTAGCCTTTTTGTTCTCATGCTGAACAAGTATGTTAACATTGTTATTATCAATACCTACATTGGTGTTGTCTCCAGGAGGTCGCTGATTATTGTTATCAACATATTCTTCCTCCTCATTTCCCATTACTTGTTCAAGTAGAGCCAAACGATCTCTTGTGTCCAACAGGGAAACAAGGATCTCATTTAGTTTCTGGGTAGTTGTTACTCCTTCCTCAGGAGGAGGATTATTTACAATATTTCCTCTTGTTCTAACCATTTTTTGTTACAAGAAAATTTAAGTTTCATCAGATTATGGACACAATAGATCCAAGAGCTACAACCTTCAAATTTGATACCAAGATGTAACATTCCCATTTTAAGACTTTAGAAACAAGGGAATTTTATTTTTAAATAGTGTTCTTAGTTCTAAATAAAGCATTATTTAGAACACACATTCCATGCCAATCAATCTCAAACAGATAACCATATGCATCTATAAATAACTCGGTGATCCACCTATTCATTTCATAACTGAGTGATCTACCGATCTATTTATTTCATAACTTGATCTATTCATTTATTTCATAACTCGGTGATCTACCGATCTATTTATGTTAACTTTAAGTATTGAATACTTATCGTATACTTTGTATACTTGGTTTTCCTACCCTAAACCGGGTACTGAGTGATCTGTTTAAAGAACATATCTGAATATTTGTTACCAATATTCATCTAATATCACGTTGTTTTAAACTAGGTGACATAGGACTATGCAACTAGTAACTTGTGATACTTTGGCCAAATATTTTCAACATACTGTTTATGTCACTATTCCTAGATGGCATACTCGTCATTTCAGAATACATCCTTCACCTCACTCATTTGTTATCAAGAATGGTCTCTACTAACTATCGTCAGTCCACTTGTCTAAGGCTTAACCCTAACCTTGGTTAGAAATATAATTTATTATAGGAAGATGCTCACAATGACTTAGGGTATATGGGCATACTCGGTTGACCTAAGTCAGCCTAATGTGCCAAGGTACCCTTAGCCATTGAAAGCTACTACCTATCCTAAACATGCCACTAACTTGACCTAGAGAGAAATGAAGTTGAAGTCCTTATTTATCTGTAGATCCAGATGATCAATGCAAAAGGGTGTTGCCACATGTCAACTACAACACTGTATCCTTGAGAAAATCCATGTTTTATCAAAGGTACAGTCCTGCAGTTGGCGTGCACCAACATCCTACAAAAACTACCTCATCAAGATGTACATACCTAAATGAGGTTATTAATACATTTTTAATTTGGACTATTACTTGATTACATCAACCCTGTTAAACCCTAATCCAACACTCCATAAGTTCTTTTCTAAATTTGATTCATTTAGTCATTAAATAACTTCCTTAACTTATGATTGTTTTCTAGGTTTGTTTTACTTGGCTTAAAAAGCAGTTAACCAAAGTAGGACAACAATAACATACGTTCCATTAAATGTAATTTAATAATTCAAAGAGGGTGTAGCAACCAAATAGGTTCAACTAGTAGTAGACTTTATAAGAAAAGAAGTCTAACGATTAATGATCATATCACCATTCTTTGGATTACATTTCTTTTAGCGAGGAAGGATCTTCCTCTACATGATTAAGTGTTAGGGTTTGTCATACCCTTCTTATCTTTCACAATTTCTATAGTTTTACTGCATATTCATTACACATTCCAATACTATGTTAGAATTGTTTAGATAAGATTGATATCTTATGCAACTTAACAGGATGCATCTTAATAAGGGAATCCAATTATTTCCCTTTAACCAAATGATCAAGTTTATCTGAATTAAGCATATAACAGATATGAAAATATCATCAAGATAGGTTTCCCATCTTCTTCATAATACAAGATAATTTACACAACCAATACAAGTAAATCTCAAATTTCAATTCATCATTATAAAACTATACATTACAAGACTATGTATTTCAGGCATGCTGTACAACAAACAACCTCTATCCCAAAAGAATACAACTTTTCTTTTTTAATACAATTCAAGAATGAATCGAAACTCTTTACATAAGGTCCATAATTAAATAATCCCAATACAACATGAAATTTCTTGTCTTCTTTTATCACTTACGGTGTCCATCTGCAAAATTGCTAGCATGGGTCAGTTTAATGAACTGAGCATGATAAGCACTAAGACTTAAAGTACAGTGCTTTCCACTAATTGTTTCATAAAAAAACTCTTCTTTTATGAAACAATTAATAGGAATCATATAAATAATCATAAGTAATAACATCCAGAAAGAAGAACAAATAAGAGAGTATGAGTTCATTATCAAGAAAAGAGCATAATATAATTTGCAACATCAAAATTATATCACAAGACTTAATTGATCCTATCAATCACTTTAAATAGTCAACAAGTCTTGTCATTCAATTATTTCATAAACCCATAGAAATAGAAATACACTTTTATCTTTTCCAAGCAACAAAGAGGTTAGTTACAACATAACTCATATTAGTATGCTTCATCTTTCCATATAATCAAAGAAGAGAATCAATACATATCTAATTCTCAGACACAATTCCTCTGAAGGAAAGAATCAGGTTTAGAACACACATCACTGCCTCAGTCCAAAGATGACAAAATAAGGAGTCCTTAAATAAAGAGGCAACAACCAAACAAGAATCCCAATTCAATCCAAGCAGATTAAAACAGTCTAACTAAAAGTTTTACTAACTTTAGTATATTAGTATTTTATAATTCAAAAAGGTCTATAGCCAATCTTTCCAAAAATCCAAGCTATACTCGAACGAAATAAATCTCTTAACCAATCCACAAGAAAATCCCCATCTCATAAGTGAATCAATAAAAGAGAAGTTTGGTCAATGAACTTATACAATACATACAAAATATCTCAAACCACAAAGGACCCAATCCATATTTCATTTCATTTATACTATGAAATGAAATCCATTATCTAATACAAACTTAGAAATTCTCTAGTTAGTTCCCTAAAGACAACATAAAATTGAATTCCTAGTTAAAGATATGCACACTGCATCTTTCCAATCAAAACTAGCAAGTTGGTTATCCTATTTCCATTCACCTAGCACAAGTACAAATTCAAATCTCAGAAATAAATACATAGTAGAGTCCCTAATTGTATATTGTCCCCAAGAGAACATAATTATTTCTCTATAAAACTTGGAGGTTCAAAAAACCATGCAATAGATGAGTAGATGTACTCCAATCATAAAATATTACAATATCAAAGTGCCTCACGACTCGAAGACTGCATTCCCATTACAAAGCATTAATCAACAAAATGCAAACGAGAAGGCAGTTTGTAATTGAAAATAAGAGCAATGTTACCAAACATCTAGTTTAGTGAAATTGTATCCTTTTGAACCACATACAATATAATATATATATATATATTCAGCATTCTAATAAACCCACAAATTAGATGAAAGATCAGAAGAGAGTAAGAAACTAAGAAATTTGTTTAAGACAAGCATTGTCCCAAACTTATTCCAACTGCACAGATTCATCACCAGCCTCTTTGAGTCCAAGTTACAAGAATATTATAGGTAATAATTTTTTTCATCATCAAAGATAAAAAGGAAGTAAATAATAAATTCTAAAAAGCTCTTCCATATATACAGCTATCCCAAAAAAAGTCGTAATTCCAATCCGTTTATTTCAAAAACAAAACAATCAAGTTCGAGAACACAATGTGGTCTTAAAGGGAAAATCCATACAACCGTTATTTCTCAAAATCTAAACAAAGGTGACCTCAAAACAAGTTACGCAGTCCACCTCCAACCAAACAAAACTCAAAAGAGCCCCCCCTTCAGAAGACAGTATAAAAATTGAGGCTAAAGCTCTACAATCCTTAATACCCAGTAAAATCCTGCTCAGAATACTTGAACAAAGTTAAACATGTCGATTCCAATACAAGATGAAAAAAACCAACAATGGGTACCTGTACTGAGTCAAATACGAGCTTCGAACACAAGTTCTAACAATGCAAGCTCAAATACAATTTTATAACGAAACCCACGACCCTAATAAAAGCTCAGAATAAACACCAACACTATATTACGGGTTCAAGCATTTCTGTTTCCCTAAGGAAGAATAAAACTCCATTTTAAAGCTCAAGTACAGGATGCAACGCAACAACTTAACAGCAAGTTTGGTATTCATAAGAACCGTATACCAGTATAGTTGTTGAATACGAAGATTTAACCAACGGTTCAAAACTACACATAGTTCCTACACAGTAAAAAACAAACACAAGGTCCCAATATAACTCATAACAAATATCGAAGCTTTAATACAAGACTAAACAGAGATTCAAAACCCAACAAGAAGCTAGGTAATTCATTCCACATTAGTCTTGAATGCTAGAAACAAAGCTTCAAATACAAGCTACAGTGTTCAATAGAGCTTCAAGTTAAAGTTATAAAGTTTTAATACAAATTTGATTGCAAACCTCTAATAACTAGTTTAGAGAAAGTTCCCAAGAACTACCATTAAAAGCCAAGAATTTTTATTCTAAAAACCCAAATATATTTCATGAAAGCATGCAAGTAAATAACCAGACATATTATGCAAAAGTATATCTCTAGTGAGTAGAGATGTTTTAATGAATCATTTAGAAGAAAGCAAGAGATCTTAATGGGTAGAGCCTATCATGCCTGATAGTGCCTCTGCCGATTTGAAGAAGAATTCTTGATGAGTTTCCAACACCCCTTCTTCTCCAATCAATATCAAACAACAACAATATTTTTTCGCAATGCCTCTTATACATTCCTTGAACCAAAAATAGTTCAGAGAATTCAAAAATAGCCACAAACTGTAGATCAAACTGCTGGTTCAAAAAACCAGATGGCTCCATGCAGAGAAAAAATTGTGAATCATGCAAAGTAAAACAACCCCCAACAAATCTACCAGCATGTCATCTTAGACAGTTTGCTTTCCAGAACTGAGGCAAATTAATGACATTTAATTACATATTCCTACCTATCTCTCCTTACCACCCCCATCCAAAGTTGGAGAGACCACATTGAACTTCAATATGCATTTCTAAACTTAGTGATGCTTCCATGTAGGTTCCTCCAAATTTCACTAGCCCATGCCAAAATGGTAGTATATCCATGCCTTAATGCTAAATAAATCAAAATCCCATCACATTAAAAGTTTAGGAATTGTTGCTTAGCTCCCACTTGCCAATCAACCCATAGGTTCCCTCTCATACCCATTAGTTTAAGATAAATAGAATTTCTTAGGTTATATCTTAGGTTAGTTTAAAATATATAACCTTAGGATATAACCCACAATTAAATTGATTGCCACCCTTGGTTAGGTCTTAGTTTAACCAAATAGTATAGGCAATTGATTAGAAATAACTTTACATCCCTTAGGTTATTTCCTTCATACTAACTTAGTGTTAACAACTTAGGTTAGGATGTCATCCCACGTAAAGTGGTGTAGAAAGAGTTAGGTAAATTACCTAAGTCCTAAATCTTTTCAGGATGGACCTTATAGATATAGGACACATTATTCTCACTTTCTCTAGAATCCTAAAGTAGGTTTCCCCTAATGCCATTAAGCACCCTGCAAGGATCAATCAAGAAGAGATGAGAACAACACAAAATAGAATGCAAGCACGGTCTTTCGAGATAGTAAATAATTTGCAACAAACACAAGTTCATTCTGTTAAGTCTCTTAATCAATGAATGTTAGTTTTTCATTCAGTTTAGATAAGAATATTTAAAACATACCTTCCCATATACAGTCTAGTCATCCATGTAAACTTGAAGAAATTTATGGATGAAATTCCTAAAATGCTTGTACCATGATGTATGAGAAGACAACAGGTGCATTTTTTAGTCCAAAAGGCATAACCCTGTAGGAAAAACTTTCCCATTTAGTGGCAAAAGTTGTCTTCCTCTATTCTTCCTTTGCAATCCTTACTTGGTGATACCCTAAGAACCCATCTATGAAAGAGTAGACCTCGCGCCTAGCTACTACCTCAAAAATATCTTTAGTAAAGGGGGTTGGAAAAGGATCGATGACACATATTACATTCAGTTCCCTGTAGTCCACACAGATCCTTATCCTCCCATCCTTCTTGATATTGATGACCATTGGGCTTATCCATTCTGATTTCTCCATAGCCTCAATGATACCAGATGTTATCATCTTTTCTATTTCTTCCTTGATCCGTACACATAAATTTGAATTGATATGATAAGGTCTCTTTTTAATCAGGCACACACCTTCCTTTAACTTGATCTTCATCTCCCCCAAGGAATGGTGGATGCCTTTGAGTTCATGGTACCCATGAGGGAACAAATCTTGGAACTCATGCAACAAATTAATGACCTTTAAAACTTCTTCTTACGACCAGTAGTCCCTGATGATATATACCTTAGGTTTTGTCTCTATCCCAATGTTAACCTTATTTGTTTTCAAGGGCTCATGGTAGGTGCATGCTCTCTCATCAGTGCTATCTATGACTTCACACGTTTCATCAGAATGGTTAGCATCCAAACTTTCCATCTCTTTGCCATCTACTACATAGACCATTTTTCATTTTTCTTTTTCCATGCATGCATGCTCAAGCTTTAATTCCTCTAATTCTTCTTCATTGAGGTACATCTCCAAATAAGGCTCACCCAAAAAATCTATTAGCCTATCTTCTGTCATAGTACTATCTCCCATCGTAAGGTTCTTGATCACTTGCAACACCTTATCCATCGATGGCTTTATACTCCTATACTCGAAATCTTGAATGAGATTAGCTGTCAACTCCTACCAATTTCATGTTTGACAACACATCTCTGAATGAATATACCATGTGCATGCACAACCTTGTAAGGTGGAATATAACTTATGCAACCATAATGAAGGTGGTAACACTTCTGTGCTTCCCATTCAGGCCTTCTCACACACTTGGACATGAAATGAGGTGGTATTTTTACCATGGTAGTCTTTTCTGATAGTGAGCATGTTGTTCCTAGAGAACCTTACAGAAAATGTGATTCTTAACTTGCATCATTCTAGGAAGATCTCCCGATATGTATCCCACCATCATGCTATAGTTCTGAGTAGGTTATAACTAAGCATTTCCCTTATTTCATCCTCATTCTTCCACTGAGCTTCCATTTCCTGCAAGAAGACTTCAGGATATGCCCCTCCTATTGGTTTTCAAATAAGGAATTTAATGAAAACAACAGTCAGGGGATAGAAAGTCCCTCCTCTTTAATGGGAGAGGTTATCTTATGGAAAGAAAAAAGCTATTCACAAATGTACAATGTTTAGTTTTAAAGAGGAACTCTGATATCATGAAAGTGTTGATATAAAAAATTATCAATATAAAAGGACAGAAGAACTAAGGAATGGGAAAAGTAAGAATAACACTCTTGAGAAATATAGATAGCAAAATAATTCCTTACAAATGCCAAAATAGGATCATATAGAATAGAATCATTTGCATTAAGACCATAAGATGTTATTTCACTGACACAAAGTTCCAGAGATGACATCCACAAGAATACAAAGCTTCTTGATGTAAAATAGATTAATGATTCAATAATTTTTTAACATATAGAAAGGAAAGAATAAGCACAGATAGAAACAGAAAGAGAAATCTTCTTGTATTGATAGCTTTTAACTCCTTTACACTTTAAAAAATAACCAGAGTTCCAGCCCTTGAAAATGGCATAGAGAGCCCATTATATAACTTACAAATTGGTTACACTTGGTAACCATTTCTTTTAACTAAAATATTAATTAAGGAAGTGCACAATACAAAATGTCCTTAATTACTTTACAATGAGCTCGATTCTAGGAAAAGAAGGAGAAAAGGAGAAACTAGGAGAGAAAACATCCGCTTATTGTTGAGGAGGGCCCACTGACTTGAGAATCCATTGCCTGAATCTTTTTAATGCCTCAGCTATCTCCCTACCTCGTGGGATTGATGTGTTGGCAGTTGCATGAGACCAAGTGCCTAGACATTTCTCCATGTCTTTATCAAACTCAGTATGTTCCATGTATTCTTTATTAGCCTCATCAATGGCAGATTGAAGAGAGAAAATATCCTTTATCTTCTCTTTGGTAATCAACTCTTCTTTGAATAGGTCTTCTTTGACAAAATGTTCTGAAATGAGTTTTGATCTCTTGAAGAGAGAAAGGAACACCTAAAGTTTCATCTTGAAGATGACAATGAATATCCTTTGAAGGCAGATGCAACACAAGTCTTGAAAGACTCTCCCTTTCTGCCAACTGTTTCTCAATTCTCCCAATGCTTCCTCCAAAACTTTTATTTTCCATTCAACACTGAAAACCCATGTCCCTTGACAATTTGTCCTTGGCATCATCAAAAAATTTTCTGGCCAACAATATCTTCTCATCAGTCTAGTCCCATCAGATGGAAGATCTATAATACAACTACTCCAAAGTTTTAGTTCTTTGTCAATAGTTCTAATTGAGGAGGAGAGTTTCTGCTATAGGTTGGCCACTTTTTCATTATTTTGAAGGCCTCTCTAATGAAGTTCAAAACTACTATGGTCATGTCATCAACCATGGCTTCCATAGCCCTTCCATATGTGGAATATCTATGTATATCCTTGATACTTTGAACTTCATCCTGACTGAGAATCATGGGAGGGGGAAGGGCAGCTAATGGAGCAGGATCCAAAACCTTATCTTTGGCCAATAATGACTTGATAAAGTTGGAAAGAATTTGGTTCTATTCTTCCAACTATTCTATAGTTTTCTTGCCTTTCTCCACTCTTTCAATAACCTTAGTTACTGTTTCCTGGAGGTTATGTACCTCACTCTCAGGAGTAGATTCTCCCATTATAATTCTAGAAAGCTCTAGATCAGAGGCTAGTAGATCTTGCTCTGCCTTATCAACCTTAGGCTTTGCAACCTCTAGAAATTGTTGGCCCTAAGCATCTGTCACTATTCTTGAAGTGGTTTTAGCTCTCTTTGTTGGAGGAGGAGGAGAAGTACCTAACAGAGCTGCTACAACATCAAAATCTGGCCCTGTCAAATGGGAAGAAGACTTTCTCTTCCTACTATCAACCAAGGGTTGTACCCATGCAAAAGTAGAAGAAGAATAAGGAACAAGAGGCCCAAGAGCAAGTGAACCCATGGCACTTAAAGTATTCACCACTATTGCCTCCAGTAAAGAGGTGAGTGGAGCATCTAGAGCTTCTTGTGCAGAGGAGTCTGTGGTACTAGGAGGTTCAGTGCTAGGCACCTCCTTTTCCTCTTCTACAGTGACTTCAGGAGCTCCTGGAGGATTTGGTACTTCACCATCATCACTTTCACTTAGAACAATAATGTTCTCTGGCCCTGAAGGCAATCTTGAATGCTCTAGAAGAGGTTCTTCCTCAATTGGTTCTTGTTTAACCTCTTTGATCTTCTTTTGATACACTTGAGTAGAAGAAGAGGGAGTAGATGATTTAGGTTCTTTAATTGAGGAAGGAGGATGGGTTTTCTTAGGTACCTCATGTGTTGGGTGTATGTGCTTCCTTCCCAAGAGTTGAATTATCTCTGGAAGAAGATCCACTTTGATTCTTCTTGTGTTCATGAACCTTCCTGTCAAACCAAAATTTGGTTCTTATAAGAACAAGGGAAAAAATCTCAACCAAGTCATCCCTTCTCCTTCTTGTACCAATCCAAATCTTCTAAAGGAGTATGTTTGATTGATGTCTCATATTCAAAATACTGCAAGTCTTCATCATCATCATTGAGCCCTTCAGTAATTCTGATAGAGATTGAGATCTTTAATCTGTTGTAGAGAGAGTTTTCCATAGTGCCTCCGCCTTGCTTCAAAATCATCTACACAATCAACCTAGTAATCCTCAGTATCTATCCTATGATGATAGTTTATCCTGAGGTTCTAATCAATGAACTTCTTCAAATAAAAGCAAGTCTTAGGTCTAAGGAAGTGGACAATGAGGGGAGCAATAGCCCTTTCTACATTTTGGGCATCCAAGGCTGTTTTACATGTATAGTTTCCAAAAGAAATAGGGAAGTGCAGACCAAATGATTTTCTTGTCCCTGTAGGTTCTATGTAATTTATCCAATTTCCTGCACACTTCAACTAGAGCCATCTTGTCATTACAAAACATGGGGAGCTTGAGAGGTGTGTTTTCATAACCAACCAATCTGATATATGAAAACCTCTTGAATTGAATGAAGAAAGCTCCATACTTAGCTATCAGGTTCATAGCTTCATCAGAAAACCTCCTGGCAGTATCACCTTCCAAAAGTCCTTACAATATACATGGTGAAGGCATCATTGACTCTTCTAAATTTTGATTTACTAGCTTCAAGGGTAAATTGGGGGCAATATGCATAAATAGGCTCATCCTTCTGGCCCTCCATGTATGTGAAACCAAACCACTATGCCGGGATGCTGCTAGGGTATACATGAGATAAGAAGTCATATAGAACTTCTTAGTCTACTACACATTAGAAATTGCTCGGTCAAATTCACGCAAATGATTTCTACCCAATTAATGTTCTATTTTCCCTCGCAGATGATGTTGATAAGAGGGCACATCCAGAAGTGAAATTCATTGGTAGAGGGCAATCCCATGACATGAGCTAGCAAAATGATGAAATCAGACAAATCTTCAATAAAATCAACCCTAAATAATGCCTTGGAAAGTCAGGACACTCCCTTCTTAGGGTTATTTAACCATGATTTACTATCCTTGCCTTATATTTATCACTATCCTACTCGAACAAGGTCTGAGATTGAGCTTGAGTGAGAATGATGGAGTCTTCAGTCTCTGGAATGTGTAGGGCAGCAGAATGGAACAACATCTAGTTTGGTAATCAATCCCCATGCACATTAGTTAAGTTCTTTGGTGTCTGAGTTAAAATGGGCTCACAGGTGAGCACGGTGTCGGCACATTGTACAGAGATAGGAAAACCAGCTGCATAAGCAATTCCACTATCATTGATCATTTGTGCCATGGGGGAAGGATTAGGAGCAAGTCAATCTGTTCCAAAAATCTCCAAAATCTAGGTGCAAAACCTCACTATCCCTAATATCAGGTACAAAGGTCTCAAGAGGTGATACATGTTCTTGACCTTGGAATTTGATCTTCATGTTGATAATGCACAGAGGAAAACCTTCAAGGATCAAGTTCGCAATGAAAAATGCAAAGGGATACAGGAGCACGGGAAAATGACCTTAATTGTAGGGATTCGAGAAAATGATGGCAAGTGAGCAATGTGTCAAATGCATAGAGGATAGTCCCATTAAATAGCCGTTTAGGAGAGAGAAGGTCATTAAATGCACATTAAATTCATATTGCACTGAACTCAAAAAGATAAGAATTGGGAAGAGCAGAAAAAACTGGCCTGGAATGCTCTTTGGTACATTTGGGACATGAGGGACATGCAAAGACATGATTTGGCCGACACAGACGATGCGGGTAATGCGGGCCAAATGAGCATGGGAGTCCAGAAACTTGGAAATGTGAGGGATGCGTAGACATAATTCGGCTGATGCGTGTGATGCGGGAAATGTGGAAACATAAGGCAAAGACACTTTTGGGATAAATGGGACAAAAGTACGTGAAGGACCCGATGCGGCCGATCGGGGATGTGGAAATTGGGGAATAGAAAAAATTCAAATAAAGCTGAAGTTGGGACATTTGAGAGGAATGTGGTGATCGACATAAGGACCCAGCGGTGAAATAGGATTTAGGGAATGCGAAGACTGACGTAGGAGATTTGGGGAACATAGAGGCCCAGTAGTACTTGGGACATGAGGGACAAAAATGTCCGACAGACCCGCAAATCACCAAAATGACTCCAAAAACGCGAATTTTTACTATCTCCTCAACTTTTCACTTCACTAGAACATCACTAAAGAATGTCAACTCAAAATTTTCAATTTTTTGACTTTCAAAAGAGGGGAAATTTTGAGAGGACAACACCTCCAGAGTAACTTGAAAACTTCTTTCCTCGTCAGTGCTTGACCAAAAGTTCCTTTGTTACCCTTGTTACAGATCCTCTCAACTATCACCCAAATAACTCATAAGTCCCATGCGCCCAATGGTCACATGCCATGCTAGTGGTATCACTCAAGGATTGAGCATCTTCAAAGTGGATAACTCCCTCCATGGGATGAATTCTCTCTAAATCTCTGATGGAGCACACACATATTATGTTGAGGAATTCCTCTCCTAAGGGCTCAGTATAAGGTGTTTCCTTCACATCTGTCAAAGGGATAATCACCCTTTCTTCATTTTTCTTGAAACTGATATACCCCTTGTTACACCACATGTTGGAATTGTTCTTATAACACCAAAGATGCCCAAGCAATACTGGAAGGTTTTCTACCTCGGTGAGCACCAATAATTTGAAATTTTTAATGAACTTGGCCCCTTGAGTGGTGATAATTACATCCTTCAGGAATCCAATGGGCATTTCCTTTGTCATTTTTGCCATGTATATCACATTTGAAGATGGTTGTAATGTGGGACTTCCATTTTACGCCATGCATCTAAGGTAAGAACACTGACCTCTGCTCCCATGTCGATGAGGGTATTTTTTAGAAGCTATCCATCAAAAAATGCATTCAAAGTAATCTCTTTATCATAGTCAAGGTTGTGAGGAGGAAGGTTTGCATATAAAACCTTCCTTTCGCACTCTGCTTTGGTGCATGGTACCTTCTTCGTCAGCAATTCCCCTAGAAAGGGAATAATATTATCTTTCCTTAACATCCTACATACTTCCTTGACTTCATCCAGGTCCTCCTTTGGAACCTTGGAATTATTCCATTACTCCAACTACTTTGACTGCTCCTTTAGACATTGGATATCCCCTTGCAAATTGTGAATCACATCCATAGTCTCTTGATACAAATCCTTCTAATGAGTAGGATCTGGATACTTTCCATGTACCACTTCTTCTCTTGAAACCAGTTTCCTTTGTCTTGGAATATCCTTAGTGCATGCGGCCTCTTCTCGTGTCATCACTAATACATGTTCTAGCCGTGACTCACGCGCCACTCTTGACATCCATTGTGAATCAACCTTCTTAATGCTTACCATAACATTTAATTTGTCTTTTTGGTATTGCTAGTTCATATGATCATAAAGCTCTAGACACTCTTTTTACTTATGTTTCTTCCTACACCACAAGCATTACAACAGATTAGGACACTCATGCTTGTAATTCTATGTAGATCAATAGTTATAATAGATTCCTTGCAGGAATTCACTTTGTCCTCTGCCGTGGTTACCATGACCATGAAATCCTCCATGAAAACCTCTTCCACACACTCTTCCATCTGCGATCCCTTCATAGTGATGATCATCATCCTTAGAACTACTTGCAAGACTAGTTTGGCACACATCAAGATCAATAACATCATGAATCTAATCAATTAATCTACAATCCTAGGTATCATGGGTTTTAGAGGTACATATCTTGTAATAGCAAGAAACATTCTTGCAGATTACACACTATAGTAGAGGACACCTACTTAAATCATGACGCCCATGAAATATTTCACATTCTACCACCATGGCACGTAATGAATTCTAAGGGAAACTATCCTTTGCATGCCCTTCTACTT